>JAVDOI010000002.1:29371302-29801302 GCA_032191485.1 Leptoclinus maculatus
ATTTTCAGAATGTTAAATAAAACGCCTTTAAATTGACACTTTAACTTAATCCAGCACTTGTATTTTAAGCACTAGAGCTCCACAACACACTCTCTCAGCCTGCAAGAAAATATACTGTAGTTTACGTCCCTTTTCCTAGTGGTGTATTATATAGAGTTCCCTTCATTGTTCTCTATAACATTCAACAAGGGAGTTGTGTCAGTGTCAAACTGCTGTGGATACAAGGCATGCTCAAAATTTGGATGTAGACAGGAACCTCATGCTGCAATTCATTCGTTTGCGCACAAGCAACACAAAGCTATTTTGAATTTGCTTTGTTGACGTGATAAAATGATGAGCTAAATGCGCTGCCTACTGTGAGTCATTACTGTACTGTGTGTTTATAACCAGAAAGGAATGGAGCGACATTGTTTTATTTGGACACCTCCCTTTTTCAACAGAGCGTTGATGTGGGTGAAGCCGGTGTAGTCGGCTTGGGCCAGTTTACAGCACCCGGCTGTGGTGTCTGGGAGTGTAGCGCACAGAAGGGGAGGGTGTTGACTGAGCAGGTTTGGGATAATTGACAGCAGCAACAAAGGCGGAAAATCATTACATTACCAACACGGCAAGTCAAGCTCAAGTGACGCCCTCGAGTTTGAACTTACACACACAGATGTTTCCCTATAGATTGTTTTCTCAACACCTTATATTGTTTTTTTCTAAACTGTGAAAATATGGGGATATACCATTCAAAATGAAGTTGGTATCCACTTAGAATTGCACATAACATGTCATAATCATTTTAAGTGTCTGTCTTTATTCTATATCACCTGACAGCAATGGGATTGTTATTCTTCTCTATGGCTCGGTTTAACTCAGCTCACTGTTCATCGTCCAACTATGAATAAAAATAACCTCTATTCTGAATTTATAAACACTAAACTATCAATCCCATTCTTTTACTGGAAAAAGATCGGCCTCCTGGTGTTCTACTGTTATCACTGATCAACCATCTCTGTGTGCAGCTGATAATCCTGTTCCAGGGCTAAAATAAATATCCTATTCCTTAGTGTCTCATTATGTAACCTTATAATCCATCCGTATGACAACACGCGCTGTAGTGGGCGGACATGCTAGGGACTGCTGGAGTGACAGACATCACCAGGATGTTATTCATGAGCCACAGGGACGTAAAGAATTACATTGGAGCATGTATAGTAAACCAACATCAATAATCAAGTGAGGAAAATCCTCCTGTATCCATGTGTAATTTTAGCAGCTGCGTTACACTAGATTTCTAATTGAGGAACATTTGCTATCCTGTCGAGGTGGGTGGATTTAATTTGAATCCAATTTCCATGCCAACACAAAACGGCTTGTAATAATTAACTGCCTGTGGTTTAACAGTGACTAGCACAGAAAGGTTCACTGTTTCACATAATTAACCAAAAGCACACTGTACATTCATCTGGTTCTGATGCTCCTGAACATAAATAATGACAACTTGGACTCAATTCAGCAAACACACAGTTAAGTCAATATATGAATGGGTAGAAAAAAAGACAAGGCTGGATAACTCCACCCTGTCAGTGGCAGTGTTGTAACAGCTTCATGATTTAATATTAAAGACTGGCATCAAGTCCTCTATGAGTTATGTCAGATGGAACGGGGAAGAGCCATCTTAAAGTAAAAGCGATAGCCAGCACCCAGGAAAGAGGAAACATTACATCCATTTTATAAAAACACCTCACAATCTCACTGGAGGACTTGTGACCCGGAGGAATGAATGAGGCGAGGAGCCAAAGCAGAGGAGGAAGGAGGAAGGAGGGGAAACAAGTATGCGATAAACAGTTGGGAAAGACAGACAGATAATCCACTGCTGGGTTTCAGTCACGGGCAGAAATGTTTGGTGGCAAACCACTAATTGAAACCAGGCTCCACCCGGGACAGGTGGAGGCCTGCCAGGGTGGATGAAACCCTGAGCAGCTGTTGCTGTGGCCTTGACCAACCACAGGTAACACAGGAGATCGCCTACGTTTTCAAATGCTTCTCAGGATATGTAGCGGGATGAGTCACACTCCACAAACAAATAATCCTGCTATGGTCTTGCATGACATCCCTGCCCGGCAATGAGGTTCTTCAGGGCTATGTTATCCAAACAATGAGTTGTTTTAAACTTCAAAATCCTTCTCGCATGAAGACCAGTGTCAGAAGCATCATCTTGAGAATCAATGACTAATAGGAAGATCATTTGTATTACTCATGAATAACCTTTATCTCCTTCGTTTCATATCAAATCTTCATTTATAGACCTCGCTCCCAAGAAGTATAACTAGTAGAAAATAACTAATAAATGATAAACAACTAAGATTTCAAAAGATCTAAAAAAAATCAAAAAAAAAAAATCACACGAATAGAAAAGTTTTGCCACTTAAAAATGGGTCAAGCTGTACGCTCGACATTGTTAACACTGGCCCTTTTGGGCCCAAAAAGGATAGTTTGGGCACTCGTGAGTAGAAATGCCGTTTCTGGAGAAGCTAAAAACTCAACTATTTATTGTGTGTGCTGCTTTCTTGACCAGTATTTGCTTGGAAAAGCAATTCATTCTCTATGCGACTACCCCTGGTTAGATGAAGTATAGCTTTGATAAACTGCCATTTTTATTCATATGGGGCAAAGTGAAAGGAAGAAATCCTAAAAAAACAAGACTAGGTCAAAAAATAGGCATATGCATATCCTTGGTTGTATAAACAAGAGGAGGAACCATGATGGGGAGAGCATCAGTGAGTCAACCACTACACAGATGGGCAAAGAAAGAGCCATTTGTGTGAACGTTAATGGTGCTCTTTAACACAAACGTGGGAGAAAGGAAAAAGTCCAGCGAATGTGCTGCTGAGTCTTTAGCATGCAGATCTGTGTATAGAATTATACAACTACTAATGAATTGTCAATTCATATCAGTCGTCATATTTATGTCTATAAATATGTTAACATCAAATATAGTTGATGAACTGACATTCATCAGATTTACGAGAGTTAAAGCTAAGGCAGGTCTGGGAGAGGAGGAGTACTAAAGTGTCTATATTCTTGCAGACGTCAGCAACAGGACTGACATCATTCTTTGAGTTGGAGTTAACACAGCACATTCTTGCCTTTGCAGCCCAAAGCAACACTGTGACCATCCGAGTTCACAAAACAGTCAGCTAAGCAGCCTTCAGCGCTTGCAAAGCCATCACAACACAGACAGTTACATAAGCAGAGCTAAATCTAGAGATCTTCCACTGCAAGAGGGGATGCTCGGCCTCCTCCAGTCTGAAGCATCACTATTCATTGTGGGACAGAACACGACTCGCTCTTTTATATCCCCTTCTTAAAAAGCTGTCCAGTTTGCATTCATATGTGAAGTCAGCTGGAAATTACAGAAGAGGATTGTGAAAAAGTCCCTCTGGATCAAACAGCCATTACCGACATTATGCGTCATCATTTCAAGCTATCATGGTGGAATAAAGCTGATACGGGAGATGCAGGTACATTTAGTTTAAAATATTTTAAACAAAAGGGGGCATATCCATGTAAAACTCAGGTTAAATCGCCTGAGCATTACATGGTCTAGCCTATTTATCTACAACCAATATTAATCAGCTGCAAAAGCTAACTATTTAACCTAAAATGTTGTCAGACTCCCCACATTGGCTCTAAAACGCAACAAAAACTGTCTCTTCACACAAAAAAACACACAGGACCTTCTACTACTGTAAAATATCTGCGATAAAAGATAACTTGTAAACTTGACCGACTGAAGTGGAAATTCAATTCCTTTCTCAGGGCTGACTGGACCAGAAGATTTATAGATTTCTTCTTTGTTGGATATAAATAGAACACCCTGACTACTCAATAATTGGCATTCCTGTAGTTTTGTGCTTGCTGTGAATATCCCTGTATAGGCAGAAATATAACCCTAGGGGGCTGCAATGTGAGCTGCACGGGTGCTTTTAAGGGAAGCTGTCAATGTCGCTAAAAATCAATTGATTGATTTGGATAAAAGCAGGATATAACAATTAGGTCACTGGTAAATGTCCGGCATACAGGGATCAAACTGGGTGTCAATCACTGCACTCAAAGGTCACAGACAACCGACCCAAAAAACACACGTTTGTTGTCTAATACACAAAGACCTGTACTTATTACTAATATCAATTTACACAAACTCTAAAACTCTACAGCCATCATTAAAAATCATGAATAAAACGACGTCTCTTCCTCTTGAACTGTGCAGCATCACGCGAGAGCTGACAAGAGTAAGAAACAGTGTTTGTAGAGACGGAGCTTATTGCCTGCAGTGACTGGTATGAGGAGGGCGGGAGACCCACACTAAACACAGACGCTTCACATGCAGACACTTGCAGCCCCTGTTCAACCAGCTGCAGCGTGGATCCCAGGACTGTTCACATGCAAAAAAATATGCACCGCTCTGCAGAATCTGAGCCAAACAGTCAAATCCAACCATGTGGAAAGAGGATGAATGAGAATGATGATGCAGTTTGGATCTGGAATTTAACACAAGAAAAAACAGGTCTGTGAGTGAACAACGGTTCAATCTTGGGGTATGGTGGGTCCATATTATTTGGAGAATGATCTCCAAGATAAATCTTTAGACTACTCGCATAAACTGCCACTGCCTGACAACCTCACTGAAGACTGAAACTACTGGGATCCATTTCAAAATCCAAGGCTTTACTTCGTGCATGAAACTGGCAATCTAATTATCTCGGCCCAAAGGAACCGAGCAGACCTGGCAGACTGGAGAACCTGTAATAGGATACTACAACTAACCTTCAACAGAGGACAAACTGGGTTGAGCTTGTCGTGAAGGCGACAAACTTAAGGTGCAAGTCTCACACAAATTATTTTCTTTTAAGAAATAGTTACTACTAGCCATGCAGATGACAACAGAGCACCACAAGAGAAATACCAGTTTTAACTCAAGCGACAGAAGGGTACCTGGTTTGACATTATTGATGATTATCTTAACACTGGCTCTGTGGTGTAAGTGAGGGAAAGTGGGTCAACGCAACACAAGATAGTGGTTCGCTCCAAAAGTGTCGTGAAGCAGAGAAAGGTACGAGAGACTGGCACTTACTGATGGGCTGACTCACTTACACAAGGAACTGAGACACAAACAAAACACACAACGCCAAGACATGAGGGACGATGGGCTTTAGTCCAAATGTGACCAAAGCGTATCATCAATAAAAAGGGTAACACTGCGTTTGTGTGAGTCTCTTTGTTCACTAAATGAATTTTCCAGAATGATCTGAATATAATCAGGTCAAGGAAAAGCACCAAAGTGAATTTATAGTTACAGTTAATGCTCGGAACATTAAATTACATTAATCACATTAATGCTAACAACTTCATAACAATAACGATAACGATAAAGTATACTACGCACTGATTGCAATGTATCTATTTATATCTATTTTACATTGCTGTGTTTATTGAAGTTTCTAAGTAAGTTGTTCCAAATGCGTTTACGGTTGTTCCTCCTCGGCTTATTGTGGACTTGCAGTTGTGACAAATTGCGAGCTTCAAGTCTTCTTCACTCACGCTGAAGAACTTTTTTTGAAGACCCACATAGACGCGGTCTTTGCTCGGACCACTTCCATCTTCAAACTCCGTCTTCATTTTGATCTTACCACCTGTAATGTTTCGTGACTGCATCTTGTAAGGTTGGTGATTATCTCTTTGGTTAAGCTATCAATCAATGACAAAAAAATTATAATAAACATATTTTTTCAAAACAAGGTGCGTCCTCAAAGTTTGGCCTCGTGGTCGATTCTGTGGGATAGTCATGCTGACGGACAAATAGCCATTGTGCAAGGTGTTGCACATTTTTAACAAACCAAGGTAAAAACACCCTGTTCATTCTTTAGAACATAGTAATAAACAAAGACAATGATGCAAGGAGGAACTCAGTATCAACTAGCAAAAGAAGAGGAGGAGGAGAGGGCCGGGACTGTCAGCTGAAGAATTCTACTTCAAACTCAGCCATGCAAAAACACACAAACACATACTGTGCATGCCTGTGATCACGTGAACTGCAAGGCAAACATGAAAGATGACCAGACTGCTCAGACTTGATAGAGGAGTCTCTGTGCACCTAGTCTATGTACACATAATTAAGATTTGAGAGAGACTTCTCCCAGGGTTATACAGTGTACCTTGCTCGGCCAAACAGACACTGGACACATGTCCTCTTCGTGTGGTTTTGGCGATGAGTGTATGATAGTATAGAAAGTAATGCATTTAATGAACAAAAAGAGAAGAAGTCGCGCTCTTCTTTTAACATGCTCTTCTGCATCAGAGTGCAGCAAAGACACTAAGTACTGAACAAAGTAGAGAGGACTATTTGCACAGAGCTCACTCCCACTCTCTATTGTTTAGTGCATCGCTAACACTTGAAAGGGTGCTTGCATGTTGGTACATTTGGACAGGTAACAATTACTTTTCATGTCGCTGCTGAGCAGTGTCATATCTACGCTTTGACTGACGCAACAAGACGCCTTCTACCACTCCCTCAAGAGGAAATATCCTACTCTCAAGAAAATACCACCACCCTTCACCAGCATTGATAATCAGTTAATGTTCATGTATATGAATTTTTGCATTGGCTCCTCATAGATGTGTTTCTCAAGGCCACCGTCAGCAATGTTGCAACACTAGCGGCCACACCAGCCTACCTGTGGTGCAATTGCTCACTAGTAGATTCAGTGGTGGGCAAGCTGTGAAAAATACTTTCTGAAATCGTTTTGTCATATTTAAATGATGCATGACAGTTGTGGAGTGAAAAGAAATCTGATTAACTGAATTAAAAAGCTGCATATTTTAATCTTGAGTAATAAATAGTGACTAACCTCTCTAACAGCACATGTTGAAAAGGAAGACCAATTCTCTGAAACTGAACTTGGAGTGATTAAGGAGACTGATGTGAAACTCACCTCTAATGACGTTGCAGCCGATTGGTATTTATCTGCAATGACAGAACATTGAGAGAGTTATTACACTCGTAAACACTTTGGATACTTATTAATTGTGCCAACACACCCTCTGAATTATTTGTGTACATGTTCTGTGTAATTATGTATGACATCTAACAAGACAGAAAACACACCTCACACAGTGTTACAGGACATCAAATATTCAACTTGAGAGTGGAGAGGAAACTGAATGTAGGGGGAGCTGCAAAATGTGATTCCTCGATAGCGCCGACTGTAAAACTATACCGAGTGAATAAATTATTACGTTTTCTCTGCAGTCACTGCACACTGCCTGAGGCAAACTGTCAAAACCTGCCACCGGGGGCTGGTTATAGAGATACAACTGTTCCCTCATACTCTGGAGAAAGACACTGCCCTCTCTTCATTTACATGAAAACCTCGCTCAAAATGGAAAGTCAATATAAAGAACCTCGATCGTGACCCTTCACGTACACTACACGCATGTTCTAAACAATACAACGAATCACGAGAACCTAAATGGACGGGAAAAACCTGAAGTTTCTCTTTCATTTATTGGACAAAAGAGAAAACAAAAGCTTTGACAATCTTATCTCTTGTTCCGTAACTGGCTTTTCCAACACACCTGTACCTCTAGATAGGTCTGAAAAGTACACACAGTAAGTCTGTTTCCCATACTGCATAATTATATACACTTTAACTTTTGACAGCAATCACTGGAGAATAGTGATTGGAACACAGGGTAACTGCCGGTAAGAGTAACGTCTGGGGTGAAAGTACAAATAGGGAGATAGATGTGCAGACTTTGACACCTGTCCGGACTGTAAAATTAGGTCATTGCATATAAATGAGACACTTTGTTCAGATGCGTCATCTCTCTGAATGCCATTTCAGTTTAAATTCCATCAATTGAGGCAGTGATTGAGTAATTTCCAATTACATAGCATTACTCCGACTGCTGTGGCTGCATACGATAACATTGCATTTCAATACAGAGCTTAAGGAGACATTCAAGGAAAATACACGTTTCTCTGCTCAGTTCTGCGCAGGTCACTATGAATTACAGCCAACAGACACGAGGAAAAATAAATAAACAGTCATCCACCAACGGTCATTCCAGAAACACTGGGTCCTCTGTTTGTCCCAGCCAAGGAGAGATGGCTTGGCACGGGCCCTCGTCTCTCCTACAGCGATTAAGTCACCGTGAGGCATATTTGGAGCAGTGTGCAGTGTTACCCAGACTATCCCATTCAGTGAAATATCAACCTGTGCTGCTGAAAAAAGAGGCTTCAAAAGAGAGTGGGATACAGACGGGGGGGGGATGAAAGACTTCTCTACCAGATTGAATCTTTCAACAAGATTTGTCTTGCCCCATCTCTAATCTAATTAATAAATACAGACAAGATGTTAAATCATATTCAAACCCCTTCAATGATATAAATAACCACATCAACTGTATGAATTCCAGTTAAAATACTGCATGCAACAAATCAACAACAAAAAAATAAATCCTCTTTACTGGTATCAATCACTGGAACTCTTCGAGGTAAACAAGCATCTCTCTCATTTGGATGCAGCCTTCAGGCTTCATTCGGGCCCTTCTCTTGGCAACGTGGAGTGGCAGTGAATGGATTCTTCCCCGTGCTTCGTGTGAATTGATCCGACTGCAGCAGGAGCAACGTATATCTTGCGTCAATTGAGCCAAAAATAAACACTTGACTGGGACTCTGTGTTGCTTATTAGTCCGATTCCGTTTGCTACGCATTACTGAGATACACACTTCCTGCGGTGTGCAGCTCTAGACGACATCTTAATACAAGCAATAAGATAGGAAGGGGGACGTGAAGGCCTCAGTGTTGGTGGTCTGGGTGCTGGCCAAATAACGCCACCTTGACACTGACTCATGTACAGGCCCATATGTGGATTGCATAAGCAATGATTTTGCTGGGGTAGCGACCTCTGAAACGGTACGCAGAGCTTCTGAAAGCTTAATAGGCCTCACGTCTTTCTCATCAACCAGGCCTAATAAGAATCAGGACAGAGCCGAGCTGTCCCAAAATACATCAGCCACTAGCCAGAGGAGCAGCAAAGAAACTCTCCCCCATAACCTCCAAAATCATCTGCAGTCAGACTGATCAAAGTCTGTGCATTAATCATCACGTTTATTCTATTTTTAGCAGCGTCAAGACTTTCAGAAGAACCGGCTGAAGCGGTTTATACCGAGAGTGTAATTTCCACACACAGCAAACATCACCGGTTGGTTCAATATGCTGAGATAAGGGAGAGCTGGACTGAAGGGTCAGCGAGCGAGGGAGGGGTGTAAACAGGGGAGGGGAACATGAGAAGAAAAGGTGGCTAATAAGTTCCCAGGAGAGACGGGATATGACCTCGGTGCTTGAGGCTATGCTGAGCTGACGGCCACACCTCCTCCACCCACACCCAGCTCTATCTCTCACATATTATTGGAATGCAGTTAAAAGTATTTGAGACGCTCAGTACGTCTCTTGACACACCTGAACTGGTATAATGGAAGAGGCCTTGCAGGAAGCACCTTTGAATTTGTAACCAGCATGGTCTTTGAGTTGTTCCAAGTAGTAGCTTGAATCCTCAAGTGTGAATCTAAGCTTTACTATATTAAAAGATGCCAGGGTTCAAGTCATTTGGTCAAGAATTATTTGATATAATGTGCCTGTTTTATGTCCATGCGGCCAGACAGGTAGCCCGCTGTCAGGTACATTAGGACTCATTGTATTAATCAACGATTAATAGTTTGGTCTATAAAAAGGTCTGTAGTCCAAATTACTATCACGAAAAAGTAGCAAATATGTGCAGTTGAGAAGCTGGTGTGAAATGTTGGCATTTTTGCGTGAAGGATTATTTAGCATAATTGTTGCAAATTATTTTTTCCGTCAATTGACTGATCAACTCATCTATTAATCGTTTCACCTCCGAGGTAAAGAGTGCAGCACAATAGCAGTTAAGTGGATCTACTACACACAGCCCATGTGCCTGCAAGCTTCCACCTTACTATTTATAACTAAACTAAATTAAAACGTGTTTCCATTGTGTTTGAAAATCTCCCCCAGGTGCATGCATCCCCCCACTAATCTGTGCCTTTACCTCAATGTCACAACACAAACAACGTGCCTGTTAGCAGCAACATGAGTCATCTGTGAGATGCTCGCTATATGGCTTTGCTCTGGACTGGGCCCACGGTGCTCTGCAGTTTGAATCCATCACATGGTCCATTGTTTACTGTAGATAACTGACCGCTGCAGGAGCGTAATTTAAAACAGAGAACCAGACAAGCCCTGTTAACACACCCGTATGAATGAACCATGTTTATAATGTCAATATTAGATGTATGTCATGAGAACGGACCCCGCCTGTTGATAATTGATAAACCGCTTTCTTTTGTCGCGTTGATTCCCTGCAGCTATGCGGTGATCTGTGATGCATTTTTAATGACCACCATCGACCTGTAAACACATTCGCCACATGGCTGGAAGCAGACGGCCACAACAACATGGCCTCTTCGTAAGAGATGCTCCGTTCGTTTACCTGTGTCGTCCTCAAAGAGCAGCTTCACGGTCCCGTCTCTCCCGATCCTCACATCCCCGGGTCCCTCGATCCTCTTCGGGTAGTCGACGGCGGCTGAACCGCCCGCAGACTTGGAGCTTTTCCTCCGACGTTTCTGCGCTAAAGTCCGACAGCACTGATAACACACGGCCCAGGCCTGCTCCTCGTTGATCGGCTGGCTGTACAGCTTCAGGATGTCTTCCAGGGAGACCTCCGCGGCTCCTCCGTCGCTGCGGTCCATGTTCACCACGTCTCCGGGGCTCGAATCGGACGCGAAGTCCCGGAGAATGGTCGGCGAAGAAGTCAACATCCCGTCGTCAGTCCCCGGTCGCTTGGCCATCCTCACCTCATCATGACAACATAAGTTAAAGAGAAAAAGAAGGTGAGTTATGAATTAATATTCCAGTCTGTTCACACAGACGTTAGGCTCTCAGCTGGTATCTCTCCGGTACATCAACGGCTAACTGACAGCACAGCACGTTCCGCGTGGTCTCAGTGCCCGCCGAGTACACTGCGCATGACTCGCTTGTCCATCATCTTAAACTGAAAGCGGAAATCGTCATTTTGTAGGCCACAGGACTTCCGCCATCAGGTGTGCGGTCAAAAAAAAAAAAAAAAGGTTAGGTTAAATTTAAAGGGTACACTATAATTGTGAAATGTAATGGTTTAGATGGGTGGAAAATAACTATTAAGTTAATTTGCAAGATCAAATAAACACCATTCTTAAAATTAAAACTGTTTGATTGATTACCCCTTGAGTGCACAATAAAAACATGATTTATGAAAATTACAAGATTTTGAGATAGCATTATAGTTACTGGAGTGCAAAAAAATAGATTTAGAGAATAAATAAAAACGGAGACAGAAAAAAACCTGTAAATGTTGAGTAATTACATTTCTTTGATTTCCTCAATATTTCATTACATTCAAATGCATTTTTTAATTTTGTCCTGTGTCATTTGCTGCTGTGATTTTCCTCCTGCAGATAATTTTTTCTTTTTTTTACTAAACTTTGCAGGTTCCTACCCAAAATAATATAGCCTTTTAAAAGTAGTTAGGCCACATTTAAACAACTACATTAACGTTAAAATGCTGCCTACATGTTAATGCATCAATACATTTATCAATTACTATAATAAAATAAATACAATAATATAACTCTAAACACTGAGCCGAATTTCATGTTTGAAATGTTAACCGTTAATACTCAAAATATACTTTTACTTGTAGGTAAAGTTTTAATGCAGGACTTTTACTTATAAGTTAGTACAGTTTTACTGCAATATAGCCACATTTAATTAAATATAGGATCTTTGTACTTCTTTCACTGTTGCAAGTCATCAATATCAAAGTGTGCTTATTTCTTTGAAAAGCAGAAATAACAGCACAAGTGAGAAGCTTGCTTTACTTCTCATACACACATTTTCTGCAGAGCTCCATCTCCTGCTGACTGAGATGTAGCTCACATTATTATGTGATTATTATAGACTTTTTTAAAACATTATTGCCATTAACTATTTATATTATCATGCTACACTATCAGTGAGAGCTTACGGTGGTGATGTTAGGTGATGTGTTTTATTTCATGGGATAAATATAGTTTTTTTTTGGAGGGGTGGCATTTTCCCAGTCTAATATGCCTGCATATTTCCTTTAGGGACTCCTGGACAAACATACAATAAATAAATAAATACGAACTCAACTGCTTTTGTTTTCTTGCTATTAGATTATTATCATGTTCATGCTATTCATACAAAAAATAAATTCTGTAGTAAGCCCAGCAGCAAACAATTAAGATAACTATCAACTCATGTGGTTGTGGGCTCAAGGACAAAGATAGAACTGTTTCTAAAAGTATCCGTAAGGTGTAGACACACATCAATTAATGAATAGAAAATAACGTAAAGCAAGTTATTGGTCTATTGATGTAAGCAAATTTATTCTGCTGTGCCTGTAAGGAGAAATTACTACACATCTCACCTCTTTCTGAGTTTCACAACTTAAGAAACTGACAACAATTTTAATTCAAAGAAGAAAACTGTGGTAGATCATGTGTTCAAATGTTGTTTTCCATCCCAAAAGTTTGCCTGTACACATTCAAACAGTATCATCTCAGTGAATCATCAACAACTCTTGACAAGCAACAGTTATCACGAGCAGAAAATGTTAGGTCAGACTGGTGAACGCCACCTGCTGGCCATAACTCTCACTCTCCCGATGACCCATTCTAAATACCCCTCTTAATGTACTTCTCTGTGCAGCTTTTCTATTTTTACGTCTACCAAATGAGCATAAAGTTTGATTTCAGACAGCTTGCTTCTGATCATGTTTGGGCAGAGTAATTTTTCCACCGGTGCTGAAACAAATTGAGATTGATTTAAACATGCAGATCAGTGTAAGCCACACGGATCAGTACAATACATAATAATGGTAAATGGTAAAGTGTAACATAATATAACATAAAAGAAGAGGTAAGAGAACACAAAATACTGAACAAAACAAACTCTCAAAGTGAGAGGAGGAGCAGTTCAGATCAAAATGTAGGCACATGCGGGTGTGTTTGTTTCTTTGTCTTGCAAAGGCTGGAAAAAGACAGTCTTCAGCCTTCAAGCATTAAACCTCCAAATCTCAGTTTCTAAACAGCACTTCAGGGTCTTTTAAATGAAAATTATTTACAGCATCAACTGAGGTTAAACAGCATCATCATTGTTTTTCATTCACAACAAAAGGAATATACTTGCACAAAGAACTGAAGCAAATTCTTGAGGAAGGCCCCACACAGAAAACATTTGATGTGCAGACTGTGATTATCATGTGCATACGGGACGGTCTGTTCTTGTTTTCTTTAAAATTGGCTTAACACAGTGACTCATTCCCTGACCGGCACCGTAAGCATGGGAGAAGAGCATGGTGGAGAGCGTGCAAAACGTTTTGCGATCCACTCTCTGCTTCGCTTCACTTCACGCATGCATTTGCAATGGCAACAACAAGGATGCAGCATCCCGAGATCTTTGGATGGAGACATTACGCAGGTGCTTTTGTTGTAAGTCACTGAGATCGACAGCCAAGGTCTTGCAAAGTCACGAGCAAACATCATCCACACAAGTCTGTAAATCCCCGTCCCATCTTCTGGTGAACTTTTCACAGCTCCAGCTGCCGTCTTCCTCCTCACAGAGTCTTGGCTTTTCTTCATCTTTCATCACACACGTTCCCAGGTTCAGCGTCTCCACTGCTGTTGATAGTGACGGGCTGCCCGTCCTTAGACAACGCACTGGCCTCTTTTGATGCCCTCCTTTTGGACTCACGAGTGGTTTGCTGTGAAAAGATGTGAGAGTTTTGAATGCCACGTCATTTATATGTCACCACACTGGACAGAGAGCGAGTGGGCAACAATGGCCAACTGAGACCTGAGTCACTGAAGCGCTGCCCATAAATGGAATGTTAAATGAATAGAACACAGCAATCTAGGTTTCTGTGTTGCTGAAAATGTAATTTGTTAGGTCATGGAATTGATTTTTAGATCTTTTTTAAATGAGTTTTGTACAGAATTAAAAAGAATAATACATTTAAAACATGCAGAATAAAAGTGTCCACACAGTGTTATCTGTCGGTCTCTTTTTATCTGCTCTTCATGAGTATTAAAAGCCCATACATTTGCATTTAGAGCAGATAATGGCATCTGCACACTGTTCCTTTAGTGCAGTAGCTCTTACAATACAAAATTAGGAAGACAGAGAAAGAATGAAAGAAATGTTATGATACAGGTCATATGCAAATGTAGATTATTTTCACACAACTTATCATTCTCAATGTTTACTGTTTGCACTCACAGCTAAGTATGGCCAGAGGACACTCAAACATCGATATTTTGGAAAATATTGTGTAAATATACTCTGTTCATCAATAAATGCAGATAAAACCTTCGTAAGTCTGGAACTACGTCTTATTTTCACAATCGATTAATTGTATTGTGTACATCACCCGTTTTCAGGAGACAGGAGTGAAAACTACCCATCTTCTAATTATTGTTTTATCCGTCCGTTCATCACCCCAAAACACAAAGACTTTCTCTTTAGTTTACTTTGACTAAGAAAATATAGCAAATAATAACTTATTTCATTAAGGATCAATTTACTGTGGTGACATCTGTGAATTGCTTCTTTTAAACAACTATTCAGCAAGTCCTGGTATTGCGTATGGTTGTTGTTGTTGTCGTGTGTGTCTATATTTGCATCTTCCTGGAAATGTTATAAAGCTATTCTGGGCAAACTTAAAATCATATCTCTGCAAACTTATTTCATAACATTATCTCAGATCACAAGACAAATATCTGCCGTCTGTCCTTCCCTAAAGCCTTCATGTTTTCTGAAGTTAAATTAACACATTTGATGGCTAAATTCAATCCTGTTGAATAAATTGAAAACTACTGATTCTGATTTCTCATAAAATTGATTTTGATTCTGCAGAGTAACCCGTCAGAAGGACTTTCAAACACTGCATATGAGACATATAACATCAGAGAACAGGTATAAGTCTGTTGGGTCTCACGGCCTGTAACGTCACCATGTGTGCAAAGACAGAGGCTGTTGGTGTTGATGTTTAGCTGTCAGGCTGCCAATACCTGCTACCAGGGACACCTACATCACTCAAGGAGCGTCTGGCTCTCCTCTGGTGGTTGGAGCCTGTGGACGTGAGGGCCTGCTTCCCACACTGGGTGCCTGTGTTCACCATCCTCTTCTCCCTCAGACTGGCCTCCAGAGCTTTACCTTTGGACAACAGTAAGGGCTTAGATTATCACGTGAAACCTCTTGTCCTGGCTTATTTTTTAACATTAAGACAATAGTAGAGATGCAAAACTGCTATGTCAGGGAGTTGACAGCTGACAGTTTAGAGTGGATTATTTAGCTTTCTTGTGATCCCTATTCATGTGCGTTATTTTCTCAGATTAGTAAGTGTGATGTGGCCTGTGGTACATGCAATGAGAGACGTTGCAGTGAAAACACGGAGGCGGGGGGGCTCTTACTGTTTGCTACTGGTAGAGAGGTCTCGACGTCCGTATTGGTAAGCCACGTCGATTCCGTTTCTCTGGTCCAGCTCTCATGGTACCTCGGCTCGATGATCGCGTCCGCCCGACTCCCTCCACAACCCATCGGGACAATCATCCACGGCAGGTGCGGCTGACACGCGGGCTGAACACGGGCTCGGGTTGTCTCACGACAGCCGCGGCATCCTCTCCTCTCCCCGGATCTCTACTGCGGCTCAATCCGTGGTTCCGTCTCCATCACCAGTCGGAGCCGCTGCTGATGTTGACGCTGCCCTCCACAGACAGCAGCTGACCAGCGTTAACACACACAGGAGCTACCTGCGTCATCCAACTGCACCCACTCTGACCGCTGATAGGCTGCGAGGGATATCAACTCCGTCACCATCGTCATCATGCAAATATGCGCTCGTACCAATCAAAATCACACTTTACTTTAAGTTCCCCTATTTAGCATGTATAATAGCTGTAGAAACATTTAATACATAGTTTATAATGTTGCCTAGTTGTAGGCTAAGCAGCTGTAAGAACATGGTTTTGTGTTTATTAATGTACAGCTTTTTGTCAATAACAGCTGCTCCTATATGAACACATATTTTATAACTGTTTTACTATATTGTAATTCATTCATCATGTGTTTATACACCAGCCTCCGCTTATCAGTGCCCACAGGAGGAGTTATAGTTGTGAATAAACAACTCTTATATTTGCTTATTTGTAATAAAACATTTAGCAATAATTATACTAAGTATAAACGCTAAATATGACGGCTTGTTCCCAAAACCATACATTTTTTAATATGTCTTGCTCTTTAAGAACATTTTATTGATTCATTTTAAGTTAAATAATCCCGTTACGTTTGGAACCCGTTACGCGTGGATTCCGTTACGCTTGGAATCCGTTACGCGTGGATTCCGTTACGCATGGAACCCGTTACGCGTGGATTCCGTTACGCGTGGATTCCGTTACGCTTGGAAGCCGTTACGCGTGGAACCCGTTACGCGTGGAACCCGTTACGCGTGGAACCCGTTATGCGTGGAACCCGTTACGCTTGGAATCCGTTACGCGTGGAACCCGTTACGCGTGGAATCCGTTACGCGTGGAACCCGTTACGCGTGGAACTCGTTACGCGTGGAACCCGTTACGCGTGGAACCCGTTATGCGTGGAACCTGTTACGCTTGGAACCCGTTACACGTGGATTCCGTTACGCGTGGATTACGTTACGCGTGGAAGCCGTTACGCGTGGAACGCGTTACGCTTGGAATCCATTACGCGTGGAACCCGTTACGTGTGTAATCTGTTACGCGTGGATTCCGTTACGCGTGGAACCCATTACGCGTGGAAACCGTTACGCGTGGATTCCGTTACGCTTGGAATCCGTTACGCGTGGATTCCGTTACGCGTGGAACCCGTTACGCTTGGATTCCGTTACGCGTGGATTCAGTTACGCGTGGAAGCCGTTACGCGTGGAACCCGTTACGCTTGGAATCCGTTACGCGTGGATTCCGTTACGCGTGGAACCCGTTACGCGTGGAACCCGTTACGCGTGGAACCCGTTACGCTTGGAATCCGTTACGCGTGGATTCCGTTACGCTTGGAATCCGTTACGCGTGGATTCCGTTATGCGTGGAACCCGTTACGCTTGGATTCCGTTACGCGTGGATTCAGTTACGCGTGGAACCCGTTACGCTTGGATTCCGTTACGCGTGGATTCAGTTACGCGTGGAAGCCGTTACGCGTGGAACCCGTTACGCTTGGAATCCGTTACGCGTGGAACCCGTTACGCGTGGAATCCGTTACGCGTGGAACCCGTTACGCGTGGAACCCGTTACGCGTGGAACCCGTTACGCGTGGAACCCGTTACGCTTGGAATCCGTTACGCGTGGAACCCGTTACGTGTGTAATCTGTTACGCGTGGATTCCGTTACGCGTGGAACCCATTACGCGTGGAACCCGTTACGCGTGGAATCCGTTACGCGTGGAACCCGTTACGCGTGGAACCCGTTACGCGTGGAACCCGTTACGCGTGGAACCCGTTACGCTTGGAATCCGTTACGCGTGGAACCCGTTACGTGTGTAATCTGTTACGCGTGGATTCCGTTACGCGTGGAACCCATTACGCGTGGAACCCGTTACGCGTGGAATCCGATACGCGTGGATTCCGTTACGCGTGGATTCCGTTACGCGTGGAACCCGTTACGCGTGGATTCCGTTACGCGTGGAACCCGTTACGTGTGTAATCTGTTACGCGTGGATTCCGTTACGCGTGGAACCCGTTACGCGTGGAAACCGTTACGCGTGGAACCCGTTACGCGTGGAATCCGATACGCGTGGATTCCGTTACGCGTGGAACCCGTTACGCTTGGAATCCGTTACGCGTGGATTCCGTTACGCGTGGAACCCGTTACGCGTGGATTCCGTTACGCGTGGAACCTGTTATGCGTGGAACCCGTTACGCGTGGATTCCGTTACGCGTGGAACCTGTTACGCGTGGAACCCGTTACGCGTGGATTCCGTTATGCGTGGAACCCGTTACACGTGGATTCCGTTACGCGTGGAACCCGTTACACGTGGATTCCGTTACGCGTGGATTACGTTACGCGTGGAAGCCGTTACGCGTGGAACCCGTTACGCTTGGAATCCGTTACGCGTGGAACCCGTTACGCGTGGAATCCGTTACGCGTGGAACCCGTTACGCGTGGAACCCGTTACGCGTGGAACCCGTTACGCTTGGAATCCGTTACGCGTGGAACCCGTTACGTGTGTAATCTGTTACGCGTGGATTCCGTTACGCGTGGAACCCATTACGCGTGGAACCCGTTACGCGTGGAATCTGATACGCGTGGATTCCGTTACGCGTGGATTCCGTTACGCGTGGAACCCGTTACGCGTGGATTCCGTTACGCGTGGAACCCGTTACGTGTGTAATCTGTTACGCGTGGATTCCGTTACGCGTGGAACCCGTTACGCGTGGAAACCGTTACGCGTGGAACCCGTTACGCGTGGAATCCGATACGCGTGGATTCCGTTACGCGTGGAACCCGTTACGCTTGGAATCCGTTACGCGTGGATTCCGTTACGCGTGGAACCCGTTACGCGTGGATTCTGTTACGCGTGGAACCTGTTATGCGTGGAAACCGTTACGCGTGGATTCCGTTACGCGTGGAACCTGTTACGCGTGGAACCCGTTACGCGTGGATTCCGTTATGCGTGGAACCCGTTACACGTGGATTCCGTTACGCGTGGAACCCGTTACACGTGGATTCCGTTACGCGTGGATTACGTTACGCGTGGAAGCCGTTACGCGTGGAACCCGTTACGCTTGGAATCCGTTACGCGTGGAACCCTTTACGCGTGGAATCTGTTACGCTTGGATTCCGTTACGCGTGGAACCCGTTACGCGTGGAACCCGTTACGCGTGGATTCCGTTACGCGTGGAACCCGTTACGCGTGGAACCCGTTACGCTTGGAATCCGTTACGCGTGGATTCCGTTACGCTTGGAATCCGTTACGCGTGGATTCCGTTACGCGTGGAACCCGTTACGCTTGGATTCCGTTACGCGTGGATTCAGTTACGCGTGGAAGCCGTTACGCGTGGAACCCGTTATGCTTGGAATCCGTTACGCGTGGAACCCGTTACGCGTGGAACCCGTTACGCGTGGATTCCGTTACGCGTGGAACCCGTTACGCTTGGAATCTGTTATGCGTGGATTCCGTTACGCGTGGAACCTGTTACGCGTGGAAGCCGTTACGCGTGGAACCCGTTATGCTTGGAATCCGTTACGCGTGGAACCCGTTACGCGTGGAATCCGTTACGCGTGGAACCCGTTACGCGTGGATTCCGTTATGCGTGGAACCCGTTACGCGTGGAACCCGTTACACGTGGATTCCGTTACGCGTGGATTACGTTACGCGTGGAAGCCGTTACGCGTGGAACCCGTTACGCTTGGAATCCATTACGCGTGGAACCCGTTACGTGTGTAATCTGTTACGCGTGGATTCCGTTACGCGTGGAACCCATTACGCGTGGAAACCGTTACGCGTGGAACCCGTTACGCGTGGAATCCGATACGCGTGGATTCCGTTACGCGTGGAACCCGTTACGCTTGGAATCCGTTACGCGTGGATTCCGTTACGCGTGGAACCCGTTACGCGTGGATTCCGTTACGCGTGGAACCTGTTATGCGTGGAACCCGTTACGCGTGGATTCCGTTACGCGTGGAACCTGTTACGCGTGGAACCCGTTACGCGTGGATTCCGTTATGCGTGGAACCCGTTACACGTGGATTCCGTTACGCGTGGAACCCGTTACACGTGGATTCCGTTACGCGTGGATTCCGTTACGCGTGGAACCCATTACACGTGGAACCCGTTACGCGTGGAACCCGTTACGCTTGGAATCCGTTACGCGTGGATTCCGTTACGCTTGGAATCCGTTACGCGTGGATTCCGTTACGCGTGGAACCCGTTACGCTTGGATTCCGTTACGCGTGGATTCAGTTACGCGTGGAAGCCGTTACGCGTGGAACCCGTTATGCTTGGAATCCGTTACGCGTGGAACCCGTTACGCGTGGAATCCGTTACGCGTGGAACCCGTTACGCGTGGATTCCGTTACGCGTGGAACCCGTTACGCTTGGAATCTGTTATGCGTGGATTCCGTTACGCGTGGAACCTGTTACGCGTGGAACCTGTTATGCATGGAGCCCGTTACGCTTGGAATCTGTTACAGGTGGATTCCGTTACGCGTGGAACCCATTACGCTTGGAATCCGTTACGGGTGGATTCCGTTACACTTGGAGCCCGTTAAACGTGGAACCCGTTAGGCGTGGAACCTGTTACGCGTGGAACCCGTTACGCGTGGAACCCTTTACGTTTGGAATCCGTTACGCATGGAATACGTTAAGCGTGGATTCCGTTACGCATGAACCCGTTATGCATGGAACCCGTTACGCTTGGAATCTGTTACACGTGGAACCCGTTACGCGTGGAACCCGTTACGCGTGGAACCCGTTACGCGTATATAAAATTTTTAGCAAATATCTGAATCTGTTCTGATAAACCGTGCATTATAAGTCACCTTAGTTCTAGATTTTAAATGGTATCCAGTTGTAAGATTTAGTTTTCTTCTAATGTTTTCTTCTCTTCATATGGAGCGGATAGTGATTCTGATGTTGGTTGCCTGAGAACATTTATAAACTTTATTCTGCAGTTAAAAAGGACAGTGAGCCAAAGTCAATTATATTTCACATAGAGTATTTATTTTTCACATTTATTTTAAATATGTGGTGTCATTCTCAGTTATAAAGACAATACAGTATTTGCACATAGACCCATCATTGTTTTTCTCAAACTGCTTAAATATACAGAAATTATAGGAGCATATACAATCAGCAAACATATTGCTTCTTGAAACCGTAAAATGATCCGTCTCAGTGTTTCACAGGATTACAGCTTTATTGGAGGGGAACAATGGTCAACATCTACTTGTAACAGACATTCCTAACATGGAGCTAAAACACATCACTTTCAAAAACTGAACAAAACAAAAACATATTCACTGATTTTAGAGGCTTTAAATAAATACTATATTTAACATACATATATTTTTCTCCCCATTTTCCCCACATATGTACCGTTTTTGTTGCTTTTAATAAAGTAGACTGACAGGAGAGAGCAATTGTATGTCCTTTGATGGGGAATGTGTGTCACCTGGGGAGCTATTCACTTTTACATCATTGTACAAAGAGGAAGTGAAAAAGAATAAAGAAGACGGCCCATATTTGTCACGTATATTAGAACAGAAGTTCAACAACTTGCTCAATGTGGACCCAGGAATGTACCGGGAGCATCAGAGAGGAAAAGAGGATGGCAATGAAAACAAGAAAAACAGGGTGGAAATAAATGAGAGCTTGGGGATGTGAGCATGTCACATCGGAATACCACCGCACAGAGAG
Source organism: Leptoclinus maculatus (assembly GCA_032191485.1). NCBI lineage: Eukaryota > Metazoa > Chordata > Actinopteri > Perciformes > Stichaeidae > Leptoclinus > Leptoclinus maculatus. Next base: position 29,392,874 of record JAVDOI010000002.1, read on the forward strand.
TGAGATGATGAAGTGTATCTAGACTTTGAAGTCCAGCAGGTTGCAGTCGATCTTGTAGTAAACATAGGGGTAGTACTCCTGCTGGCTCAAGTTCAGCCCTGGGATGTCCATAGCGGCCTGCACGCACAACAGAGACACAGTTAGACAAAATAATCACAAACAGAAAATCATTGTTTGTATCCATACAGTAAGTTCCCAATAGAGTTTAATGATACCGTTGTAATGTTTTTTTTACTACATACATGGTTTGTCTTAAAAATACATATTTTTCCTCTTATTTGTAGTGATGTATATCAATCTAGATTGTTTTGTGTGAGTTGCCGAGTGTTGGAGATATCGGCCGAAGAGTTGTCTGCCATATCTACATTATAATGGAACTAGCCGTCACGCGGCTTGTGGTGCTCAAAGCGGCAAAAAAACTCAACAGCAACGTCTCTTTCCAGAAATCATGACCCGGTTACTCAAGATACTCCACAAATCTTGTGAGTGAACAGTTCCTACATGAAACAACCGACGCAATATCTGTCACACCAAACAGGATGATTTGTTGTAGCAAATAAAGAACAGATTGACAAGGACATAAAGGCTTTCCCATTTGTTCAGCATGGTGAACAGTGAACGGCGATAAAACAATCCAGAAGCTTGCCAGAGCCTCTTTGTTTCCGAGCCTATAAGGCAAAGCAAAGCTCATCTAGCATGGTGAAGGAGACATCTTTTCTGTTACAATACGCATTTTGCACGACTGAAATATGAAAAATTACGTTGCATTGGTGGAGAAACCCAATGTAATAATTGATATTGTTTTATTGAAATAATTAGTTTGCAGCCGAGTCAAGTCCAGTTTAGAAAGTATATGTTTAACAGGCCAATAGCAGCATGAAGGGTAATCTAGTCCCTCCGTGCTGAAGTGACAACTAGATGTCAGCAGCTCAAACACAAGGGATGATCTTAGTCTTCCTAAGGACCCCGTTACATGTCAAAGAGCTGGACCTGCCTTCCTCCAATAATTTTACTTTCCACTTAAATTGTCAAAGAGCGCATGAAGGGGACTCACATCAATGATCGCAGCGCTGCTATCCAGGTGTTTGTACAGTTCGGAGAGCACCTCTCTCAGCTTCTTCATGTTCTTCTTGGTGGGCTGCAGCAGCATGGCCTGGAAGTTCACTGGCAGTCCGTATCTATGAAACACAAGAAGTCTTTAAGTCCATCTTTTATCTTTCACAGGAAACAAATCTTGCATTAAAAAAGGGGGCGAGTGAACGGATCACCAAGGTATGCAAAGAGTAGCAGACTGATGAACTTCACTGAGGGGGTTTCATGGAAGCTGCTGGGTCTTCACTTGCTTACCTCAAAACTGATTCCACAAACACACGAAGGGCTTTTATGTGAATCCACGCGATGAAGGCTTCGCTGAAATTCACTTTCAGCCATCGTACCAAAGGCCCCTGGGTGGATAGAAACAGCATTTTAATATTTTCTAATAAAGAATGTATACTGGTTAACTGGCTGAAATTCCCATTTTGGATGTTTTTTAATTAAATCATCCTTGTGAATTACCAGTAAGCATAATGACAGAACTATATTAAACTGGTTTCAGGCTTTCAGTCACTCTGTAAGAAAGCTCCTTGAAGCAGTTTATGTAGAAAACAGCAGCCATACAAACTGTTTCTTCTTGTCAGTGGACAACCGTGTCATCTCTTCTTTGTCTGCCTTCACCTCCTCCTCATTATACTGGAAATCACGCACTGTATACCTAGGTCAGGACACACAGCAGAGAGCTGGCAATCAGCTGTCAGCGAACACACACACACACACACACACACACACACACACTCAAGTGCACACCTGAAAAAGGGCTATATACAAACAGACACATGATACTTAAACACACAGATCCCTCAGTTGTGGTAATTGGAAGAGACTGTCGAGTGCTGGCAAATTGTGTTTATTATAGAATGGCAGTCTATTTTTAGAGCATTACAAGCCTTTTCCTGCGTTAACAAATAAGTAGCCTATTTCAATAATGAGGTATCATTACTTGACATTTATCTGTGGTTGATTTTCCCAAACATTACAAAAACACAAAAGAGAAACATAATCTGTAATCCAAAACTAAGATCTCTCAAGTGGCAAAAACTGAAACACATTTTAAGTGGAAAATAAAATGAATTTACTTGTTTTCTCTGGCCTTGTGCTTGAAGTCATCTATAGCCTTCCTAAAGAGAGTGACACTGAACATACCGCTGTCGTGGTCCTCAAACAGCAGCCTGGAGGAGAGGACATGACACATAGCTTTGTTTATACTGTAAAGTCATATCTCATATTCATTATTTGTGACACGTCTGAAAAGGTCTGCACGCCAAGTTACAAAAATTCAGAGGAGCAAGACCAAGCACCGCAACCACTTGCGGTGCCCCTTTACACACGACGCACAGCACATAATTACGTTATTTTCTGGTGTGCGCAACCCTTGCCGGACCATAAACTAAGCTTTAACATCGAAGCTGGATACACAAAGTATGTTTGACACATTTCAGGCAGTTTTCACATATAAAAGGAAACCTTATGACAAAAAGAAGCACAGGATTATTGGCAATCTTCGCATCTCTTTCTTTGCTGAAAACGCTCATCCACGCCTTCATCAGCTCACGACTCGACTACTGCAACAGCTATCTCATTCACAAACTACAATACATCCAAAAGTCAGCTGCCCGTCTGCTCACCCACTCCCGCACCAGAGATCACATCACCTTAGTCCTTCAAAACCTCCACTGGCTCCCCATTCACCAAAGAATCCAGTTCAAAATTCTCCTCATCACCTACAAAGCCCTCCAAAACCTGGCCCCCTCCCACCTCACTGACCTCCTGCACTGTCACACGCCTACCTGCAAACTCAGATCTGCAGAGGCCTACCTCCTCAGCCCTCTCACCCGGTCCAAGCACCAGGGCCTTCTCCACTTCTGCCCCCTTCCTCTGGAACTCTCTCCTGCCAAAACCTCCCTCACTCCCCTCTTTCAAAACCACTCACAACCCACCCCTCGTCTTCCTTTTTCATTGTTGTAGCTGTTTTTATACAGTTATTGCTTTTAATGTTTCAGTTTTTATCATCATGTACAGTGCCTTTGAGTAACTTTTTAAAGCCCTGTACAAATAAAATGTATTATTATTAATATTATAATCATTAAAGATAAACTCAAACTAAGTAATCCCCTTTTTGTTATCAAAGTAGAGATAGAAACAATTTTTTTTTTTTAGAAACACCTACTCATTGTAGCTTTGAATTCAGATACGTTACAGAACTGAATGTTCTTCTTCTTTTGGTGAATCATAAATTTGTCAAAGAAAATGAACTGAACCACCGAGCTTACTTTGTGGAGCGTGGCACAACCATCTCTGACAGGGTCTCATACGTCTTCTGCCAGTCAGCATAACTTGTCCTGGTGAGGGTGGAAAGGGAAAGATTACAGCAATGTATTTTACATCTAAAGATTACATTTTAAGGCCGATACCAATGCTGATAATATAAAAAAAAAGAAGATTTGACTTGATTTTTTCTTATATTTTGAAATTGAACGCATTACAATCTGACCATTTCCCTGGTCAGAATGTGTTGAGTTATGAGGCTGAAGAAGCCTGTGGGACACTACATGGGACTGAAGAGAAATTATTGTAACTGGGTGTCTTCTTAAATGACTGTCAACTACCCCATGTAACCCCCATCATCCCTTTAAAATGTAAAATAGATAGTTTTACAAAATACAGTTTCTTGACTGTTTTTATGCAGCTGTAGTAAGAGGAGATCTTCCATCAAATCTACCATAGATACAATGACATGAGAACTCTTACCTCACCGTATACTGAATATATAGATACTGATGTAAGCGTACTTACTTTGGGACAACCACCAGCATGGTAATAAGGTACTCCGAGTCCAGTACAAAATCCTCTTTCTTCACTATGTCAGCCAAACTCCTGGTCAACAAACTCCCCCTAAAGGACGACACGAGCAGTTCAGATACTCAGGCAACTTTCTCACACAGCCGTACAAATACTTTTGTTAACGATGTGTGGAGCAGAAGTATTGCACACATTTAACTAAATAATTTTAAATATTGTAATATTTCAATCCCATCCTCCTTAGAGTGGATACACAGAGGTGGGACATTATGCAAAAAAAGGCTGCCAAATGTTATACGTCTACATTTTGGAAACATTTTTTAAGCTACAGCAGGAAATCAGCAGAAAGATATTGTGTGTGATTTCTGTTTGTAACTGCTGTGTGTAGGACAAGGATGCTATTTGTACATGCTGTCATGAAGGTAAATAGTACATGAGGAGTAACTTTAACAACACACCAAAGATAAAATACAAGCTAATAATTTGTGATAAAGCTGAAGAAGTGCCACAGTATTTGGCTTTAGTCAATGCTTCTGCAATCAAATTACAGAAAAACATACAGTATATTCATGTTATTATTATTTGTATAACTCACGCATTCTTCCTCTCCAGGTTTTGCAGGTTTCCCTTCAGGTTGTTGTAGGCTGAAGCTCTGGCCTTTAGGTCATTGTCTATCTGAGACGCTTGCTAACAATAACAATAAAAGGAGCAATAAGCGTACCGATACGTAAAAATATGATAAATATATAATACATATTATGATGGTTTTCCATATTTTGAAATAAGTATAGAAAGATACTATAATTAGTTCAGTACGGGATCATTTCCTGCACCACACATATAATACATAATAACTCTCACTGGATCACAGGAATGGGCAAAATCAAACTACGACAGATTCTTACCTTGGCGATGATCTCAGAGATGTTTTTCAGCGACTGTTTGATTGGATACTTAGCCATGTCCCACTGAAATCGGGTGATATAGGTGACCAGGTCCACTGTAGAACAGATTAAAGTCATCTGCATTAATCACCTTCATTTCCAATGGCTGTGTATGATTGTACATCTGAACACACAGGAACCTATAAGGTTTTACTTTGAAGTCTGATAAACAACATCATGCTGCTTTCTACCTCTTTCCACTTATGTCAGTTAACAACTGAAAAGCGTTCGTCCGGACACCAGTCTGATGATTAAGTAAACAGTAATTACCTCCATTAGCGAGTAGGTTCTCCTGGACTTTGTCTCGGCTGTCCTCCAGGACATCGGCCATGTACTGAGCGACCTTCTTCACCACACTGAAACAAAACACGGGGAACAAACACAAGAGAAGCAATAGATGACAACAATGTGGTATTTGGTTATCGAACAATTGTCTCCTGCTTCCTAACAGATACAAAAGGAATTTTACAAACTCTTTCAGCTAAGTTTTAACACATAGAGGTTTACCTTTCCACAAAGGTGTCTAGTTTAGCCAGTTCATCTGACAGACCCACCAAGACATCTAGTGTTCCGACCTGTTAAAGAGACAAAACACACAAAAACATGAACAAAAAACCTCCACTAGACTACTTAGAGGGGGATTGTCTTTGGTGGGGAATACACATGACTGCCGTGTTTTACCTTGAGGTCAGGGATGTTGAACTTGTTGTTCGCGGAGAGGTTGTTGGTGCGTGTGGTGGCCACCATCAGCTTGTCCCAGGTCTGCTGGCACGTCTTCTCCCCCGGAGCAGAGATTAACCAGAATTCTGTCATGGCTGTTGGTAAGAGGTTTGTCCACTTTGATGTGAGGAAGTCACTGAGGGTGAAGAGAGAGAAAGAGTATCAGTAGAGCTCTGTGATTTGATCCAGGGCTGCTGTTCTGTTGCTATTATCATTTACAGCATTGTAGATATTCCTTGAACAGCTTTGTGGCATGATTTTTGCATCAAAACAATGAAGTACTTTGATTTGTAAGGCATTCGATTTGCTGGATTGGCCGAAAACACAAATCCTTGTTAGGTAATATTTACAGTTTACCCACTGATTTTCCACAAATATTACGGAATCAAAAAGACCTAATAACATGACGTGAAAAACAAAATGACGCTTGAAGCGATAAAAGATTTTATCCAGATTTTCTACTCCTATATGTTATCATAAACACTACCCAGACAGCTGAAAATGATGGGAAACTGATATAGCACCTCAGCAAAAGGAAAGCAGAGAACTTCATTTAACAAGAATTTAACAAGTTCCAACTTTGTATTTGGAGATGTACTGCAGCTCACTTGATTTAAAGCCAAATGTAGCATTTCACACTTGTAGGCTACGCATCTTCAGTTGTAAAAGCTGTCATATGTAGGCTTACACAGTGTGCTTTTTGAAGTACTTGTACTCTACTTAAGTATTTCCATTTTATGCTACTGAATACTTCCACTCCACTACATTTCAGTGAAAAATATTGTACTTTTTACTCCACCACACTTATTGGTTGCCAGTTACTTTGGATGTTGTTATATGTTGGATGATCAACATATAAGAATGATGCCTGGGCACACATTAAACTAATCAACTGTATATAAAGTAGTTGAAATCGGCTCCTCTTCAAACTGCTACAACATTTAAAGCTGCTTACGTGTTACTTGTCCAATAATATGATGTACATGATATACAGTAATGTTGCATAATGAGAACTTACACTTTTGATATTCAAGTATATTTTGCTGATAATACTTTGGTACCTTTACTTAAGTAAATGTTTACTGTACTGCATGACTTATATTTTTAGCTGAGTATTGCTATAACTGCCTTTGCTAAAGTAAAGGGTATGGTACTTTTCCATCACGTATAGAGGACGGATTCGCAGCTGTGTGAGTATCATGAATCAGAGTCATATTAAGAAGTTTGTTCCTCTTTTGACGTCTATTTTGCTTCCGATTCATTAACTTCCTCACATATCCCCATGAATGTAATACATTCACTACACACACACTGGTTGATTGCATTAGTAAAACTCAGAAGAGACTGGTCTCCATGTCTACTGATTGACAGTCATATGATCAGTTTCTGCTCTGCAGAGGACATGCTAAATACTGACCCTCCTCTTAATTAAACACCATGAACAACACGTGACTGAGGGCTGCTGCTCTTTAGATTGGATTCTTTAACCATCCTCATTCTCAATCACTGTTAATGAGCAAAGTACACCTGCTTCATGTGCGTTTAAATTCAGTATTAGCTCGCTGCTGACACGAGCTTGTTTGCATCGCAGTCTCTGTCACGACGTCATGAATCGGTATATTTCCGTACTTACCGGTATGTTTATGGCTTTAGTATCTGGTCCACGCGGTGTAATTCAGTTGAACAGACGCAGCTTCCCATACATGGCGCAGATAATAACAGCTTTTCGACTCAAAGGTGCATCAACATAGCATCTCACTCACAGTCAGCTGATCAGAGTTGTGCGTCTGCGCAAAGGCTGCTGCGCGCTGGACTGCCTCCACGTGACCGACAAGTCCTTGTAAGATTCAACGTCTGAATATAAAAACAGAAATAGCAGGTGCTACGTGGTGGAAGGCATGAAAACTGATTTGATTTTAGAAAATAAAATTAAAAAACATATATCTGCAAAGGTACACCTGAACTCCACATCTGAAATGGATAAGTGCTGGGGAAATGGTTAAACAAGTCCTGCCCATAGACTGTATATATATGTGTATATACTGTATACAAGAAGCCTCTGCCATTACAAAAGAAAATGGTAGTAGGCCTAGTACAAATCAATTTGGTTGTAGATGCTCCTGTTAATCATGTACAGAAGTGGCTAGATGGAGTTTAGTCATATCACAATCCAATGAATTTAGATTATTTTCAGCTGCTTCATTTTTTGGTTAAGAAGTAATGATAGTATTTTCGATAGTCATTAAAGGCAACATGTGTGTTTGTTTTGACAGCTCAGTCAGTATTACTCAATGTCGCCCTCTTCTGGTAAGATGTATATAACACATTAGTTAATAGTTCCAGCCTTTACGTGTCACTGAATAGTTTTAGTGGAGTTGACTGATCATGAACTGATTCAGCTGTTTTTAATTTCTCAACAATCTCTGTCCATTATTATGAAATTAAATAAATTATCCTACATGTCCATCTGTCAATGTGTTAAAAGTGTTTTTACTAGAGTTAAGGTTAATACCACTATTATACAAGAGACTGGTCAATGTTGGATTTTTAGACTGACACCAATTAGTATAATAATATTTCTTTATTCATTAGTTCCAATAATATTTGAGAGTTAAAAAGGACGGTATATCAGCAGACCCTTTTTTTAAGAATAGCAATTTTTCATGGAAAACATGTCAAAGTAAGAGCATCAAAACCACATGTGTAAATGATACAATTCAAGTTATTTCCCACATGTGTGCTGATAAATAGGCCTATTGTAAACAGCATATGTACAATGCAGGACATTAAAAAATTGATAAATAGTTATTAGTAGTTTATAGTAGTTATTAATAGTCAGTACTTCCTAGATCACAAACTATGTAATGGCGACAAAATGTTTTGGGCATTTCTTTACTGATAGTTTCTTGTTATTTATCAGATATATAGAGACAGATACCAACATGAGCTGATACTGGTGGATATATCTGCCCAGTTCATCGAGCATCCCTTATAACCAACGATTATTCAGTTTGGAAAAAGTTTTAATTTTGGAATTGTATGCTGGGGGTATAGTGAATTGATTATTAATGCAGCTGTTTATACATTTTACTTCTTGTTGCAAATTGAGTTTCCTTCCTGTTGACAGTCAAGGCATTTAACTGAAGTCAGCAGAACTGAAGCATAAAATCTAATTTCCTGTCGTGAACCTTGAAGCACTTAGTTAACTTTTTCTTTTTACTTTACTTTAAAAGTTGTTGCATCGTTGAATATATTAAAGGAAACAGCAATATACCCATTTAAAATAACTATCAGAGCTTTAATTTTTAATTTTTTCTTGATAACTTTAATTGTGAGGTCATAGTCCAATGGAAAGAATAATATATATACTAATATATATGTTGTGTATCTCATAATTGTGAACTGTATGGTAATTGATTGTCTATTCCTGTAATATGTACCTCAGGGCCATGAGCATGACTGTACTGCATGAATCCATACATTTAGTCAATTCACTATGTCTCTGGAAAGAAGGCCAGCCAGCTCAGGCACTTTAAAATATCTGTGTCAGAGTGCTTTCATATAGGACTTTCCTTGTTGTTTAGACTCCACGGTTTTCTAGGCCACATTGTTTTGTGAACACAGTGTCCCTCAGAGTAACTGTCATAAAACAAAGATAAGAGCCATAGGAGAGCCAAACAACTACAGACATGCAGCGAGTTGCTCCAGTGTCACAGAAATACAAGTCATACGACTAAGGTGGCTGCAGGCTGAGATTTCCATTCACTGCTGCACTAAACTCCTGACCACCATGATTTATGAGATAAATTCCTCAAAATGAATTTCTTCCCATCAAACTGATGTGCACGAAACATTAAATTATCACAGTTGACAAAGTTTTTCTGCAGGACGGATCAACAAAATATTCAGAAAGCTTTTGAATCTTAATAATCCCCCAGATTCCATGAGCACGAACAAAACATCCACAACCCAGACAGCAGCATATTTTGTATGTTTTGTCATTACTGTGTTGTAAAAGTTTGTGAGTGTTTTTAAAATCAATAAAATCTCCATACAGATCCAGAGAAAGGTGTATTGCTGAGTTCGGCATGGTTGGAAAAAATGTAAAAACATGTATTTAACTGATATTGTTGCAATTTGAAGGCTTTTGACACACTGACTTTCTCGACCTCATAACTGTGCAGCCATAAGGCCTAAATGCTCTCACAACTGTTGCCAATGCTCATAAATGCATTCTGAAAAAAATAATCAGGGATGAAAATGAAAACATGCCTTTGTATTCACTAAATGTAAAGATGTTGATGAAAAGCTCTTCATAAGTCTTAGAATTAACGTCATGTTGGGCGTAGGGCCATGTTATCAGAGAGGAAACAGTTATTGACAGCATGTGACTGAAAACAATGCCATATTTTTGCATTCTCAGACAGACTTAGAAAGAAGATTAACCCTCCTGTTATGTTGCAGGTCAAATTGACCCGTTTCAAAGTTTGAAAATCGAGAAAAAATATTTTAAGTGTTTTTTCTGTATGAAACTTCTTCTGCTTGCCTTAATTAGTGTAATGTTTGAAAAAAAAAAGGTTCATATCATGTATTTGCAACCCCCCTGCAGGTTTATATTACAGAGATGATGTTCGGGTCAATTTGACCCAGCAGTGAAAGTGGAGGCTATAAGGGGTCAGAAGGGTCAAGTTTAGACCATTTCTTTCTTTGAAAATGTGAGTCAAAGTATTTCTTACTCCCTCTCACCATGTTTCACCCCATTTCACACACACACACACACACACACACACACACACACACACACACACACCCACACACACACACACACACACACACACACACACCATATTTTATCCCGATCTCACACGCACACACACACTTTCTCACTATCCCACCTGTGCGAGAAATACAGATACTATTTTGACTTTGACGGGAATATTTTATTATCCCGTGGAAAACTCCGCCCACACTTAGCAGGAGAGATAGATAGATAGATAGATAGATAGATAGATAGATAGATAGATAGATAGATAGATAGATAGATAGATAGATAGATAGATAGATAGATAGATAGATAGATAGATAGATAGATAGATAGATAGATAGATAGATAGATAGATAGATAGATAGATAGATAGATAGATAGATAGATAGATAGATAGATAGATAGATAGATAGATAGATAGATAGATAGATAGATAGATAGATAGATAGATAGATAGATAGATAGATAGATACTTTATTCATTTGTATGTTACAGCAGCAAGACATACAAAGTAAGCAAAGTAACCAAAAATATTAAGTATTAAAAAATGCACAATATATACAATAAAATAACAGAGTGGGACATATTAAGTATCAGAATATAGAATATAGTTTATTAAGTTTGTTGGTGTCTCCGGCTCCAATGCTGCTCCCCCAGCAGACTACAGTGCATGAGGCTTCTCAGCTATCCTTCAAACAAACAAAAATATAACTCTCTTCTCTCTGAATTGTCCCACGAAAACAAGAGCAAGGGTCTGATTGACTGAAACGAATGGCCATCTACGGAAACTTCATGGTTATGTAACCTGAACAAACAGATCTACGGCGGCCTGTGAGATCCTCGGAAATACATATTTGGTATGTTCTTAAAAATGCAGAGAGCTCATTGGTGGAACTGAACGTTAGGCCCCGCCCATGGCGGTTGATCACTCTCCCCACTTCCTCCGCTCGGCTCCAGTCGTCCTCCACCCATCAACCGACAGAGAAGACACCGCTCAACGCTCGTCCGTCATCCAGACATATGGCACACACCGCCCTCTTTCTTTCCTGTATCGTTGTGCCCACTACTCTTTAAAAATTCCGCCGAAAAAGAGAAGACGATTTTCCAAAACATTCTGGCCGTTATCTCACGTAAGTAACGCGTAATACTTGTGTTGAGTTTCTTGTATTCAGCAGGCGGACGTAACATGGCGGGCTGGTCGTTCTGCCTCCTAGCCACTCAGGACACACCGATTCATTGAATTCTGTGTTTTTGAGATGTAATAACCTTACATTTAAAGATATTAGCAAACAGCACGCGATCTTAGCACCTGTGGTGTATAGTGTATTCCAGTTTACTGCCGGTGTCGGTGTTTATTTGGCTGTTATTAACAAAATGCGGTGCTAACGTGAGCTTCTTCCTTCGACGTGCTCTCTAGCTGCCAATCGCGTCTCAGCCGCGTCTCCTCGCGATTATGTTTCCTATGTTAAACACAGCTGTACTCTTACGTGCTACGTGTAAATATTAATAACAAGTACAGGGTTTCGTGTTTGTTTACGGTGACGCATTGCAATACAAATATTTAATTGGTCAAGTTATGTCCATATTTGCATTATCACAACACACTCGCGTGTTTTATTAATAGACAATTACGGCACGCTGTGGACTAATAGTGAGTTACAAACAGCAGGCTGAGATAGTATTTATAGTCAGGGTTGTTATACTGGGTGTTTATTGGGTTAAATACAGAAGCCACGTAACCCGGCGCGAGAGTTGCTTCGTGGAGCGATAGTGCCGGTGAAATCATCACAACAAACCCATAGAGCAGGGGTCTTCAATTAAAATTCCAAAAGGTCCAGATTGAGAAAATCTCTTCAGGCAAAGGTCCGGAACATTACAATAATATCTAACTTGCGCCATATATATATATTCAAGAAGTCTAGTAGTAGTAACAACGTCTCTGTGTAGTCAACAACTGTCAAATCAAATAAAGAAAGTACACATCAATTATATTTTAACAATTATTATTCTCAGTTTTCAAATTTAACTGGATGGATTATAAATAATACATAGAAATACATAAATAAATGTTCTTCTCTCATTTCAAGTAAAATAATGGCTCCATCTAAAAATAAAATACACAAAAAAGAACTTTTGAAAAACTTACATCTTAAAAGAAAGTGCTTGATTTTTAGAAAGATGAGACTTGTGGCTGAGGCTGCTGACAGGTATTTGCTTGATTTTTTCACATAACTCTTCTTTTTGTTTCCCCTCAAGTAAAGTTCTAGCTACTGCACTCATGCACTCCTTGACAACCTCTCCATCAGTGAATGGCTTTTTATGTTGACCCAAAATCCAAGCAACTTTCAGGGAACATTCGTAAGCACGTTGTTGGGCAGTGCTAAGTTGTAAAGCTCTGTTTTCGAGGTCCACTTTCTCTTTTTAGAGCACGCCATGTTAACTTGCTTCTCCGATTTACTCACTTCTCTCACTGCTTCTCTCTCACTGCTCTCGCTCCGTCTCCCGCCTGTCTGCGTAATCTCACTCGACTCACGATGCCTTTTGGAATAAACATTCGATTGGCTGAGTAGCGTCACGTGAGATTATTTACAATGTATGTAATTGGTCAGTGTGTTTCCTGAACTGCTGAATGAGTGCCGTAAAGGCCAGAAAAGCTGCGCAGGTTGAAACAGAAGCGCTCCGCCAAAATGTATAATTCTCAATTATCCATCAATTATACGTCCGGGTCCGGATAGGACAGCGTCTGGGTCCGTATCCGGACCCGGACCGCCTATTGGCGACCCCTGCCATAGAGAGTAGCGGGGACGTTTGTAGTGAGTAAGACGAGTCAAGGACATTGTATTTCATGTGATTTTAGCTTGTGATAAACACTCGGTTCGTCCTATGTATTCATATCTATGCGTTATGTGTGTTTGTCCCTCAGGGCTCCCCTGTCTCTGCACAGGTGTATGAGCGCTACCCAGGGGGCCTAGGGGCGGCTCTCTACCGGGAGCACTTTGACTTCAACGCTGAGCCACCTTGGGATCCTAGCTGATAGCGGGACAGGTCCATCTCCTGACTTGTCCATGTGAGTGACTCTCGGTGTCTCTTGTACACAACCAAGACGCATGTTGTCTTGCACATATATATGCATATACACCGGTAACAAAGTCCAGAAGCATTGTGTTCTGGGGTGGAATTAGGCACACAAACCATGATGTGAGTGAACACATGTTTGTGTGTTTTTGAGAAAGTCAATAGATTAAGGTAGAAGCTCAATAAAGTGTCTGGATTTTACACAGAAAATAGGATATGTGTCCAAAAGCACTACAGACTTACTGTACAGTGTAGCTGTTGATTTTAAACATGGAAATGCATCCAGGTAGAAAGTCATCAGCCCGATGTATACCTGTGTATTTTATTTCCCTGTTGCTGTAAATACATGTGGTGATATTAAGTCATGTTTTTCTTTTCTCTCCCTCTCCCTCTCCTTTTCCAGTTTGTTGCATACCGGCAGGACCCCATTGGCTCAGTCGTGACCCCTTGACTTGCTTATCTGTTCTTTATGATTGTCGGCTTAGCGGAATACGGTTGAGATGAAAGGATTCGTTGACAAACCCAGCTACATTGTTGAACTCCTGGAGGGAGGAGTGACCCTTGAAGATGTCATTGACGGACACATCTGTGAGCAGGCCCTGGTCAGTTCAGCTTGCGTGCCCTTTTTAATGGCTTCAGTTTTGGAAATTTCCAAAATGCTTCAAATTGCTTTAATGACACTGTCATTAGCACTGAGCGTGTTTTTTTCTCCCCCCTCTTGATGATTGGTGTGATTTTAGTTGCTATTTGTACTCAGTGCAGCCTTCACCTCCTTATGTTCCCAGGTGGAGAAGAGTGCGTTTGTGGTGGGAGACCTCGGTGCTCTGATGCGGCAGCATGTGTGCTGGCAGAGTGCAGTGCCACGGCTGCAGCCCTACTACCCAGTCAAGTGCAACAGCAGCCCTGCAGTCATCGAGGTGCTGGCCTCCTTGGGCCTGGGCTTCATTTGTGCCAACAAGGTAAACTTTAAAGAATCAAATTCAGATAGCTTTATTTTTTTTATTTTTTTATTTTTTCAAACTGCATCATCCTCTTATGCAAGCACATGACATTTTGGGGCAATTACATTACCAGCACTCAATTTATTACTAGTCAGTGGATGACTGCAACACACTTAGTACCCTTTTGCTTGTTTTGATGGCGCTTTTAGACTTCGTAGCGTTAGTTTCTCTAACATGTGTCCTCTTTCCTGCAGACTGAAGTAAGCCTGGTGCTGGAGCACGGCGTGCCACCAGAAAACATCATTCTGTCAGGCGTTTGCAAGCAGCTGGCACACATCAAGCACGCAGCCAAGAACAACATCCAACATCTCGTGTGCGAAAATGAGGCCGAGTTGTCAAAGATTTCACGCCTGCACCCTGGTGCAAAGTAAGTGATCAAATCCTGGAGCTACTTTTTCCATCCTTGTGCACTTCTGCAAAGCTGAAGACTGTGTCAATCTGATGTTAGTCCAACATTAGGTTGACAAAGGCTGACAATTAACATAAGATTGGGAAAGCCGTTGTTCGTGTCAAAAACCTACTTACTTTGTCGAGATGGATGTTTCATTCACGTTTTGATCTCTGGCTGATCTCTGTAGATTGCTGCTGCAGTTGACCACCGAAGCCCACGCGGCTGAAACCAGCATGGCCTTTGGCTTTTCTCTGAAGAGCTGCCGGCACCTCCTGGAAGCAGCCAAGGAACTTGGAGTCCAGGTGGTGGGGGTGACTTTTCACATCCCCAGCTCCTGCCAAGACCTGCAACAGGCCTACACCCATGCACTGTCGGATGCCCGCGTTGTGTTTGACATGGGGGTACGTACTTGCTGGAAAATACATAAACATAAAACGATTAGTTTGCAGGAATTCAGAAGATTTGTATCAACTCAAGACTTTCTGATTACCTAAATGCCCTTTTATCCCTTGTACGTTCTTTTTCATTGAGGGTAACAACTGATTGTTTGCTGTTTCTGTTCAGGTGGATCTGGGCTTCAACATGAACATCCTGGACATTGGTGGTGGATTTACTGGCTCAGAGGTTCAGCTCAAACAGGTACGGTAAACATATTTTGGGGATGCATTAATCAGACTGTCAAATAGTTATGTACATGTGCAGCAAAGAAGAGGCCCGAAACATGACTGATGAACACACAAGTGAAAATACAACACTTGGCTAGATTACACCATTTCAGGCTACTTTATTCTCCCAAATTACTTTTCATTTATCTAGCTAGGCTAGGTAGCTTATAGCTAAGTTCTTGCACATGTTTTGCTTTTATTTGGAAACACCCTCTGAATGCATATATACTGTAACTGTGTGTGTGTGTGTGTGTGTGCAGGTTGAGTCTGCAGTCAGACCGCTGCTAGATGCTTACTTCCCCCCGCTGTCCGGTGTGCAAGTGTTGGCCCAGCCAGGCAGCTTCTACGTGGCCACGGCATTCAGCCTGGCTGTCAACGTGATCGGCAAAAAGGTGATGAACCGTCACTGGGACAGCCTCACTCAAGGTGAGTTACTTAATTCTCTGAGGATGTCTTAATCCTGTGTAGGTCAGTTAAATCTGACTGTAATACATCTGTCTCTGCACTCTGACTGTGAGATTTAGAAAAGACAGAATGGTTTGTGTTCTCATATTTGTTGTGTCAAGATTTCTGTCGCATAATCACAGCAAAACCATCAGTGGTCAAGTCCTCCATTGCTAGATAATACCCCGTGTTCTATATTTCTGACATCACTGTATTTACACAGGTGTGAACAATGAAGATGCAGAGTTCCTGTACTACATGAATGAGGGTGTTTATGGGCCATTCAGCCGCAAGCTGCTGGGAAACTGCATCGCTGCCCCGTCAGTGCACAAGGTTAGTAGACCTCCACCCACGAGAGTCGACCCCGTTCAGGACTGAATGAAGAATCTGAGAGCAGCGCTAGTTGAATAGGAAGAGGGCGTCATGCATTATGAATTTAATAATATCGACCTATATAAAGACTCTACATTGGTTCTGGATTTACACAATACAAAGCTGAGGTATTTAAACATAGTGTTCTTTCAAAGTGTGTCGAAAAGATTATTGGTGACCCTTGAACTCAATCCCCTGATGCTAACGAACAGTTGCTAATGGCTATCCAGTTTGAGCTTGCTTGCTAGCTAATAAGCATGTTTGGGATATCAAGAATAAGATATTTTATCAACTACAGGAATACAGTTTGCAAATGATGCTGCATCTTTTATTTTCTTCAGTTGCAAACTGCAATACAGTTGTTGCACTCACCCTATTTTGCATTTCACATACAGAGTATGTTTCAACATGTGCAGTAGAGATGTAATTTACTGTGACTGACAGTGTTTTTAAGTAACATTTCTGATTGTTTCCTCCCTGCAGCATGCGCTGTGTGCTGAGGAGGTGTTTCCCAGCAGCCTGTGGGGCCCGTCACTGGACCAGCTGGACCAGGTTGTGGAGCGCTGCCTGCTGCCTGAGCTCAGTGTGGGAGACTGGCTCTGCTTCTCCAACATGGGAGTGTGTGGCCTTGAGGAGTTCAGCTGCCTCTCCAGCTCCCCCCAGCTGCCCGTCTACTACACTGTCTCCACTTGCGACTGGTGAGCATGGAGTGAGTTAGCCTGTGAAGCCTGTGAACTAATACCGATGCAGTGAGAACATGTTGCATTTACAAGGAACTCATTCTGACGCTTGGTGTTGCCCACAGGTACAACATGCAGGGGGCCGGTGTGGCACTGGACAGCGCCATGAAGAATTTCTCCATGGTCCGGTACAGTGTGTAGCTGCCCTCTGCCCCTGTTCCGTATGATAATGCACAGATCCCCCCTTAGCCTCTGCTTTCACCATGTGAGAAGAGGGGTCCGCGAGCTCTTTGGGACAAGGGGCTCAATGTGGTCAACATTCCAGCCACCGTGGAAAAAAAAAGCAGTGTCCTATTATTTCTTCCAGGAATTGGACTTTTTTTACCTCCTAGAAATGGGAAACAATTGGTTGTTTGATACCTCAATTGTCTAAAATTTGATCTGGAAGATAATCTTCTCATTCTCGCTCCTCGCTCTAATGGACTGTAAAAATGTGTCCGCTAAAAGAACTCCAGCTCAAGTGACAATATGCAACAAAATGGACGACTCTTTGGAGATGGGGACCCTCCCCCCCCCACCCCCATCCCTCCCTCCCTCCCCTCCCTCCAACATGTTGTGGGTGGTTTGTTTCCTAAATCAAATCCAGTTTACAAAATGTACAATTGATTTTAAATCATGTTCTCTATTGATTACCTGTTGACAGGCGTGTAAATCCTGTGTCTGTTCAACACCAATACATTTTGTCTGTAGATGATTTTTGAAGTGTTTCAAAGAATCCATGTGTGGATTCTATACTTCAGACCCCTCACTTTGCATAGTTTTAAATGAAATTATGACAATGATGTAACCTATTTCTTTATTGCAGCTCACCTCAATGCGTTTTTATTTATTGGATTCAGATAATGCTGGGGCAAATTGAAAGCTCCATCTTTAAGTGTGTTTTGCCCAGGTATTATACTGTGGACCATCTAACAGTGTTTTCCGGATAAGATATTTATGTGTTTTTTAACGCTACATGGATTAAGTGTGCTGTGATTGCCATTTGTGACCTCAGTGGTTTCCCGTTACTCGAAAGGCATGAAGGAATTGCTGATGGAGGGTTTCTCTTGGCTGAGCTGTAACTTGAATACAGAGAAGCTGCATACACCTTAATGCACTCCTTGCCTCTAATAGAGACAGGTTAATCTGGTTTTAAATGCACACCGTCTTTTGTAGGTTAATAAATAAGTACTGTGACATTTAGCACCGCAGCTCCGATTTTTCAGATCTTCATATTAGAATCCCGTCATGGGATTGGTCCTTGTTTTTTACAGGATCTGAAAAAGCAGCAAAGGAGCTATTTCTCAAACGTAAAACGATCTGTATGTGGCAGATGTGGACTTAATGTGTCTATCTCTCACATGAAAGGCATGCTAGCTGTACACAAACCTCTCTGAGGCGGTGCAGATGACAAATAATAAACTTCCTCATGCCTCTCTAAAGTTATGAGAGACATAATGCATAGTCTCTTGTACAGCTAAATGTCTCATGTCTGATAAAAATTAAAGGTGTTGTTACTGAACTGCAGTTTTTAAAGAATCCTGCCCTTGTGTGTTATAAATGACTAATGTATTAATTACTTGCTTGTCTAAGGCACTAATGGACCATAGCCTGTTTTTGACTGTAAATTGTGCTTGTTTAAGTAATGAAAGTGATTAATTTAATACATTTCTGACTGAAATCATTTATCTTGTGTACGTGTGATCTTTGGTGCAGCGAACAGTTGTAGAGTTCTACACAAAATCTTGACTTTTTAACTGGCTGACATTTAAAACCCATGTGTTTTTGATCTGATCGGGTGTGTATTCTGATTGTACAGTAGTCGAATGTCCTGGAAACAATTTAATCCCAAATTAGGGCTGCTTAACCTCAGAATTTTGCAGCAGAGAAAGAGATCTCCTTTATGGCCGATTCATCCTAATGGTACCATTCTAGAGTATTTTGCTGTGTTTTGATGATAGTCTCAATTGTCCCAAAGAGAATTAAATCTGTACGTTAGTTTAAATGTATATTACAAGATAGCAGAGCTCAACAGTATCATCTTCTGCCAGAAAACAGGATTTAATCTGTAGACTTGGCTGCTGCTGTTTTCTTGTAAAGTAAACCGGCATGCGCTTTGATGACAAATACATTAAATGCCGAACACTTTAACTACAGTCTAATGGTAAGTGTTCAGCATCTACAATATGGCTCACCCACCCTCTTGCTACTGTACATTACAGTATCTGTTTTTATATGGTTCTGAAGCCTGTTTTCAAACAAACCAGACATTTTAAAATTAAATAATTAAAGCCATTTGGAGGTGGAAATTCATATCCGGTTGCCAGGATGACCTGCTGGCTCAAGAGGAATTGGATCAGAATTGAATCCTAGATATTGACTCAATAATTTCCATTCATGCTTGGAAATGTCCTGTCTGTCCCTGAACAACACACTCGGCTGTTGCTTGTGTAGCTTCCAGTAGGATCCTTAAAGCATGATGTAGTGCTTTAAATAATATATATGCCATATATTGAGTAGGTAGCTTTAGTCGTTGCTCACTCTGAGCTTTAACATCATTACCAAGGGCAGATTGATGTGCACACGTCTAATTTTAAACTATTGATTGCCTCGGCTTCTAAATGAATTACAGCCACAGAAACATTTCCTTGGTGTTGTATGTGAGAGCGTCTAAGAGGAGCCATTATAGCTCTAATTAAGTGTCTCATGTTAACGTGTTTATTAGAGGAGACAAAATGTTAATTACATTAGAAATAAGATGAATAGATGAGTGGAGAGTTCGCATATTTTGCCACTCGCTGCATATCACCCTGGTCAAAAAGTGCTGAGTAGACTGTATATAGAAGGAAGGGTCATGGTGCATTTGATAGTGGTGGATATGAGGTTAATCAAATAGCAGACGACTGATTATTCTGTCAAGAACAAAGCACACACAACACTCCACTGCAGAGCATCACAAAGACAAATAGACTTTACAATTACAAGGTCACAACACAGGGTAGATTTGAAATTACTTAAGGAGCAACTAGATTCACTATGACTGAGTAAACATGACTGAACTCCAAGTGGTTGATTGTGATTAGTGACATAACCTAGTTTGATAAGAGGGAATCTGACTGACTGACCTTCTTCTCTACCTGAGGTCTAGAGAGGATGCCATCTAACTCTCTTGTCCTTCAGCAGTCTGACCATTGGGAAATTCTGCAGTGCTATCAGCTTGAAATACTGTTTTAGTTTAAGCTGCAGCCCTGATGAATGTTGACATGTTTACTATCTCATGTTCAAATCACCCTGGTTTGCATTGCCTGACCAGAGGGCACAATGTTTTAATCTCGTCAGTCAAACTGTAAATTAGGTTGTGACATCACTTTAACACCAAACTGCTACATGCAACAGAACTTCGAAAAAACATTTCAAGTGGTCAAGTTTAGATTTGACAGATGAAGGGAATTGTAATGGAAAATGACAGCGTATTGGTGCGGATGAAGCACTGTATTAACATCTGGACTTGTGATACTTTAAAATAGCTAATAAAATGATTCAGGAGTCAATTGTACAGAAGATTGGTAACCCAAGAAATTGTAGTTTACGAGTCCACCATAGTAACGTCACATTGTTGCTTTGATGAATTGTCGATTTGTCACCAAGCAAACTGACCTTTCTTCGTAAAGGTTTATTGGTAGGCCGTAATTCAGACTTTGGTTTTGCTCAATTTGTGCGAGACGTTTATAAATTGGTAAGGTACATAAAATTGTTCGACCTTACGATTTTTACAAGCATCGACTTTTACAAGAACGTATCACTAAGCATAACATTTAAAATTAAGCTTCGCTATTGGCATACATTACTATGCAATGGTAGCTAGCCATTTCGATTTTATTGTAATTCTTTAAAACATTTAAAAAGTCCTATAACTTTATGCTATGCTAGCTAAAAGACATGTGAAATATCAATTTTCACTTACTCCACTATCAAAATGGTGGTTCACTTTAATTGGCTAGAAAAAGTAGCATGATATGACGTCACATGACAAGGACCCACCCATTTAGCTCATTTTCTCGACAGCTCATTGGTTAGCCTCAGACTGGTACCACGTGACTGCCAGTGGGAGTCGCATTAGCCACGCCCCCCAGACCTAGCTGTCTGTTGTAGAACACTAAAGTCCAAATAACAAGTCAAGTATGACAAGAAATTCAGAAACATGAATATGAAATGCATCACCTGGGTACTCTGGAACGATGTGTGACAGTCTCGGTGAAAGAATAAAAAGTTATTCTGTTTTTGTGCTGAGAGGCCTCCCATTGGTCAGTTTGTGCAGTATGCAAATATGGCAGACTACGTCAGATCCTGAACTTGAGCGCCATTTTTTCCTCAATAGGGGAAGAAAGGGACAAAAGCTGACCAAAAAGGAGCCTACCCTTATGAAGGAGGGTCCGCAAACACCATCTTTAATATTTAACTAGGTTCTTCATACAGCGGTGTGTGTGGACGGAGGATGCTGCGCGGATGAGTATCTGTGTGCAGCGCTGGTGGTAGCAGACGCAGCTCAGCGACACACACACACACACACACACAGAGGAGGGCCGGTGGAAGTGGAAAACGTTAGCCCTGTCGGAGAGCTGGCACAGCGACAACTAACGTCAATCTACACCGAAATCTGGACGAGGTAAATATCTGTGTGCATCCTCAAGCAGGAAGAAGCGGCGTGGCCGGCTCATCGCCGCCAGCGTGCTGCCAGAGGCTGTTTAACGAGTCCAGTGTGGGCAGCACTGTGTTAGCATGGATGGAAAGGGTTTAGTTCGTATGTGGTCTAACGTTAAATCAACACAGTTTTAACTTGCTAGAATAAGTTGTTTTTTATATCCTTCAGAAATGGCCAGCGATTGAATCCTTTATTATTCTCGCAGAGACTGGCCGTGTGCAATTGTATCAGCTGTGTGCAATCAGCTGTTGCACAGTAAGTTAACTGTTGTGTTATTTGTATTACCATAATGCTTTTATGCTGGTAAAATATGCATGTTACGCTACAGTCATGTTATGTTCAGTCATTTTTCTCGCAAAGTATCCTGGGATCATCTTTCTGCAGTTAGTATTTTACTACAGTATATTCATCATTGCATCTCTTGTGCAGGTTTAATAAAGCTAGCAGTACGACTTATTACGTAGGCGTTTAATACCTCTATTCTTTAACATGATTAGGTGACCGGCTTGTTGTTTGTGTGGCCATTCGTTCCAGTATGTGCCATTTGTCTGTGTGCTATTTCTAATTTAAACAACTGTATGTAGGGGCTGCAGTTAAAAGTGTAAAATTATTATTTTACTCAAATAGCTTTTACTCTCTACGCCTTGACTGGGGAATGTTGTGAATGTACTTGCAACATAGAATACATCACATATTACATAGAATAAAAGATTAAGTAATATTTCTCATGGCTTCAGATAAGTTATTGTTTAATGCTTGATGCTAAGATTAAAGCTTGTTTTCTTCTACAAGGCTTCGGAGGAATTATGTATCAGTATCCGGTTGGAAATATTGAGAAGATCCGAAAGGCACGCAAGGCGGTGAAAAACATCCTTGGTGAGATTGGCCTGGAAGACTGCCAAAACCTGCTGAAGGTATGTTTTATATTTATATATTTTAATTAATTATTAACAACTGAGGATTCCTTGTAAGATTTGGGTCTGGTCTAAAGCTAGTATATAAGTGTAATAAACACTTCAGATAAGGTTGTCTCATATATGTCTTTTTAATAATAGCAAAAGTTACAAACACTATGCCTATTTTGTTGTGATGATTTATGTTTATCATCCGCGTTGCTGTCCAAAAATTTGAGTTATAACAAGAATAGTATGCAGACCATGGGTCAATAATTACAGTCTGACACTAAATCTTGTCATACTGGAGAAATGCATTTTGTGTTTTATATGTTAGTTACAAATAATCCTCATTAAAGGTGAGAACATCAGTCACACTTTTGATTTGTAATGTCAGCCGTTAATGCACGCAACACTATAGTATGTGCAGCAACCGCCTCACCGGTTAAAACAAATGTATTTTATAATATATATATATTTTGTTGGGTTGTAAACATTTTAACAGCCAACGTAAAACATGTAAAATCAGATTTAACTTTGATCATGATGGTCACCTTGAAAGAGCGATTCAGAGGGTTTTTGGTCTTTGGTTGTTATGGCAACAAGTGGGGTTGGGCGATATGATGTCATGTCTGTGGTGTTGGGCTAATGTGGATAATCAATGAGCAGGACGGCTTAATGGATTCATAGATAGTTTTTTTTTATTTTCTTCCACTTGACTAGCTTGTGGCAGGATTAAAACTCAAATCCTGAAGGACTCAATATACATGCGTCAACTGTTTATCAATTAGACTGCATCTATAAGCACACAGAGCTGAACATGAATGACGTACTGTGTTGATGCGCTGCTACTGGAATGACACCGTTAGCTGCTGCTATCATTAAAGTTGCAATAGAAAAGTTGATTTGCTTTTAACTTATCATTCTGAAGTAAATGTTGATTGCACAATGTAGAAGCTATAGAATACGGACAGCATCTGAGCTCACATTGGTTCCCTAAAAGCTTTGGTTTCACAATTCTGTGGACCATCGGGTACGATCTCCCGGGAAAATAAAGGCACCAAGAAAGTGCGTCAACCATTGAAATAGAATAGAAGGGACATTCAAATATCATAGCAGGATGGTCAGAGTGGCAGCAGCCATTTTTATGTGGACCGTTGTAGCGTGCTAGCTTCCTTATAAGCTAAACAGACTTGCAGCAGGTCGCGGACTGATAGCTAAATAACGTTAGCAGACAGCGGGGTAGTTAGCTGGCTTGCTAATTCCGCCATGCTTTAATGCTACACCGGTAACAGACAATGAGCCCTACAGCCGGTTGGTGGTCAGCACAGAGTCTGCCGGTCCTTCTTCCTCACTCCCCACCGCTTTGGAGAAGGACAAGCTAACTAGCCAGCCATCTCTCTCCGAAGCTGCATCCGCTCTCCTCCCGGCAGGTTGCAACCACAATAGTTCAATGACCGCTCTCCTATTCTTTTTCTATTGTGTTAACCAACGCTAAAACAGACGGACCTTCAGTTAGCAGCTGTAACAACTTGAATTTAGCCAGTGCAAACCTCAGTGCCGCGGGTCACTTCTGCTAAACCTCCAGGCCACTTTGCCGCTAACTGACGATCCGTCTCCGGAGCTACTACCTGCTCTCCTCCTGGCAAAGTAGTCTCCTAGCGTGGGGGAGTGCTATCTAATTCTTGTTTCATTTAATCTCATAAAATTCTGCAGCAGGCCGCCGCTGCAAAATGTATATAACGGGAATACTGGGGTATTTTACTCTGCCTTTAAATAATAGTACTGAGATCGGGATTTATAGTTCCACATGGGATTCTCATGGAGAGTTGCCTGTTGCCGCTTCAAGATTTGTTTGTTTGTGTGTTGTTTACTGTGCAGGATCTCAATGAAAAGTCTGAGAAAAACGCTGATGAAGACGAGGTCTTTCAGGAGACTGCTTGGGTTGATATCACGGATGGATACAATGTCAGACATCAGAAAAAGGTGAATATGACACGTTTGGATGATTATTTGAGAGTAGTCGTTCCATTTTGCTTAAGGTGTATAGCTTGGTATTAATGTTACATACTTGTTACAAACTGTGCCGATTTTAACTCGGTTCTTCTCTCTTTCTGCTCAGTGGCCTTACAGGTCTCGAGCTCTGTGCTGTACCATGTGCAAGTACTCTTCACAAAACATCTACAACTTCAGGAGCCACGTCTCTCGCTGCCATGGATATGTGCAGTCGTTCTGTGCTCTGGCACCCTGTTCTAAGTGCGTCTTCATCGGACACCCCAGGTCTGTCAAGAAGCACATGCTGTTCTTCCACGCCACCGTTGTACAACCGCAAAGGGAAGGGCCTCAACCCGCCCACCGCGGAAATGAGCGGTATCAGTGTCGAAGATGTGGATTTCCGGCCCCCTCTATCTTCACGATGAAGAAGCACATCATCCTCAAGCACCTGGACAGTGTGGCAGAACAGTATATCGGTTACAGATTCCTCCCTCAAGGGACAACGTCTGTGAAGGTCTACTGCTGCAAGGTGTGTAAGGTGAACACTGGGAACCTGGACCAAATGCTGCATCACATGCTGGTCGAGCCATCGCACTATTCGGTCAGCACGCAAGTGCAGAGTATGATTTACGAGAACAAGAACTTCACCATTAAAGCGACACCCAATGGGAACGGCGTGTTTGTGACATTCCCAAACATTGCTCCTAAACCACAGCAACCTCAAATGTTCAACAGCAAGTCCTTGGTTTTACAGAGTAATGGCCAACCCGCTGGGACTATGCTGGCCTTACAGCATTTAGGAAGAAACAACAGTACTACTACTCTGATCTGCGCCCCCGGAACCAACCAGGCTTTTCTGCCCCCCCAAGCGTCGGCGCTAGTGCAGCTAGCTAGTGCTGAAGCTAAAGGTTTGCTCCAGCCGGGTGCCACGATAGCCCTCCGAGGTGCTCTGCCTCACGGAGCAGGAACTATGCTCCAGCTTCCCACAATGTCCAACTTGTCTCTGAAACAGGCAGCTATGGCTCTAGCTCCAGCACAACCGCAGCAAATCTTTCTCCCATCTGGACTGCGGGCCAACATGGCAGCCGGAGCTGTATCGAAGTCTGCTGTGGATACAAAAAATGCACCAATGAACCAAGTCGCCCTACAAGGCACCATGCTGACTTCACAGTCCCTGCTGAGTCATTTGATCCCGACCGGCAACAAGATGAACGGCATGCCCACGTACACTTTCGCTCCGCTGCAAGTAGCAATGCCCGTCTCTCAGAGCACAAGTACCCCTCTCAAGGCTGTTGAGCAAACGAGGAACTCCACACCACAAACTAAGAAATGGATTACATGTCCTCTCTGCAATGAACTTTTCCCTTCTAATGTCTTCGACGTGCACACAGAGGTCGCTCACCAGCAAAAATCCAACACGTCCAAGTCAGAAAGTGTGGCGGCACGAGCGGCCTTCTTGAAAAAAATGCCGGACAAAACTGTCAAATGTCTAACGTGCAAAATTCTTCTGTCAGAAAAAAGCGTCTTCCAGCACCTTCTGCATGGCCTGAATTGTTTGTACTGCTCGGCTTTGTTCTTTTCTATCAAACAGCTGGTTGAGCACGTGAAGCAGCACAATCCCACAAGCAAGACGTACTGTGATTTTCTGAGGCAGAAGTACAGGGTGTACTCTAAAGGTGTCGGAGGAATCCTGTTCCCTTACTTTGACGTCCACACCACCGGACCGAAAGAGGTCTTAGGAGACACCGAGGTCAACCTCGCTCTGGTCACGAATTCACTCGACCTGATCTTCTTCAAGTTGCAGCCCAGCAACCAGCCGGATATCTGCACGGCGACTGCGAAAATCAACAGTGCGTATTGTCCCTTCTGTGACGAAAAGTTTCAGAATGAGACCCAACACCTTCAGCACCTGAAGCAGAAACACTTGGTAGCACCTACGATTCACGCTATCCTCAAGACGGAGGCCTTCAAGTGCATATACTGCAACGGGGTGTACACGGGAAAGGTCACCCAGCAGGCGGTGATGCTCCACATTCAGCGGTGCCGGTGTTCCCCGAAACAACCACAGCCACCCAAAACGATAGTAGTACCACCAGCACCACCACCACCACCACCACCACCGCAGCCGCCGAAACCCGTTCAGCAGCTCAGTCAGCCGCTCTACTTTCTCCAAATGCCACAAGGACTGACCATGAAACCGACTTTAGCTCCAGCTCGCGTGATTCCCGCCGCAGCGCGTCCAGAGACGGAAGCCGAGCTGCTGTCGAAGAAGAGGCTGGAGGCCGCGTGGAGGGACGTGTTGGAGACCAACAAACGAGAGCGGGAGCAAAAGGCCGCCATGCGCAAGAAGCGAGAGCAGGACAAGCTGTTGCCCCCGCCGGAGCCCGTGGTCCACATCGATCCCACGGTGAAGCTGGTGCTGGAGCCCTCCGCGGTGGAGCGCCGCTCCAGCGAGGAGCGCAAAGACTTCATATCCAAGTACTTCAACCTGAACCCCTACGCGACCAAAACCGAGACCGATGAGCTGTGCAAGAGGCTGACCCTGACGAAGGCGGAGTTGGCGGCCCACTTCAGCAAGAAGCGCAGCAAGTGCATGAAGAGCCTCAAGAGGAGCGCGACGGCCATATTCCTCGGCTTTAACATGACGGAACTAAGCAGAGTCAAGCACAATCTCACGATCCCCGAACAGCAGCCTGCCGCGGATTCAACAGAGCAGATGGAGAACGGTGAGGACGGACCAGAACCGATGGATGAAAGTGGAAGTAAGAAAGTTACGGACGGGGAACAGGTGGAGCAGATGGAGTAAGTCATGAAATGTGTGAAAATGCCCCTAATTAACAAACAGAAAACAACCCAGATAACTTTAATGACAGCCAGTCACTGGAGACTCTACACACTCTTAATGTAGCCCACATTAATAGTGCTTTGTTTGGCTTCAGTATGTTGTCTGGTCCGTATTCCTCAGAGAATATAATAATTAAAGAGATATAAAGGTGTCAGACTGTCGAGCTGCAACAATATTTAGCTGGTTACAATCGCTTACTCAACAATGGCTACTGACTTCAACTCCAGCACTGATTTAGCTCCTTTTTTTTTTTTGCAACCTTTATTAAAGCACACGTGTGATTCCTACATCACTGCTTGTCTGCTAATATCACGACTTACACGCACACTTCAACATAGACTTGGTTTATCACTATATTATGCTTTCAGTTTATAATTGTTTTGTCTTACATATTTGGACCTATGTGTGTGTGTTTTGTTTTTTATCGTTCATATTCACGCCCCCTCTACATTTAAACAGATGAAGGAGAACATGTTTCTCGCTGCTGCAGAAGGTTCATGTTCATCTTGCAGTTTTGAAGCCAAATTCTTAAGAATGTACAAATATTTGAGTTGCCAGGTTTCTGAATTCTCAGTTAAAGAACCATTAGTTATATATTATTATATATTTCTGACCATGTGTTGCTTGCATGAGTTTTTGTTGTCGGATAAATTTATGATTTGTGCCATGGTGAGGTTTGCATAGACTTGAGGAGACCGAGAGATTCAACACAATATAAAACAAGTTATTGGGTGGACACCGTATATCTTTTGTTCTCCTGACAGCAGTTATTTTGTACTACACTTGTATTTTCTAGAATTCCTAGAGGATCTAAAATGTTGGGTTAGGGGTGCAAATTATCATTCTGTCCGAAGCCACTGTGTTGTAACAAATAAAGTGGTTTCCTTTTACGTGAATGATTCATTGTTGTTTTTCATTTCATAATAAAACCCTATAAAGTTAAATCAAGCTGTGTCAAAGCACCCAAAGGTCATTTTCTTTCATGTGTAACTGAATAACCTGGAAAATAATTTAAAACATCGGTCCAGTCTTTATTGGTTAATGAGCAGGAATAGAACATGTGGGTTAAAGTCAGAATAAAAGAAGCCTTGAGGGTGTTTCACCAGTGTTTAATATTCTGCCTGTCACATACATTTTAGTCTTCCAGTGTGATGGCTCTAAAATATAAATGCATCAATTGTTTGACAGCAGCTTCCAATAAAAGATAAGATATGTGTCATATGTTGGGCCCAGCAAAACGTCTCATTATTACCTTCATGCACTACCGACTTCTGTCCACACGGTGGTGCCAATTCAATTTCCTAAGGGTTTCTCAAATTTGACCTTAGAAATGTTTGACAACCAGTTACTAGCTTTCTCCATCGTCTGTTAAGAGTCTCACAGTCTTCATCACCATTACATTATTATAATTTTATTTGTAGTATTATACTATTATATATATATATATATATATGACGGAGGCTGCAAATTGCAGTTAAAAGCTAAGAGCTAAGAGCTTTTATCCAATCAGATTTCACCTCTGTGTCTCTAGGTAAGAAGAGAGGCCCCAGGCCTGCAGACTCACAAGTGACTAATTTATGTTCTCAGAACAGTGAGGTGAGGTTGTTTTTGCCAACTGATGTTAACATATCCAGTAATGTGAACTTTCGAGCTCTACTTGTCTATCCTGATTGTGTCAAGCAAAGACAGGCCGCTGTAGTTGTTGGTTTGAATGGCCTCCAGCCTCTTCAGGTATTCCACCGGAAGTCCGTTCTGTTTTGCACCCAGACACACCACCTTATATGAAACAGAGAGAGACGTTCAAATGAACATGTTGATTCAGTCACAAAGACATTAGACTAGGTAAATTGGAAAGTTAAATTCATTGCATAATAAGGGTTTTATTGCTAATAAATAAAGGTTTGTCTTTGGACCAGTGTTTGTGTTTACATGCACACACCTGTTTGTACTGAGGAGAGGGGGGGCAGGCGTGGAAATTCATCATTTGATAAGTCCTGCACAATATGAGTCCTTTGTCAGTCTCTACTGAAACCTCCAGAGGAGAGTATATTCCTTTATTCACCCCTTCCTGTCTGAAGACACACAAAAAAAGCAGCATGAGTTGAGTTGAGTGACAAACATGAACTGACTAACAGCTGTGTTTGTGTGTCTCACGTGTCGAGACTCGGGAGGTCCTCCTTGCTCAAAGTCCAGATTACCCCCCACACGTCTGCCCCTGGACAGGAAGCAATGGTGGCCACTCCACCATGCCAAGAGTTGGGTGCATTTTTCTTATACAGGCCAAAGTTTAACTCATAGTCCTGCACACACACACACACACACCAACAGGGTGGGGGTGGAAAGTAAAGGACAAAAGGCTGTGAATAGTGATAGGTCATTGTGCGTTTTAAACAACAGTATGGCTGGGCCAGAGCACACTATTGTTACAGCTGGTGCTAAAGCCAGTTATCATTGAGGTGTGGGCGCTGTGAGAAAATAATGGACGCGGTCGCTAAATCACTTGCTTTCCATATTAGGAAACCCTGAAGTAAGCCCACATTATCAGGTCACTTTACCCAGAAGAAGAGGCGTTATGTGTGACAATGTGTCATGTGACATGGCGGATATAATATGTGGCAGTTTAACCGCAATTAGCTCTGAGTGGATCAATGGTTCGGTTCATCGAGCGACCCTGTTAACTGGAGACTTTCAGCCGAATGTGTCTGTGGTTGTTGTAGTTACGACGGGTGTTGGGACCACGTAGCTGTCCTCGTGAATGCCCACTTGTTTAGTTTTTTTATTATTTCTTTGTCAAAACATACCAGATTCTAGGGAGTCTATTTTGAACGTGTACAACGTCGCTTGTATTGTTTTGAGTGTTGAAACAGGAAGGGAACAAGTTGCCCTTCTTTTGAATTAATAGTTTGTCAATGCACATAATCATCTTTGGAGCCTGCTTTGGTAAAACATGTGCCACGTAGAACGACTTCGATACGTTTTGACGTTGTAATAAAAAATGTCCTATGTTCAACAACTGAGCCAACTACAAGCACGACTTACTCGGCTGAAAGTCGCCAATTAAACCAGAAGTAACAGTTAGATACAATGATAAAACAGCGGGAATAGTTCCCCTTTAATACAAACACTGAAATCATTGGCACATACAATGAATGACTGTCATGGTGCAAGTTTGTAAGTGTTTGCAGACTAATACATTGTTACTAAATGTATGCATCACTGCCAATTATCTTCAGGATAACGTAAGAATATACATATATAACAACCTTGCTTGTCACCACTCGGGTGTTTGTAAATTCCCACATGGACACTTGGACGCGATATTGGTATATTCTCCAATAAAGGGATTGGTTACCTTTAGTCGTCCGGTGGTGTGAAACGTCGCAGAGGGGTTCGCCAGTTGCAGTCTTTCCTTCAACAAATTACTTCCAAACGCGAAATATATGAAGCGACCGTTGGCACTAACCGACATCTTTTGATATTTTGGGTTCCCGTCGGCTGCACAGCTCAAACTTGATATTTAGCTGCCGGGATGTCGGCATAGAAATAATATATTTCTATAGAAATGTATGGATGTTGGTATCCGAATAGGTTTTCAATTGCTTGTTGCCCGTCGAAGCGGAAACAGACCGCTGTTACGTCCCAACTGGTTCTTAAACTAACAGGATCCGTACCAGCTCATTGCGGTGCCTCTGTCGGCAGATTCGTCACTCATTCACAAACATATACGTCACCTATAATCAGGAAATACACAGTTGTTTGCCACTCGTGGGGTTAAAACATATATTTGACATTGCAATTGTATTGTTTTTTATTTTTATTTAAATGCTTCTAATGATTTTTGTAACATTGTAGTGGTGTGATATCTAATTTCATTCTCAGATGAGATGACAATCTCTAGCAGCCTTTGAATTTAAATGTCATATAAACGACCTAATTAGATATTGTTTCCATCTACAGTAATGCACAACCACTTATAATTGATAGTTAAATTAACTCCAACCCTAATGTTACCCATATAGGTTTAATAAGATTTTATGATTTACAAAAACATTTTTACCAAACAGCCCAGTTCATGCTCTTATACAAGCTGCAGGTACACAAGACACTGTGCTGCAGTTTAATGATCGTTAAGCTTTGCCTGGATGTAATTTGACTTTTATATACCATGTTTCAAATACACACTTTTGTAAATAATTGTTCAGTTTCCAAGTGTCCCTAAAAAATATACGTACAGTATTTGTTAAAAAATAAATAAATTACCATGTAGCTCTTTTCAGTTGATGTTGAATTTCTTCTTAATTAGCACTAGGGGAACACCCTCCATGCAATGGTACTTTATTCAGCCACGTAATGCAAATAAAATGTTTGAGAAACAAAGTAAATGACTAACAAAACAACCCCCGTTACCAATTCTGCAATAATACACAGATTCACTTTATCCCCTTCAAAAGGATTTTAATGTACAAAATAAGGAAAAACAAAATTGAACAAAAAAACACATGGAAATTCACAAAATGTTTCTTCTGAGAAAAAAAATCCTGTACAAACAGTGGGTTGGTGGTCAAAAAAACGTAGACCCTGGTGATCATCTCCTCGGGCCGCCCCGACCTCGTCCCCTTCCTCTGCCGCGGCCTCGTCCTCTGCCTCGTCCCCGTCCAGCCACTGAGAAGACAGAGACAGTCAGCAACACGTGTCAAACATTGACCCGCATATCGAGTATCACAGTGAAGTCACGTGGGCCATTTAACATGTCCAATAGTTGGACCCACCTGTGAATAATTCTTGCCACTTTCTAAAAGTATACAAAACCAACCAACGTTTGGTTGGACAGGGTTATGATAGTACTGACTGATAAGTGGTATTTTCATCACCATCTCGGTATGAACATGCGGGATAAACGCGTCGCTAAAGACCCTAGACTATGATCACGCTGAAGCCTCTTCCCGGCTCTGTCTGGGCTGTGGAGGAGCTCTCCGCCTCAGAGAACAGCCGATCAACGACGCCGCGGGGGGAGACAGTGAAGTGAAGATGACTAGAAATGCCCTCTATTTTAAGTGCAATAAAAACTTAAAAAGCAGACTACGGAGCCTGTTTTATTATTATATCACCATCATAATGTAAAGGCGAAATGTTACATTCTGCTTGCTATACAAGCTACTAGAAAAGTAAGCTATACGTAGTCTAACTTTAGTTTAGTTTGCCATGCATCTTAAAATCTGACAAATTCTATTAAACTTCTGTGATGGCTGAGACAAAGCAGCCCCTCCTCTCTCTACCAGCGGTACACATCAGTTCTTCATTCTCTCTAAACTACACAGTATTTTGATGTCAGGAATATGACTTATTTACATTTTTCCTCATATCGTGCAGGCCTAGTAATGATCCACCCCCACCAAAATATCAACTTCCAACTATCCTAGTACGCTGCATTATGGTTCTCCCTCTGCTGTACACCTCAGTGATGTTTCGACATTCCTCACCTGCTTCTCTCTTCTTGGACTTGACCTTTGGCTCGATGTCAACCAGCAAGGTGTCCAGCGGGAGGCTGTCGGGGAGGATAAAGTAGCGAATATTGTTGCCACGAATACTCAGTGATTCCAGCTGAGTGGGCTCCCGGTTTTTCAGGGTCATTTTCACCGCCTTCAGGTGGGTGTTCATGCTCACATCAACACCTAAATGGGGAAAGAAAGGAAACACAAAATAAAAATAAAATACTAAGCTGGCTAAAAACATTCTTGCAGTTTGAGCTTCTAATCCACACTAAACCATTCCTTCCACAACACAAAATGAAAAACTCCAGTCTTGTGTTTTTGCGACAGGTTAAACTGAATCCTGGAAATCAGTGAGTGAAGCTTTGTGGCGGGGATTTTAAAAAGAGTAACTGAACTGGCAGTCTCATCTTTGCTGACCTGTGGTCCAGTGGTTATCTATTAAAAATGACTATTTGTTACCACTTAATTATTTTTAACGGTGATATAACTAGTACTACAATGCACTATAGGTGATCACAGTGAGGAGGAAATGATTGAGCAGAGTTTTAACCAACTGCGACTCAGCAGTAAACTGTCTGTCCCACTGGCATTGGCAACTGAAAGCGGGGTAAAAAAAAAAAGCAGTTTTGGTAGAGAGTAGGGCGATACACTGTTTAATATAAAACCACAAACAGCAGCCTGAAAAAAAGATCCTTCAGTTGAATCAGAACCTCTCAAACGGTTTCAATAATTAAGGATTATGATTTAACATGAAGGTATGATTTACTTCCTACTGTTGCATTAGCTTGGTGGACCTATTAAACTGGATACTTGGTGCATATCTAAGATATTAATTTAAACCTTAACATCTGGACTTTAAAGAAACATTTCACTGCAGTTTACTTAGGTAGGAGAAAACTCTAACACATTTAAATGATGAACCAGCATGTCTCACCTGTGATGGTGCCGTGGACCTGGGTGCCATTCTTCAGTTCAATGGTAACCGTCTCATGGCTGAGTTTCATCAAAAACCTGTGAGATGAACATTACAGTGTGAACACATCGTTGTTTTTCAACCTTTCCCAATTTAAAACTAACATTTTACATCGTGTATCCTAAAATTAAAATGTGTAAAGTTAGCTAACGTTACCTAGCTTAAGTTAGCTACCGACCGTGTAGCGTTCAGCACCAAAACAAAGGTAACGTTACTTTGGAGGACGACGGTAACGTTTTAAACATCCATGCATTTAATTTGAGACAGGATGTTAAGTGACTGAACGTAATTTACGTAAGGCTACGTATAGTTTATTTTAAATCCTGCCGCTAAATGTGTAAACGTTAACTGCACGTATCACAGAGACAGACAGGGCCTAGTCGTTAAAATGAGCTAACGTTCGGTATGTTCGTTAACGCTAGTTATCAAACATTGCGGCTATCATACCTGCTCAATGTAAAGTTAAACTATTAGTATTAACACTACATGTTGGTTTGAATCCGTGTGTTATTTCAGAGCCTGGAGCTCGGCCATTGTAAACCCGTACAGCCTCCATTCATTCCGTTCTTCCCGCCTCATCCTTACAGTCCCTCCGTTAACATCTAACTCCATCCATCAGCATCGAGTTATTTCATCACCCCACAATCACAGCATTTAATAAAATGTGACTTTTAGCGACCACTTACCTGACTAGTTTCATGATGGTGATGGACTGTAGAGAGAAATCCTCCACAAAAGACAAAAAATTACAACGGTCGAGTGAAAACACAGGCCGCTGTTGTAAGCTTTACGTTTAGAGTCGCGCTGATTATACGTCATCAAATGAGCGACGGCAAAGAGGAAATACTACCGCCTTCACCGCCGCCTACAGGAGGAGTAGTGAACATCATATACAGTGAGGGGCGAAACCATACTGTATATAACCCTAAACAGTTGACTCTATGGTTTAAACTTTCATTAATAAAATGATTAACAACATCTACGTTTTTAAAAAACGTTATTGCATCTCAGAACAGTAAGACATGTCTGCACAATAAATGTATAGAAAGAAAGAAAACAGCTGTTTTCTGTTGGGGAGATTGTTTAAGGCGGATGAATAGACTTTTTAAATGTAAAATAAAAGTCTAAATTCAACAACATTCTTGTTTCTTGATTCATGGATATGCTAATTCCCTGACAATGGCGTTTATGACAGTATGAGCAGATTCAAACAACACACACGAGCAATTAAATACAAAAGCAACACAGACCTTTTTCGCTGCAGCCATTTGAACATGTCCCAGTTGGAAAAGCACAAGTGTTACTAATAACATTGATTATGACTGTTGTATTCAAGTGTCCCAGAAGCCATCATTATATATATTTTTTTATATCTTCACCTGTGCTTTTACTGCTGTAAAATATTCCACCATGTTATACCTGCCAGAGATGTAGATAGACTAATATGCAGTAACGCTGTGCAGGTAAACCAAACACACTCTCGGTGGTTTTCTGAAGTACTGTATGAGTTCAGATGGTGAAATTTGCTTTGTTGTAGTTTTCACTGGCTGCCAGTAGATGTTGCTAAAAAGCCCTTAAATGTCGTATTGTTTTCACCTTTATGGCATTGATTGATATATCTTAGTACCCTTTTCACTGGTAGTAGGTCTGTCCTGAAGCTGCAGCATGATGCTTTGAGTAAAAATTATCAAGGAATATCTTTCTTCTTTTTTTGTAACTGAAGGCAGTATTTGCAAACAGTTCAACATGTAAACAAGTTATATTGCTACAGAGTATCCATGGTTATAAATATGTTAGTTTACATGATCATGTTTGGCATGTTGTTGATAACATGACAAGGAGAAACTGACTGTAGACGGCAGCCTCACAGCTCTCACACGAGTCCTACACGCACAGTATACGGTGTTCTGGTAATCAGATTACTCTTTCTTTTGCAGATTTTTGTTGAGATGGTTTTGGAAAACACAAAGAGTATAATCATAGCGGCAATCTTTCAGTTGTTTTTATTGAGAGAAAACTTTGCACTGACACTTTCATTTACAGTTTTGGCCACACATCAAACCTCTCTTATGGACCGACTGGGAATGTATCAAGTATAATCTATGCGAGTGCAATTTCATTTTTTAAAATTCTGAAGTGGTTGTTTGAGGGATCATTGAAATATAAACATTATATATGGTGTACAAAATGATACAGGACCATTCCCATGACACCATGAATTAAATTCTAAATCAAGAAAACAAAAAAGGAAATAATGATAAAAGCCACACTCATCAATCCTCCACATCTTGCCCGTCCACTGGATTAGTGCAACACATTAACAGCATGCTTGTGCAAATTAAAAGACCCCAGACTCTTCCATTTTGTATCCTGTAGCAACCTAAAATGAATGTTAATTAAACTATTCCTCAAGAAACAATGTCTGAAATGTTTATGGGCAACAACAGCCGCCCTCACATCTCAGCAGGCCTCATGAAATGTCTTCATCAGCACCTAAAACCTGTCCAGCGCCTTCACAGTTTAATGTTAAACACAGAATGGAAAAGGGACTATTTTAGGGGTTTTGTCACTTCAGTGAAGCACGCCAGACCTCACACTTTAAACAAAGCTTCAAATTCAATCAATTATAAGTGATGCACTTTTTCAAATCACATTCTGCATAACTGGCACATTTAAAGTAGAGGGAGAGATTTCATCTAAATTCGGGTATCTTTACATTAGTTTGTCTTGGCATGAAAGTGTGATTAAAAACACTCCATTATTATGATTTCAGTCCCAGCAGCACCAGATCATATCTCAACACAACAGGCAGTGTTTGATTCTCTTGTAAACATTCCAGTTGGGCAATAAAGTTTTGAAAGATAAAGGCTGAGTGACGACCCAGGATTCAGAGTGCTACATCGCATGTCAAGAAAAATCAAAGGCCACATTTGAACCACTTAAAGGTAAAATGGTCGTTAATTATAGCGGAAACACTAAAGTGTAAAGAATTGACAAATGATTTCTTTCATTTAGCTCAAATTCAGTTTTCCTCAGGGGAAGAGGTAAAATAAGATCAACCTGTGGTGTGAGGACAAACGATACTAATGTGCATCAAGAACCTCAGTGTATGGCAACTGCCAAAGTGGTGTGTTCTCCGTTATCTTTCATCGACAACTTTGTTTTGCATGTATAAAAAGCAATGACAGTAATAAATACCAACGAATAAACAAATACGACTGAAACAAAAAAGGCACACAGACCCAACAACTCTGGTCTCAATTGAAAAAAAAAAATCATCTCTATATGGAATAAAGAAATAAAAAAAGGATAAATTACAGTAAATCCCAACCCATCTCTCATCTATCAAACAGCACACTGTACTAGCCATCAGTAGTGGAACAGACATGATAAAGGTGTGAAAAATAAATGAAATGAGTGTTTTCATGTACAGTATTGTCTGATTGTTTGGCTCAGTCAACTGACAAATTGATAAATGTTTACAAGACTTACTGTAGTGTGAAGTCAGATTCTTAATCTATATCGACAGTAACAGCTGTTCTGATCTTTATTTCTCTGTCACACATGACATTACATATTTTGTTTTGATGATTCATTTCTGTTTGATGGCATTATTTTATAAAAGACATTTATTTTTATAATGCAACAGTGATTAAAATTAAGCAATATACAATATTGTGATGCTGTGATTCCTAATTTAAAAAATGTGTTTTCATCATGTATTCCATGTCAAATTTGAGGCAAACATTATTATTGATGTAATAGCATTTGGGGTTGAAGAGTTTTGCACACTGACACTTAAAAACTGAGCCAAACAACAAGCACCCATGATGTTTTAGTGCCTTTGAGCAAGACTTAGCTGGGACTGACCTCTGACCTCCCTGTGCAGAGGGACAAGATATCATCTCTTCTGTGATCGCTGGAGTTTTACAAAAGAATTATAACTCTCATAAAAATCCAGATAGCACGTTGTACTAGCGTGACGGTCACTGAGCAGACGAGCATGTTGTCGTTCTCTGCAGCCTATCAAAAGGAAACATCCGTAGTGTGTTGGCTCACTCACTAAACAGGCACAGTGTGCGTGAAGGGCCACAAATCAGAATTAGGCCCTCTGATTGTACAGTACGCTAAACAAGCTCCAAGGTTACAGTTATCATCATATTTGGCTCCAGGAAGCTGGTGGTTGGGTCGGTGTGTTAATTAAAGTGAGGCGGGTTTGGATTTCAGCATGATCAGCACCAAAACGTCACCCTGAACAAACTAAGACAAACACAGGGAATAAATAATATATGAAAACAAAAAACATGTGCAGCATTGTATGTGTTATGATATCAGTAGCTTTCCATTGATGTACTTTGCTTTAAACACTAAATTGTTTCAAAGAATAGGTTGTCCGTTTTTAGAGCAGACAAAAGCACTTTAAAAAAAAAATCTATCTGCGTATGACATCATCTTTACTGGACAAAGTCCCCAGGGTTTTATGTCCTCTGTAGATACAGTATAATACATACAGTAAGCACTCCAAAGACCTACATCTTTCATTGAGGCTTCACCATTATATCTTACATTTTTCCTCTTTCTAGTTTTCCCAGTCTTTGATTTTCTTTCCTATTTAACTTTCATCTCTCTCTTCCTGTACTTGGCTTAACGTTCTCTCTCCACGTTGTTCTGTCGCTGTCACACCAGGTGTACTTGTTCCTCCCACTCCTCGGGCGATTGGTCTCCCTCCAACTGGAGGATGAGGTCCAAGTCTCTCTCTGTGGCTGGGGCAGTGTGTGCGGGACTGTTTCCACGTTGGGAGTGCGAACACGGGTGTGTGTGCGCTTCGTCCAGCGACAGGTCAGACACACACCTTGCGTCCGCACCCTCCTCGCCAGTTTCTCTTTTTTCTAGCTCCAGAGTGCTGGGCCTCGACGTCTTCAGGCCCTCTGCACCTAGACAGGGACTCGCCGACCCTCTGTCTGCTTCTGGCTCGCCCTCCAGGGGCTGCCAGAGAGGGGCGGGTGTCATGTCCCTGGAGGTCTGGCTCTCTGACTCAGTCTCAGTGTGTGTGTCAGGGGAGGAGTCCGTTTCTGTGGTGGGCGGGGAGGGGATGAGGGCCAGGCTCTGGGGGTTGTTCTGGGGGTTAATGTTGTTGTTAAACCAGGCCATGATGTTGTCCAGCAGCTGGGCACTGGCTGTTGGGTCCAGGGGCTCCAGACTCTGAGGGTCACTGGGGGTGAAAGGGCCCCCTGGGGGGATCACCGGTGAAAGCAGCAGCTCCGGGTCAAGCTCTGGAGATGGGAGGCACAACTGGGCAAGGGCCTGGGGGTCTGACTTGGGTGGGCGTTCGAGAGTGTAGGCGGCAGGACGCTCCTGGGTGTAGGAGCTACTGTGTTCGGGGCAGGGGTTGTAAGAGATGTCGGGTTTTGGGGTGCTGTCATACATGACTGCGTGTTCCCGGTTACATGAACTAGAATGGGCGGGGTTTTGGGTGCGTTCAAGTGAGCAAGAGGCAGTGTGTTCAGCCTCAGCCAAATACCCACTGGTGTGGCAGTAACTGGGATCTGTAATGGTGATATGGTCAAGCACATATGGAGTGGTCAGTGCATTCTGGTCTGGTCTATGGCTGAAGTCGCTGTAAGCTGGTTCAATGGTGTAGGGAGCGTTGAGTGTACTGTGGTTGTATGTGTGGTGAGAGCAGAGCTGCTCCTGTGTGTGTGTGTCCAGGTCATAAGGAGTGGTTATGCTCCCCAGTTTCATAAGGCTGTCTCCCAGCTCCAGCAGCTCTGCACTGAGGGAGGGAGGAGGGGGAGGGAGGAGGGGGAGGGAGTTTGACATGGGAGGCTGAGAGGTGGAGTCTGTCCTGTTAGGGGGGCGAGGAGGACCTAGGAGAGAAGTGGGGAAGGAGGAGCCTCTGGCTCCTGGAGGACCGTCTGTGTTGAGAGACTGCAAAGCGACATCGCCCAGGTCGCCCGAGGGTCGCCGCATCCTCTCCAGTCCACAGTCCAGCTCCACTCTCCCCTCCGTCCCTCCCTCCGGGCCTCCCTCCAGGCTTCGCTCTCTGCGAGACTCCTGAAGGGACAGCTGGATGGCCAGCAAGATGTTTGGATCATCTTCATCCAGCAAGCCCAGCACTCTTCTGCGGCCCTCACTTCTCTCTGGGTTTTCTGGAACACGAAATATCACATTAAAGCCAGGACTGCTTTTTAAAGCTCGATTACAAATTGATCCCAGTGATCAACGCCTCTGTGTGCGTCGACCAAGGACAGAGCTGGATTAGGATCCAGAGTTTTCCACTATAGGTGCTATAAGTAAATGACAGTGGAACCTGTACAGTGCAACATTGAGTTAATTTCCAAAATGCCCCATGCTGTAAAATATACACCTTTTGGATAATCCTTTTTACAATACAGGGCTTTATATGAGGCTACTATATACTGTAGTAAGGTCTTTGCCAGACCTGTGTTGTCACTCCTCCTGCTGGTCTCTGGTGTGTTGCTGCTGCTTCGAAGGTTGTGCAGACTCAGCATGTCTCCTCTGCGCCGTGGTCTGTGTCTACGACGGTACTGGATGTCAGCATAATCCTGCAAAGAGTCATTAAAGCTGGGTTACTAAAAAAAGAAAACTCTAAAAGCTGTGTTGTAAATCTATTTTGTATCAAACAGGTGCAAAATCTTCAGTACAGAAAAACTGCATTCAGGCCATGCATATGCACAAAACAGCAGAAACTACGGTGCATTACCTGTGACTGTCTCTCTCTCTGATCTCCTGCTGCCAGTACAGAGTGACGACTCCCCATCTTAACACACATAAGCAAACTAAGTCAGCAGCAGCCGTAGTCATGCATTTAGATGACCTCATACTGAAGTGGGTCACTAAGTGCAGGTTTAGGGAGTACCATTAGCTGGACAAACCAAATAGTTAGCAGAACAGAAGTTAGTGTTTCGGTGTATGATGCGACAGTTTACCTCAGGGGAGGCAAAGCCAAGGTACTCCCAGTCCCATGATCCTCCAGGGTAACTGAAACAAACACAAGAGTGTTTGCTCACA
Source organism: Leptoclinus maculatus (assembly GCA_032191485.1). Classification (NCBI taxonomy): domain Eukaryota; kingdom Metazoa; phylum Chordata; class Actinopteri; order Perciformes; family Stichaeidae; genus Leptoclinus; species Leptoclinus maculatus. The sequence continues at coordinate 29,433,799 of JAVDOI010000002.1, forward strand.
GTGTCACACACGCATGAAGAATATCTTGAATTTAATTTTCAGTTTCAAATATTTCTACTTTGTCTTCTTCATCCCTGCCAGTGGGAGGATGACGAAGCAGAACAAAACCATGTACTGTTTGAGTGCGTTTGTCATTACCTTCTGCGGGGAGGATCCGGAGAATCGTTGGGCGCGACGCCTCGGGCCACTGATGCCAGGAATTCTTGCCTCTTCTGCTGCACCAGACGCGCTGCACTGATTATCTTGTGGCAGGGAGTCCTCAGGTACGGCCGGTTGACCTTCTGGGCCAGATCCTCCACAACCATCTCCAGGTCCGTCTGAGAAGACACAAAACAGACAAGTTAACTTCCATCTGCTCAGAGACAGGAAATTCTAATTGCCACTCATATTTAACTTCTACTATTAAGACAAGACATGAGTGGAGTGTGTTTTGAGTGTTTTCTATCTCACAGGAGATATCATCCAATAGTATAACTAATGACTACAATCTCATTATTCTGTGTGACTCAAAGAAAACATCACACAAGTGTCAAGTTACTGCAAGTGAGCCAAATTATGAGTATCTTATAAAAGGAAATGCTCGTTATTTCTTGAACAATGTTGCAAATTAGTTTATGGATTAGTAGTAAGAATACAAAACATTAGTTGAACGGGGATGTTAAAACATCAAAAACACAGATTATAAACTGCACCAACACTATGAAGTGTATGTTGAGGAGAGCTTTGTGCAAAATGTCTGAAGAACATTAATTATAGACAGTTTAAGGGCTTTAACGTCGTTAGTATAGTGTTATACCTGCATTAGCTCAAATATCTCTTTCTGGGTGCTGCCTTGCTGCAGGAAGAAGCCGTATGGGTAAGAGCACTTTAGGACGCGTCGCGTCTTCAGCAGCTCACTCACACCGTCCTCAATGAAACGCGTGTCTGGAGGAGTTCCTTCACCTGGACGAAACAAAGCCAGTATTATAATGCAGATGGGATGAATGCATTATGATGTAAACAAAACACTCGGTCACCTTGTATCACATAAGAGAGACTTACGGCAAATGAAGGCTCTGCTGAGCTGCTCCATCTTCTCTTTGGCTGTTTTTAGCAATTTCTGCTCCAACTAACAGACAAGAGGAGAGAAACACACATTTCCAACATTTAAATGATCGTCAGATTGTAACAGATTGAGCGTTTAAGAAATTCAGCGTTGCATTGCTCTAAATGCGTGTTCATGGTTGGAGGGTGCATTACCTTATAACTGTGTTCATGGTTCTTGAAGCGAGTATAATAATGCATGAAACGATCCAGCTCCTGAAAACTTTTGTGCTTCTTTTCTGCCTGTAACAAAAAGAAACTTGATTTCACTCACATGGTGTGTGTTCCGGTGTATGCGAGTACATTAAATGCTGCAGAGCACATCGACATGAGCTTCAATAATGTATCATCTGACAGGTGATGGGGTAGCTTTTGGGATTGTGCACGCGCGTGTCAATACCTCCACAGTCATCTCCTTGGACTGCTCCTCCAGCTGTTGGATGACCTCATAGCGAGTACAGCGATAGTAGCCTCCTGTTGACGAGCTGTGCTTCTTCCACTCCTCCAGACAGATCCAACAGAAGTCATACTTGCACTGCAGATAGAGAGAGGCAGACAAACAGTTTTATAATTCGAACCAAACTGCAGTAAATAATGAAACGAAAGCGTAGAATTATTTATAGTCTGTTACCAGATATCAGTATCTAAACAAATTATGACACACCGCTGACAGGCAGATAAATGTGTATACCTTGGCACACTGCATATGGTTGCATCCCTCATTCTTCTGAATGGGCGACTTGCAGTTGGCACACGGTTTTGAGTTGGTCAACAGCCACAGGCAGTTAGCAGCATCCTCATAGGCCTCACTCACACCTGCCACTGTGGAAAGCGCGCACACACACACAAACACGCACACACACACATTAGCAACCTCTCAATTGGCCAACACTTGCCCTGCAGACACACACAAATATCCATGACCTGAACACCTGTCACTACGTTATAAAAATATATGAGACGCATCCCGGTAGGCCGTCTGACAGCTGCTGTTAACTGCCTCGTTGTGGTGTCAGCTTACGGAGGTGCAGCTAAAATTATCCCCCAGTAACACACAGTGAAACACTAACAACACAAAGACAGACTTACACTCCTCAGGCTTCATCTCTGTAACTTTCTGGAGCCAGTTCCTCCACATATGACAGTCACATGGCTCATGGGCCTCACCAAGGCACTCCCTACAGACAGGGAGGGTGATAAACAGTTAATGAGGTGCAATCAAATACAGAGAATTCAGACTAAAGCAGCAATAATTCCTAGAAATGGAAAGCAAAAAGAGAAGAGAAGGAAAAAGGCACAGAAGAAGTTTCTGTTAGTTGCCCTTAAGTTTTTAGGTCGACAGCTGTGTTGAGTGTGCAAGTATGTGTATAGAGCCATGGATAAATCATGAAGTGTACCAGCAGAAGAGGTGACCCTTGCCACAATCGACGGCTGGGGAGGGCAGCAGGGGGAAACTGTGTGGGTCACTGTCCCCGGGGCCTGGTCGGGTGAGCCGCACCGCCCGCTCACAACGTGCAGCAGGACACCATCGGATGGCCGGATTGTTCTCCACAAATGCCTGCAATAGGGAGGGAAGGAGAGGAGAGAGAGAGAGAGATGGGACTCAGATACATTATAGAGCATATAGAAGGAGGAAGAGAACACAGACAGGCAAGAGGGAATGTACAGAACAGAAATGATTGGGAAATGCCAAAAAAAACAGGAAGAAACAAACAGAAACAAAGACAATTTCGGACAAATATGCAGCAAGAAAACTAAATAAATAATTTTACAGTTGAATGAAAAGCATTTCTTTAGCGGTGGTGAGCCTGAATGAGAACATGAACATCGATATCTGTATGGATGTCAATTTCTACCTTAATGTCAAACTGTAGATATCGCTGGTCCATCTCCCTGGAAACTACACTTTCTATCACATGCACCGGCACCAGCTGGTAGCACTCATAGGCCGGGCAGAAGATGTTGTGTGCGTCCCCCTCCTGAATCTTTACATTGAGGAACCTGAGAGACACACAAATACATACAAAGGACAATTGATCCCTAATTGCTCAAACACACTGAAGTATGCAGGAACATCTACACACACACACACACACACACAAACAAGGGGCCCCCTACCCTTCCCAGCATGCTCTGCAGAACTCGTGTCCACAGGACATGTCCACTGGATCCTCAAACACGGAGATAGAGCAGAGACAGATTCCACACTGCAGGGACACAGGAGATAAAGACACTAAATGATATCACAGTGAACAACAGTAATCCCTCATTAATCAACTAATGCATTCCATTCACAAAAGTAGGTTTAAAAAAAACAAAAACATGTTTTCTGCATCTTTAAGAGTTAATTTAAACACTGATAGCCAGTGAAAAACGTTTAACGTCATCACTAAGTGTGTCTCACCGAAGCCAGGCCCTCCTCTCCAGGTGTGAGGCAGCTGTCAGTCGGAGAGGTGAGGGTGAGTGTGAGCGGTGAGCGTGGGGTCCTGGGGGTGCGAGGTGAGGGGAGGGTGTCCCAGGCATTGTACCCGCTGGGTGGTGGGGTGGGCATGGTCACACCTGAGCGCTGGCAGCAACCCTCAGCGTCTGACATCCAGGCTTCCAGAAGCTTTTCTCTGTCCCAGTCTGAGAGAGAGAGAGAGAGAGAGAGAGAAAAAAAGGTTAAAGACACATTTAGTTGCAATCGCAACGACAGTGCTGTGAGGGTTTGTGAAGGTTTGATGAAACGTCAACTTCCACATACCGTGTGCTCGGAGCAGGGCCTCAGCAGTGAAGAGGGGGGCTTGCAGCATGTCTGCCGTCTCCACGATCAGCATGTCTTTCAGCCTGCGCAGATCCTGAAGTTTCAGTCCCTCATAAGGCTGAAATGTTTGGGAGATACAGAAAGAGAGTGATGAAGGAAGAGGAAGAGAACGTTATTTAACAAAATCAAGGACGTTTGTGACCTTTGAAGAGAGAAAAATAACATATTTTGGTACGTCTATAAAACATTTTTTTTCTGTGAATGCAATTTGATGCGTGGCACACATCAATATTTCATGACTATTCAAGATGATTTCAATGTTCGTAAAAGTTTACATTTTGTCAAGGATGTAAAATAAAGAGAGTAAAAGATGTGAGAATCTGCGTGACGAGTGACATCACCAACAAACCAGAATGATAAATATCTAAACGATCATATAAAAATACTTCCACGTCAAACTACAAAAATAAAAATGATAAAAATGTAATAAACAGCGTACTCAATTGTTCCCAGGCGACATTACTTCAATAGTACGATTTTGGAAAAAATGCGTATGTTTGGGAATTAATGTGTTTGGGAAGTACTGACGAACTGGATGAACGAGACCTGGATTATACAACACGAGTTGTGTTTGTATAATTCTGCTGTGACTGTGGTCTCACCTCCTTGTACTGCAGCAGGTTGGTTTCACCACGTGCGTCTGTGTTTGACTGCTGAGCCGAAGAAGAGGAGAAAACCATCTGTGACTCCAGGCTGAGGGCCAGCTCGGTGTGGTGGTGCCGCTCGGCATGGTCACATGGCGTCAACTTGTCCTCGTCCTCCACAAAAAGGTCTGCATCGCTCTGGATTAGCAGCTACAGGGAGGGGAGGACAAAAGGAATGGGAGAAAAAAAAAAAGGATAATGGAGAGGAACAAGAAATTGAAGGAACTTGCAACAAAAGAGAACAAAGGAAGCGAGACATTTGAGCAAGTGGAGCAGACAGAGAAAACAGGAGGAAGGGGACAAAAGAGAAAGATGTGATGGCAGAAAAGAAATATAAGAAAAGGGAAATAGACAGTGACATGAAAAAAACGACAAGGAGAAGAAAGGAGCAAATAAAACAAGAATCAAAAGGCATTTTAGTAAAATGGAGAAAGAATGAGGCAGACAGTTTATGAAAGAGATGAATAAAAGAGGAAAGAGAGGAGCAAATGAAGATAAATGTGTTCAAACTTTTTATCTTAAAGCATAATATCTGGGTAAAATTTCCCCAGACAGCCGATATACGAGTTGAGCTCAATTTTCTTTCATTTCAGGAACTGGATATTCCTTCCAATTCAGAAGCAGTAAAACCTTGAAAAAACAAGGCAGGAAGCACAACTTGAATCTGACAGTAATGAAACACAAAGCAGATGCTCTTGAAGCAGGGACGGATCTCACTGCCTCTAAAACCCAATCACAAAGACAGATCTGCCTCACAGAGGAGAAGGCTCCTCCCTAATGTGAGCTTTGCTTCCAGAGGGGTCCACACACACACACACACACACACACACACACACACACACACACACACACACACACTTCCTCTCACCTCCACACAGCTCTTCATGCCTGCAGCGGCAGCATAGTGCAGACAGGTGCTGTGGTGATTGTCGGTGGCGTTGACGTTGGCCTTCTCGTACTGGCCTCCCTCCAGCCTGGCACCGGTCCAGCTAAGGATCATCTGGCAGCAGGAAGAACGAACCCATAAATGCAACGTTATTTGTACGTCAACTTTTTCACACCCACGTGAAAGTTAATCCGTGTGTTCGTACCTGCAGACAGTCGGCGCGACGCTGCTCGTCCCTCTGGGGTCGGGCCAGTCGTGGCGACAGCGCTCCCTCCGGCAGCAGCAGGATCTGTGGGCCTTGGCACAGCACGTGGAGGCACGTCTCGTTGTGCACGTTGCGCTTGTTGGGGTTCCCCTCTTTACTGAACAGGAAGGACCTACGCAACGTAGAAGAAGGAGTAAGGACAAAACAGAGTTCAGAAATGAGCTGGGAAGGGAAGACGGAACTGACGGCAACAGAAAGAAGGCTTTAATTAGAGAGTGAGAGAGGAGGTGAGAGAGAGACAGATGTGGAGAAAGGAGAACATGGAGGCATGAGTGGAGATGACATGAGGATGAAGAATCGTAGTGAGATGAGTTTGGTGGGTAATAAGAGTAGAGAGAGGGAGGAGAAGAAAGATGGCGGAATATTGACCGTTTCTGTTTCACATCTCTGAAATAATGGACATGCTGGCTGGCGGGTGTGCACACACACACAAACACACACACGCACACACACAGATGGTGATGGATGTTCCAGTTGAGAGCCTGGCTGTGGTTGCAGTTCTGTTTAGTAAATAGTTAGTCTGTCAAAATCTCCATTTACTGATTAGCTTTCAACTCTCTTATTTGGCTCCACTTCCATCTGTCCTTTCCTATCCTATACTTGCTTTTTTTTCCTCCTCTACAATATCCTATTTTGCTGTCTTTTGTCTTTCTTTAACCTGACATCCTTTTCTACATTGTCCTAACGCAGCTGCATGTTAAACTGTAGAGAAAAACCTGTTTCTATCAGTGGTATGAAAGGACCGTCTCACAAATAATAGGATGTGGGGATTTCCATTGGTTCAATGTATACAAAAAAAAAACACAGTAAAACCCTCTGCCTCTCTGCTCCCTTTGCAGTCGCCACTATTACATTAGTGTTTGAATGTTTCCTTATTGTGCAGCCTTGCAGCCTATTCTTCCACCGCTGTCCTGCTCTTCCACTTCTGACCTTCTTATCCTGTCAGCCACGAGCCCCTGAAGCCTCCCCCTAATGACAATCCACTGCCAATTCACCCACACAGCAATAATCACTAATTATTCCCCTTTCAACCACAAACCAGTCACCCCCCACCTCTACACCCACACACACACCCACCCACACACACACACACACACACATACATGCACAAAGCCCCATGTTCAGGAGGGATGGCCCTAATATGAGTCAACTAGAAACAACAGGCTAGGGGACATGGCATGTTTTTGCTGCAATTGTCGAGCACCAAAGCTGTTCAGACCGTACAGTCATTTTAATACGACGGGGAACCTCCAGGGAAAGTTAAAATGTTACAATTCACACTGATATTATGAATTCGTTTGTAGCGTGTGTGTGTGTGTGTGTGTGACCAAAAACAAACCAAACCAGTCCTGGAGCTTGAAGACTCACACTAAAATAAAAAAAGGGAGTTGCCGTGTGTTGACATACACATCTGCTTTATGTCTTGGCCAACAGGAGGTCGATTGTTTACAACGAGTGACCAGGTCACTGTTGGTATTTACGTGTTTCTCAGACTGTGTTCTCCGTTGTTGTGGAGGAAGGGTTACACATCCTGAACTGCACCCATTTTTTTCCCAGTAATAGGTCTTCTTGTGATTTCCCAGTTTGCACATCTCATGGGATTTACTCCCCAATCCGTCCCAAGGAGACAACTAGAAGAGAGCCATGAGGCATATGTTAAAAATAATCTGAAAAACAGACTCTGCATCTACCAGCCCACGCTTGTTCTCCGGGAGTCTTTTTGTGTCTGAGATTTCTTGGTCGTCTTTCCTGCTTGCCTCGGTCCAATCGAGCTGTTGGAACAAAGAAGCGTTTCCTCTGATACTGATCCGGAGCAGAGTGTGCGTTCAGCACGCCTCTCCGGCCCATTACAGGTTAGTAGGAAAAGGGACCCAAATAGCACACCGACTGATTCACTGTGTTATATTCACATTCACAGACTCGGACACATTAAGCAGTTGTGGAGTCACAGCCCTCACAGCCCTCACAGCCCCCCCGCCCTTCCCTTCCTCAAAACACACATGCACGTGTGCACACACATGCACAGATAATTGACTGGCCTTTTTTCCTCTGACCCCCCCCCCCCCCTGTAATCATGGAAAGAAAGGGCAGGAGAGAGGAAGAGTGCAAGCAGGAGGAGGTGAGGATGGCTATTGAGTCACTGAATCAGCTGTCTTGGTCATGGCCAGCAGCCTGATTATCCCTGCAGGGGGTAGAAAGACACGCTGGTGTCTTGCTCGCTCTATGTTTTTCAATTTTGAAGCCTTTCTTTTAGGTTGTGTTAGACTTTATTATTTCTTTTAAGACATTATTCAAGGGGGGGGGGGGGGGGGGGGGGGGGTACACCTGCTTCAAGCAAGTATACATTATGTACATTAAGTTGGGGGACTCACAAAGAGATTATCAAAATCTACACAGCAGAAGCAGAGACATTCTGCATTTTAGCCTCAAGTAAACAAGCTCCAAATGCAACTCAAGTTTGTAACGCATACTTTCCGGTATTAATTTGAAGTCTAAATCAAGAGAAAGAGCTCATGCGAGTTATTTTCCCAGACTTAATAAAACTTCATCCAGAATGACAGACGACCATTATACAGCCGTTTTAACAGGCTGAGTGAGCAGAATTGGCAGAGCGCCCCTTTTCCTGCTTACTCTGAGACGCTCACAGTTGCTCTTTCCAGCGATTGCTCCTTTTTTTGAGGCAGTTGTTTGCGGTTTTGTTTATCCCCGTCTGTGTGGGTCTAATTGTGTCTGATTGCCAGCGTTCTTCATGTTTAACATACTTTTCCTGTGTCTGGCATTTGTCAACGTGATATTACAGGATTTTTTTTTTTACCCTTTAACATCATTAACAGAGTTTGACAGTATATGCATCAGGTCCCTTCTGTACAAAAAGTCCTCTTTCTATGAAAACGGGGACTCTCAGAAATCTATTACGGCTGACATCCTGCTAAATGTTATTCAGTTTAACATGACTCACTTGCATAAATGCCTTTTTAACTGTATTTGATAACTGCTTAACAACGATACAAGTCACAGCTTCAAAACATTAGTGTTGAATTCAATCAACACCTCTGACATTCTCAACAAAATACTTTTGTTTTTTTACCTGAGCAGACGTGTCATAGCGTGGCGGCAGACATAGTGCAGGGGCGTGTTGTGCTGGTACTGCTCTCCGTACGATGCGTTCGGGTCCAGGCCGTCCCTGAACTGAGGGTTGCCCTCGTACAGCTGCCAGGCCAGGGCCTCGTCACCACCCACCAGGGCCTTGCGGAACTTGGTGGCTGTGTTGCCCATGGCTTCAAGCTTGCAAAGGGCCGCCTAAAGGGAGCTGTGGCAGATGCCCGTCTGCCTGCCTGCGCCTCCCTCCTCCTCCTCCTCCTCTTCCTCCTCCCCCGTTCACCACAGGTCACAACTTAGAGCAACATGGTTCAGCGTTTTCCTGCCCTGAAAGTAAAACAGAGAGAGCGAGAGGGGGGAAGATTGATTAGCGGAAAAGGATGGTTGAAGACGGACACGAGGAGAGGAAAGAATTGGAAAAAGGCTGGTGAAGGTAAGATGAAAAAAAAATAAAAATTCAGAAGTCATAAAGTGAAGACGTATCAATCAATCAGTCCATCTATCGATCAAGCTGATGTGATGTGGCGAGGATGTTATCTCACCGGAAATAGAGGGGCAAAAGGAGAGGCAGAAGAAAGAAGCCAGAAAGACAGAGAGATAATTATAAAGAGGGCGGGTGAGACGGGAAGGTTAATGATATCCAAGCCATCGATTTGTTAGTCAGTTGATGAAAGGCATGGTCAATATTACCACAGCTGGCCACAGCGAGTCCAGTTAGCTTTCCTTTGTGAAGAACTTGCATACATTAGGCTGTTTACATGCTTGTCTGCTACTGGAGATATGAGAGTCTGAGTGTGTGTGTGTTAAACCGTGCAGCACTAATATCCTGGACAAAAAATAAACAGTTTTACTTTGCCTCTCAGGCGCTCAACCAAAGAATCACAAGAATCGCAGCTATGGCTGCTACAGCTGAGTTTAATCTCCCAGCAACAGCTGATTAACCTCCTGTAGGTTCTCAAATCTGTGTGTTCTGATTCATTTCCTTCCTCATCTTCCCCACCTCTCCCTCAGACACACACAATTTGTCCCGTCTTCAACACACAAACGCACACAACATTACATCCTGTAACGAGCGGAGCGTGCATGCGAGTGCATGTGTGTATTGGGCCGTTGAGGGTATCATTACAGTCTTCATTCTACGGCCATCTGTCTGGCCCTCACAAAGAGCCTCTTTTAGCCCCGGCTACAGTTGGCCGCTGGCTGGTCCGAGCTCTGGAACATTTGAATAACGTGGCTGGCTGCCTCCCCTCCTCTTGCCTCCCATTTCTATGCAGTGACAGACACGGAAAACACGCACTGACAGACGGAGGCATATGGGCCGTGCAGAAGCTGCAACCACCGGCGAATAATAGCCGACTTCTTTCGCGTTCTGCTCCAATGATGCATGCAGCATTTGTGTGTTTATATCTGAAGGGGCGGTGGTGGTGGTGGTAAGGGGGAGCAGAGGGGGGCTACTATAGTTATTAGGTCAGTGTGTCTGCTTGGCTCTCTGTTTTGTGCACACTGGTTTACTTCCAGTTCACTTCACTCCTCTGTGTATCTCCGCCGGTCTCCCTCTGTCTCATACTAAATAAGGACAGGAAGTCTGGACATGGAGGAACTTTGGAATTCCAGGGAACGTACGGTTTGCACGGTTCAATTATCTACCATCACCAAAGCTCTTTGAGGCTACACATCAAACTGTGGTCAAGTGTTCACTCCTTGTTGACTGGACACTCGTCTTATTAGCCTTAAATCCAGCCAGGATTACAGGTTGTTGTTTTTTTATCAATTATGTTTGTTGTAAGTTACACTCATGCCACAGGTCTACACAGAACAGGCCTCTTGAACATATGGTATTCCCCATTTTCGGTAATGTGATAATCAAGACTTAATGACTCATGAACTCAAGAATCCCAAACACATGAGTGTTGTCTGGAAATCTTTGTCTGATGATTCCTGCTGACAAAAACTCAAGTCATGGCAGTCTTGGTTTCTCGAGAACCCAGCCAGCAAACACAAATTATGATATTGTATATTCAAACTATTATTGATTAATCAGGACAATAGATATCCATTATTTTCATTGTATATCTATCAAGGTATCAGCTCTATAACAGTACAGCTATGATCATCTACAGCTATGACTAACTGTAGCCTTAACTTAGTACATGCAGCATGTCAGCCCTACCTGCCAGCACCTGTATAGTCACATCTACAGTCACTACTGTTACTATATTGTTAATAGAAACAAATACAACCCACTGTTGTGCCTTTACTGTTATCAAAACTTGCTGTCACGTGATAAACATCAAGTCAGACACCTTGAGTCAGAGCGAGGGTGGATCCAGACAGGCTTCTGTATAAACTGACCAAACCAGGTTGTCAACAGAGACATCAAACTTCTACAGCTACACAGCTGCACGGTGACATACAGTAGCAGCAAGTTACTTCAATAGCATTTACCAAAATGAGCTAGGTCACCGTCAATCAGCGACACATTCAGGTCAGACCTCGTGTGGTTATCGCTGAAGAAGTGTGTCAGCATGAAATGGAGCACAAAACAAACAGCAGCCGACTTCTCTGTGCATGTTTCTGTCCATGCGGCCCCTCGGTTACAGCTCCTTTGTTCAGCACACTGACAGTGGCTCACTAACACAAACAGGGACGCGGGTGTTAGGTGTAGGTTGTCCGAAAAGCTGCAGAAAAAAAAAGACGCGTTTACCCCGGGTGTTAACGTTTCCACCACTGAGGTGGAGTAAACGTTAACACCCAAAAGCAGCCTACCGTCCAGCCCGTTACCGAAGCTAGCAAACCAGCCTCTCTCAGGTTAGCGCGTTGTTGTGTTAGCCTCAACTACCTCGAGCAGGACAACGTCAAAATCTGCGCCGTTTTACTTACACGGTCGTCTCACTTGGTCACTAGTCGTACATTCGGGCACTTGCGTAAATCGAGGGACATTATCGTGTCACTGTCATTCGCATCCCCGGCTGCTTTTCTTCCACTGGACCATCCTCCTCTCTGCCACCCGGACCCGGCGGGGACGACGACGACGATGATGATGCTGCTGAGAGCGGAGGGGCGAGACTGACTGGATCGCTTCAGTGTATGTTGTTGTGGCTGCCAAAAGAGAAAAGCGTACTGCGCATGCTCGGGAACCAGCTGTCACGCGGAAAGGCTCTCACCTGATTGGTCGGTTGTCTGGGGTCGTTTTGGTGAAACGCTATCATATTGTAACCTTTTTTTGAAAAGTTGTATTTTAGCTGCTATAACAGGTGAGTTGTGTATATAGACATAAACTAAATAATTGTATAATAATTCATAATATGTATATTATTATAATAATGACATAATAATATTATTATATTATATAGAATATAGTTTACAAAACTGAAAACAGAATATAGGCTACATGATACTGTCAAACATTGTGGTATATGTTTATGTATGTAAACAACCATAAAACTACACATGTTGAAACAAAAACATAAGACTTTATTAAAAGTGACAAAAATGAAAAACCTTTTTAATATATTTACTGGAACAATGGTATTATTGGTGCTGATACTAAAAAAGGAAACTTTTATTATAGGTGTTGATGGTACAAAAGAAATCATAACTCAACATCAACATAACGACAAAATTAGCCAGCTTCAAAATATGAAAATGGGGTCATACAAATGGCAAAGGAACATCGGCACACAACCTGCCAGTCAGTCACTGTCAGTCTCTATCTGCATCTGTCTCTCACACACACACACACACACACACACACACACACACACACACACACACACACACACACACACACACACACACACACACACACACACACACACACACACACCTAATCATCATCCTGAGGGCTGATGCCCTGACTGCAGATGCCCTGACTGCAGGCCTGACACAAGTCCTTCTCATGTGGTTTTCTATTAAATGTGCGGTTTCCTGAACCGCCACTATGATCGTTGTCGTCCTTCTCTCCGTAGCAATTCTTCCGGATTTTGGCACACAGTCTGAGTAAGACATTTTCCACATCTTCATTGGAAAAACCAGGTTGTTTAAACCTTTTGTCGTTGCAACTGCGACAGGCCTGTCCAAAGGGCCTCATGATCACTGACCCCCTTTCACCTCGCAGCCGGTAACGGAACAACAACGTCACCTTTGCTGAAGACCAGGTCTTGCTGCAAGATGCACACAGGAAACTGTGGGAAATGAGAAGACAATATATAAGAGTCAGAGCGTCTCAGGGTTTGAAAGATTCTACCTGAAGTATTCTCAGGTCTGCAGCGTTTCCTCTAAGTTATCAGAATCAGAATCAGATTTATGGGCAAGTAGGTTTTTTTTACATACAAGGAATTTTTCTTTGATGTATTTGTAAATAATGGTTTTGTGCAGAAATGTGTAAAATTGTCCAAAATTAATGTTTTAGAATTCTTAAACTAACATTTAACTTAAGAAGGATGAATCTTCTCATAACTTTGTTGGTTAAATCATATTCTGTGTTCTTTTCAGGCACCATAATCAATACTACTCAGACTACAAACGGAAACAAAACCTAAAATCGTGTCCTGTTGCCTACAGTTTCTATGTGATTGCACAATCTGTTGACAGAGATTAGAAAAAGCACAACAAGACAGCCTGCTGAACATTCAGCCAACTTAGAAAAACAGAAACTCTGTCGACAGTTTTCACAGCTAATTCTTATCCTCCTTAACCTGAATATCAATTACTGTAGTTTAAAGTTATATATCTTGATACTTTGAGAATATGTAACAACAATACATACTGTCCATAGCCAGAAGGATGGCAGTAGACCTTCCAGCCTCTCTTTTTCTCCTCCGGGGTGACTTTTTCTGTCTGGTTGTAGTTAAAGTTGAGACTCCACTGGTCTCCGTAGTCCAGCTCATTGTCGTCGTCCAGCAATTCCTCAAAGGTCTCCCTCCACAAGGAAGGAACCCAGTCTGCACGAGTGGAAAGTCAATTAAATATAGAAAGCATTCTTTTTGAATAAAAAACGAACATGTGAAAAAAAATGCATTCAACACAGACGATTATGAACACCCTAAATACTATCAGTGTATATATAGCGTCAAATTGATCAAAACAAATATTGCAAAGCACAAAATAACACAGCATATTATCGTATTTACACACAAAAGACATTATGTGTTACCTGTAGATCTGCTCATGTTGTTCGGTGATCAGAGACTCTTCTGGTGAGATGAAGCGATGTTTGACTTGTGAATGCTGCTATACGCAGACAGCCTCTGTATTTAAACACCGTCTGCAGCTCTACTCTGGAAAACGAAACTTACCAACCTAGTTTCATTTTCCATGTAGTTGGCTTCAGGTGACTTTGCAGAAACAGCGCAACATCACAAGATAGCTTATTGCCTTATGTAAAAGGGGATTTTATGGTAGTACAATCACCACAGTTTATTACTGTATTCTGTAATGAATGATGGTTAGATGGCATGGCAACATGCATGGCAACATGTATGAAACCCCATTACCCCATTTAATTAGCCCTTTTGCCTACAATACATTTTAAATCAAATTAAAGTTTCTTCTGGTTCTCTTTGAGCTTATTTAATATTTTGTAGCAATTATGTTCTCCTGTTTGGGGTCTTAGAACACATTTAAACATTTAAAATGTATCTACTAAACAACAATTTCTAATTTTCCTCATCATGTTTTCAGTTTACCTCAGGTTTATATGAGAAGGAGATTGGCGTGTCCGTCCATGACTTGTTTTAATTGCTGTAGTTTCTGTTTCATTTACAGTAACATCGTTGCAAGCGTACTGAGTCCTAACACTCTCAAGTTCAGTTTAGGTCAGTTCAGTAGGGGGCGGTATAAGACAGCTGGTTGATCCACACGCGCCACAAACTGGGGTGGCGTCCTTTGGTGTACAGTGGAAACAAGTATTTTAAGGAGTCAAGGGATTCCCCACAAGCCACTGCCTACGTCCCAGAAGTAGGCCAACAGGATCAGCTTTACTTTCAATTTACAATAAGTAAATATACTTTCAATGTCTGAGTACTGGAAACCACTGGGGTCATCCTGATGACCGGGTGAAATGTGATCTTTAATTTATCCCCAGAGCCCAGAGGACCAATTTAGCCATATCAGGGAAAAAACATCCGTATGAATGTTAAAATAGTGTCATTAATATATGTATTTAACTAATAGGAAACTCACTTCACACCTAAACATTACATTTAAGTTGTATTTTGCTCGTCGTGGTAACAAGGAAGCATTTGTCTGATACAGGTGCCCCCATCCAGCTGAGTCTTAACTGCTTTGTCAGCTTGTTCTGTTTGGTGACTGATATCCATCATTGTATTGCTGCATGTTTACGCCTCTATCAGTCCTGTCTGCCTGTTTATCTTTCTGAAATTTAAAGCCCAAGTTATTGGTACAAACACTTATCTAAGTCACCTTTGAAAGATGGTGAAACTGTTTTTGATCACTTGCTGTAACTCTGAAGTGCTTTTCCCACCTAAACATTTTTTTGGGCATCGTTAATTGCTTTAGTGTTTGGTTTCAACCCTCAACTACATTTTTGACATATAAACTTTATGTAAAAGCCAAGACTACTCCTTTATGTCCCCGAGCACAGCCGTCCTGTCTGGTGAGGTTTAAAGTAAAGCTCAAAGCATCAGATTGACAACACCTGTCACAGGTATGTGGTGACGCTGTCAGTCCACACACAAACACACACACACACATACACACACTTACTATAATGAAAACCTTGTGCACACTATGGGACTTTCCTTCTACCTGAGTTGTTTATGGTTCATGATGATGCCCCACCCAGTACTAAAAATGGATTGTAATGCTTGTCAGAGTCTCTTGACAAGGTCTCAAGTTCTGGTCAAAGCAGGAACACACACACACACACACACACACACACACACACACACACACACACACACACACACACACACACACACACACACACACACACACACACACACACATTTGACATTTGATAACACACACATGCAGGTTTGACAGGTTCAAAATACAAATTTCATTTAGATATACTTATCAGTGATTATTTGGGTGTTATCTGTCGTAACACACACACAGACACACGCACGCACACATACATACACACATGCACATCAGGATCCTGTTTTACTCTCTTGAGAAGTATTAATTTGCAGGATCTTCACATGATGCAGACTGAAGAAACTACATGTGAAATATCATTATATGGAGGGTGGTAATGGGAATGTAGTGTCGTCTCATTGGCATGACAGTCCAACTACACACAACACTGCCATCCCCCATCACACACACACATACATACATACATACATAGCAACCCATATACTGTATAGTACTGAAGTGGATGAGTGTGCCCCTTTCCTCTCGGCACAGTGGTGTAAAGATGACCTCAGAGTACAAGGCTCCAGAGAGTCACCTTATACTCAGGTGTGACATTACAGCGTGAGAAAAGCATGCTGGGAAAGCTCAGGGCCTCAGAGATGCAGGCTCCAGAGAGACAAGACAAGAGCGGACTCACAGACTGACCTCTTTGTATTCACTTTCTACAGTGCTGAAGTAAAGTCCTGTTGATCCAAGTAAATGGTGATTAAGTCTGCTCTGGGACAACAGCTTTACATTAGACTGTAGACATGCACCAAATTCAAATAAGGAACACAAATCTACTAATAGCTTTAAAAAAACTAATCTGACACAATTGCATAAAGCGAGGCCTGAAAAAGAACTGAGATAATAGTAAGACAAAACCTGCAAACTGTTGGTGTTGAGTGACTCCTGATCCACTGAGCTACTCCGCTTTCCACAGAACTATTGTGCTTTTGTCTCCCAGCTCTCATCTCCCTTCAACAACAAAGTTATCCTCTGAAAAAGGAAGATGAAACCACATCTAACATCTATTATAATACACTACGTTTCCAGTTTATTAGGAGGAGACACTGAAGCTGTTTTGGCTTGTGGTGGTCCAAACCATTAATAATGTACTCACTGTGATTGTGCTCTAAATATATAACAACATTGTCAACATTGAACAACAGCCAACACGATAAATCTTGTTTGAATTCAAATCGTCCCAGATAATGCAGGCTCCTCTGCCAGGCAGGTTGAGATGCAGGCCAGGATTTAGCTGCGGCCTGGATTCTGCCTGGACCTGTATACACCTGTTGAATGGCTGCCAGGTGATTCAGAGAGGGAGGAGGATGGGGTGAGAGAGGCCAAGGGAGGAAGACATAGAGAGAGAGAGAGAGAGAGAGAGAGAGAGAGAGAGAGAGAGAGAGAGAGAAAGCGAGAAAGACTGTGGGTGTGGTAAGATGCCTTGAGCACATTCCATGGAGCGGCCGCACCCTGCGTTTCAGCGTCTGTATACCTGCTCATGATTGTTATCAGAGCTTGTTCATGTGAGCAGACTCTCTCCTGGCACTCATACTTCTTTCATCGGATATAATTTCACAACCACACAGTATTCTCTATCCTTGCACACAGTCACAGGCTACTTGTAATACTCACTCAGCCGTATGCAAACACTCAACTCTCATTTCATATCTTTGTCAAGCTGAGAATTGCACATTTGCATAATTTGTAAATGTTTACCTGTTTGTAAGAGCAAACAGGTAAAGGAAAAACCCAGGAACATGGCTCCTGCAGTTTGCGTGAATAACAGCTCACGAGGACGTTGGTGCTTATAAACAGGAGCCACACCTTTTAGCAGAACTGAACACACAGCAATATTCATACCTATGTGTGTGTGTGTGTGTGTGTGTGTTGCTATCAGAGGGCCATAAAACAAGGTGTGTTCTGTCTCATAGACACGTTTCAGGACAAAGGACGGCTGCTATAAAGTGCACACACACACGTACACACACAGCGGTGTATACTTTAACCGGTACTATGCCTTGTTTTAAGTCATGGTTGCTGGTGTATTTGACCGCAAGTGAGTGACACACAGAGAGAATCTCAAAGAGAAGAAGTTAAAAGTAAATAAAGAAAGAGAGTTAAAACAGATGAAGGCTTGAGACTGACGTCGTTACTAGTCCTTATTACACAATCAATGAGTGTTGGAATTAAGGAACATTAAGGAACATGTTAAATAGTCATTGACCTTTTGGCCAAAGGTGTTAAAACAATCTGCTAAACCCAGTTTCTCCTACAAATGATACATATTCAAATAGTGTCACTGAATCTGAGTATCGCCTGCACTGTGGCTTTATGGCCTTTAGAAAAACATGCTTCCCAAACTCAGCCCAGCTTAAAGAAGGAGACACTGAGTAGTGTTGTCTGCAGTAGAGGATCCATAGAAAGGAGAAGTGCAGAAGTCTGCTGATTCGGTGTTTTACCACGGAGAGAATCAGCAGGCGACTCATCCACACAGTGTTTCAGTGGGGAACATGGTCTCCAAGGAAACCAAAGTGAGCCTATGTAACTTTTGCTAAAAAGCAGCATATATCTAACGTTAGCTAACATTAGCCACCAAAGGCTACTGGTCATACCAGGACCCAGTGTGGCTTTAGCAGCAAAACCGCTGAGAGTGTTGAATTAAGAAATGGAAGGAATACTGTTATTTCTTCTGTCATAAATGATAGTGCAGCTTTGAACGGCTGACAGACACTCACAATCCTCCAGGGACTCAAGAGAACTGTATTGTCAACCAATCCACATACAAATACAAGGTAGGGGGTGACATCTCGTTTCTCCAGGGCCAATTATGCTACATTTAATATTTACGCTGCACAAACAATTCATCCAACATAACGTGCTAAAAATAAAACAAAACAAGTGCAGAACTTTGTAAAGAAGACAGAAACAGTGTACAAAGTAAGTGCAAAGGGCGATTTATTTGAACAAAATTGAAACAAAGTCCTACAGAAAAAAAACATCTATGTTAAAGGAGTTTGGGGGAAAGGTTTGGATAAACTTCTGTTTCATGAAGGCTGGATAAATCCCAAATTAGCAGCCATGACATTAAGCCAACACTTTTGAAATACGCCAGTGGGAGTGAACTTCCAGTGGTTCTGTCTGTTTCCAGTGATCAACGGGTTTTGGGAGGAGTCACACCGGTGGGAAAGCCCTCCAGGAGGAGTCGCGTCTCCTTCCTCATTCAGCGCGCTGATCGGTGCCCTATGTGGCGGTAGCTCCGGAGGTTCACACCCCGCCGAGTTAAGCAAGTAGCCCGGGCCTGGAGTCCCTGTGGCCTGTCCTCGCTAGTTGGCAGTGGAGGGTGCACACCGGGGGTTTGGGTGGAATTGTTGCCCGATCCGAGGAATACCGACGAGAGGGAGACGCACATCGGCGGTTTCACGTCGGTACAAAGTGAGGAGACTCAAGTACTGCAGCAAAGTTTGGAGGTACTGACAGAAGTGGATATAAAGGCGAAGTTTGCAAGTGCAAAATGGGACAAAAGAACTATTTGTACAGAGGGTCTATTATATTCTATTGTGTCCTGTTTTAATATATTTAAAAATGTATCCTATTATTATTCTACTCTATCCTGTTTCATTCTATTCTTGCTGTTTCTTGCTTTATGTAAGGACAGATCCAACTTTATTATCCTCTACCTGTATCTTAATTATAATCTATTCTCCTCCTGGTGTAATATCTCCTGTATCCTAGTCTATTTTGTTCTTTTTTTATTCATTACTCCATTAACGTGTGTGGAATAAAAAAGTGAAATGATGGTTACTTTCCTCACCAGCAGCCTGACGTTTATAGAGGATTAATCATCGTGGTATAGCTGCTGCTGTGTATTGCAAAACCTGAACAGTACTGTTATTATAGTCTAAGCACACAGAAGGCTCCACATTGGCTGTCACTGACTAACTGCTGCTTTTTCTCCTGCCCTTTGAAGACATTCAAGAAAGAGAATAACTGCTACTTTTTTTGTCAAAGTGTGTCGAGCATTGTCTGCACTGTATTGTTTGGGGTAGAGAAGATAAATAATGCTTGAAAAGGCAGATACACTTTTACGAGCACGTCTGATGCATTGGTTGCACAACGCTATGTATGGATTACAGGTTGTCATGAAGCTAACATGACATCCCTCTAATTTGGAGATATTGATGAGATAATACAAGGTCCTTGTCCTGCAGCCTTGTGTTGAGCAAGCAAGACATCCACCACGTGTCGTCTTCTATAGGCTTTGATCTATAGGCTCTTATATTATCTTTATTCAAATTGTTGGTAGCTTTTTACCAAACAAGCAATGTAATGATTCAAACTTCACCTTTACAGGCTTCTCCTCAATTCACTCAGTGACTCACTGGATAGAAATAATCCAACATGTGTTTATAATTTGGAGGGAACGGTTTTGTAGTGCCAGCTCTTTTTTTTTGTGGCAAGTCCCTGCATGTGTGCTTCTTATTATAGATTTCATCTTGTCACACTAGCAGCTTGGCCAAGGCTGCATCCCATTCACAGCTGTGTTTGCATTGTATATGTTACAAGGGGTCATTGTCTGTGGTTGTAAAACATGTATGAGCAATAGTGTGCTTTCCTAGGGAGAGAAAATGTAAAGTAGAAGTATTTCTCAGCTTTTGTTGTTGGGTTTTCCATTCAAGAGGACCGCAGACATTAAGGCAGGTGGAACAGATGACGAGGACGGCAGTGGACCTGTTTTTCTAGCAGTGCTGCTATGTAACACAGTTCGGAGAAGGGAGGACATGTGCCGCCATTTCTTCCTTACATGTGACATGTGACTTTCCACAGTCCGTTCAACAGGTGTGATGATATACAGAGAGACAAGGCATGCTCTGTGTTTGCATTCATCTGTGTTTTGTGTGTGTTAACCTGACGAAAGTGGCACTGAAAGGTGCTGACTGGAGCATCAGGAGATTCGTGGCTCAGCCCTCCAAACCTGTTTTGTGGTATTCGTTTCTTACTCCATTCACACAGAATTATCGCACAAAATGAATCAACCGAGGAGGTATGCCGGATCAATCCTGGTGTTTGTTTAGTGAGGAGTGGTCAGCTGCATGTGTGTGTGTGTGTGTGTGTGTGTGTGTGTGTGTGTGTGTGTGTGTAAGACAAGAGAGAAAATATAATATATTGTGTCTCCTCAGGCTTGTTTCTCTTATTCACATGTTGAGACAGATAACATTTTTCCCTCCCTCAGCTCTTCACTAAATGTTCCTCTACCTCTTGTCATGGTATGAATGCTGAGAATGATCCATTTGGTGAGCTTGGTGAGCAAACAATCGGCACATCTGAATAATGGGTTTATCAGCCCTGAAGAGCTGCAGTCGGTTGCCGCCTGCCGACCCTGAGGCGGTTTAGTGTTTCAAACCGTCTTTGTCAGTGGTGCATTTAGGGCAGCCTCGTCCTTGTGTGGGGAACAGAAAGCTTTAACTAAAGAACAGAGAGAGAGAGAAAAGAAAGAGAACGATCCCGATCATCGTGTCACTATCTACGGTTTGATGCTTACTGCAGTTGCTATAACAACAAACAAAGCAGCCGAAATTTGTTTGAATATCCTACCAGGCGAGGTGGAGAATGTCTGCCATGCTTCTTACATTGTGTTCTTCTTCTGTTGCTTCATTCTGCAGTGACTTAGAGGTCACAGGCTCTCTTTAGTGCTACTGTGCTCTGTAGTCACCTACTTAGCTCATATTCACCTCAGGGTGGATTTTCACCGGTTAGCTGAGTGTTGTAATCATCAACAATTTTAATAATCAATCAATTTTTCAAGTAGAAATGCTGAAAATCACCTGCTTTCAACTCCTCAATTGTGTTTTATGTGTTGATATCTTTCGGTTTTAGTGGCAATCTTCATTATCTTTTGCCATTTTTGAGTAAACAATTAAAAAATGGATCTTGCAACTGAAAGGCAATACAGTAGTTCTAACTATTTCATAATTTGAAAAGCACTTGCAGTGTTTTTGTTTGCTGTTGTTGTGTTGCCACACATGGCAGGCAGCTCTTCTGAGGTTTAAACTTGACAAGCACAGCCAGGTGCACACCTCTTAAGTTTGTGGCTGTTATCACACGTCCTCAGGTATGTTCTCTACTGCTGCCTCAGCGTAATTCCCCTGATTAGACATCAAGCCCCAGGCTGCTATACTTCTTTGAAATAACGAACGAAACAAAACACGTAAAAGTAGCTGTGATTCGTCCATATTAGAAACTTGGCAGGAGCGAAATGATTCCATGAAAGCAGTATGTGCGTCTAACATACCTCGCTGCCCGCTATGGAACTTTTAAATGGGAACAGCACACCGCAAAGGCCCAATTTCTTTGGCTCAAACTGAGTAAGGAAACAGGATGTCAGCCATTTTGCCAGCAGATGAATCACCAGAGAGCAGCATGTTGCAAGTTATCCCCCAGGCTAGAAAAGGCCGGGCTCCCCGGTGACTCACCAGGCTTCTGAGTGAACCAGCTTCTCCCACTGATTGCGGGTTAGGACTTGGGGCCTTTTGCTATCCCCGCTGATCTCTCAAGTGTGTGAGGAAGTTAACAGAAAACACGTAACCACACTTCTAAAGCAGGTACAACCTTACAAAACATCTATTCACCCTCCCACTCGGACCCCGGGTCTCACACACCCTTATTGATCCAGCTGTCAATAAACCACAGTTCCATGGTGATATATCCACACAGTCAAAAACACTTCCTGTATTGACCATATGCCAGAATGTGCAGGAGGGACACATGCATAGTCCTTAGATTTACTGTCTAAGTGTTTAACCAGCTTACTTTGAATACTTGTGGGTCCACCATCAGATGACCGATCCAGTATGCAGCCGTCAGGACCACATTAAATATCAGTGAGATGTCCTGCTTGGCTCAGCTGATGGTGCCTGATGACTGTGTTGAGGGTTGGAATCCAGCCTGAGACCTCAGTCAGTGATCATTTACTTTATCTTTTGAAAGCAGAGATACAGTAAACCACAAAATGATTAACAGATGCCAAACAATGATGGCCATAATCTAAGCGAAGTGGATCGAACACGCAGATGTTATTAGAGCTGAAACTTGTATTTCATTAATTGAAAAACAATCGGCAACCTTTTTGATAATCAACTAATAATTCTTCATGCAAACACACATTGCCTTGTTTCAGATTCTTAGTTGTGAGGATCTGATGACTTTGTTTTTCTTATTTGATACTAATTATCAATTCATTGATCGTAAAAAAATAATCTGCAGATGAATTGATAATGAAAACAACCGCTATCTGCAGTCCTAATTGTTATTATTATCGCCCTCCTTGTGTATGCTGTCGTAAAGTTTCTTTGTGTCAGGTTTAGTTGTCTTTGCCTTCCATCTATCTTGCTTTTCGATGGTGGTTTATTGTCTCTTTTGGGCTTTGAGTGAGAGAATTGTAATGAATCGATTCATCCGCGTACAAATGATGTGAAGGATATTAAACTTGGCTCTTAGGGTCTGTGGATCTGCGAAGTGATTCCTAAACTTCTCTATCCTCTCTTTCTCAATCGCACATTCCCTAATTGTTATTGACAATGTTCCTTTCACTACCTCAAATTAAGTCGGTTCGTCATGGCATAACTAATAGCATTGTTACGCTCTTATATGTAAATGTGTGTGTTGTGACTGAACCAGATTTTTCAGGATGAGGTCCGAGTAGCAACTTGAAGCGTGACGCACCAGCAGGAGGATTTACTGAGCCGAGATATGAGAGAACCTGTCTATACACCTCTAAATGCCTTTCTTACTCCTCCCTTTCTCTTGCTTGACTGTCTTCTTTCTCTTACTCTTATTGTATTTTCCATATCTTGTTGTTTTTCTTTGTGTAGAGTTTTCTCACAAGCCAGATTGAGTTTTAGTTTATCGTCTGTGCTATCACGAGCAGGATACTTCTTTGCTGAATACGACTGACGTTACATTAAACGGGCAATTAAGCAGAGTTGGTGATGATGCATTGGGGTCAGATATTTAGTCTGAGGAAGTTACAAACAATGTCTTGGTATTGCTCTTTATTAATATTATTATTATTATTATTGTGCAAGGTCATCCAGTTAAATATTACATGACATGAGTTGTCAAGTTATTTTTAGTTTAGTGCCACACCTATTTTGTATTTGTATAACATTAATGCCAATAATAAATAAAAAAAACATCAATCGGAACGCAATTATAATTGATTTATAAATAAATCTGCACCATTCAACTGCATTAATTTGCCTTGTAAACTTAGAAACGTGCCCTTTGGCTGAGAAAAAAAAGTTTGTGGAGATCTGTCACAACGTCTGCCGGGAATATAACTGTCCTATTGTGTGCCGGTAAAGGTGTGTTAATGTGAAAAGTGTACTTGTTAAACTTACTGCACAAGCTTTTGACTCAGCAACAATAGACTCTTTGTGTAACAGGTTATAGTTAATCTGTCTTCTTGTGCATCTTGACACAAAGCGTTCTTCTTCTCACCACCCTGAGGAGTATTTGGTTGAATTAGGAGGATTGTATATCACTGATGCCGGGGTGGTGTGTTGTCTAGTCTACAGAACTAGAATCCCTGAATATAGTTTGGTGTACCCGTTTGCTCTGAGATTCTTAAAAACGTGTAATGTTATAGCATTGTGTCAGCTTTTATTATTTACACACATAATTTGTCCATCACTGACCTTTTCTTTTTCTGCCTTTTCTGCACAGGTACAAACTCCTCCCCCCTTACCTCTCCTCATCCGAGTCCTGACCTTTGACCCCACCTCTCTCTCCAACCATGGCACACCGATCTCAGAGTTCGTCTGTTGGTGATAACTCCCACGACCCAAACTACCTTCCCCCTCATTACCGTGAGGAGTACCGCCTAGCTATTGATGCTCTGATAGAAAATGACATACAGGTAAAACTGCAGTTTTGCACTTGTAACTGTTTTTACATGTGTATCAAATAAATCATTATTTTAAAAGACGTATTGGTTTAATGAATCTGTGTCTCCTGTCACACCAGGGTTACTACGAGTTCCTCCAGTCCGTAGAGGTGGTCGGCTTCCTGTCACAGGCGGAAATTGAATTTATCAAGTCCACAATCCAGACGCCCAACCAGACCTCTAATGTCCCAGAGCTGACATACCACGAGGGAGGTCAAGAGGACGATGGCTCTTCCGACACCTACTGGCCGATGCATTCTGACCTGGATGCCCCGGGGCTGGACCTGGGCTGGCCGCTGCCGCAGCAAAGCTTCATGGGGCCCACGGAGGTCACCACTCTAGTCAACCCCTCCGACCCAGACATGCCGAGCATCAAGGAGCAGGCCAGGAGACTGATCAAGAATGCACGCCAAGTAAGTAAAAGGGAGGGTAGACGGGAGTTAAACTTGCATATCCTGTTTGCTTTCAGCTGGTATTACTATGAAAAGCAGCATCTGAAGCTGAGATCAAAGCATTACACGGTCATAAACATACACGTATTCAGTGTACAACAAAACATCTGCTAAGAATGCTTTTGTTTCAAAGCACATACCCTTCTTTTTCATGGCTAATCTAAAAGCGGATGGGTGGAAAACACCTATGATGTAATACATTAACACACCATGAGTATCCTCTTTCTCTGTCTTATCAGTATGTACGGTACAAATCAAACTTTATCTTTAAAAAAAAAGTTGAGATAATGGGCTGGCAGTGATCAATGCATGTGTGGGTAATGCTGTCTCATTCTCAGTTTAATCTTACTTTTTATCTGCTGCTGCCAACTTCGACGCCACTCCCTTTTCAGATTCATTTTTACCTCGCTGGCCTTTGAAAGGCTCAATTTAAAATACAATTTACACGAAGTGAACATGAGTCAAACCACGTTAGTTAGGCTGTGTTGTTATTTAATTGTCTTTTTGTTAAGTGAAAACATCTCTTTAAGTGTGACACAACTTACACGTGTGACTCTCCTGTGTTCAGGCATAAAAGAGTTTCAACATGAACATAGAAGACAGAGAGTCATTCATCTTTCTATACCGTGTTTATTGTGTACATTTGTGTACAACGTGTATTGTATTGCTGATACACTGAGTGCAGTTAAATTCCCATGTAGTGTCAGGTATTTGTTTGAGAGCCAGTTGTTATTGTACATGTATTCATCATGGGGCACTGAAAGAGGTTTGGTGTATTTTTTTTAACCCAATGCGGTTGAGCGAGGAATGAGGAAGCGATGTCTTCATTGAGGTTTGCACAATATTTGAATTCGTTATTGAATTTTTTTACAGTATCTATGGAACGGTGTAAATAACATTAGTACATAAATTAGTCTTAACATCCTACTAATTATCACATTGTCAGCAGAAACATTTACGCAATCCCGTCAAAAGTACCATAAACATGTACATATTGTATACATTCCTTTTTTGAAAATATGTAATCGTTTTCATGTTGCAATTTTAAATGACCGATTAAGTTCAAATTGTTATAAAACGGAACTAATAAAGACACTATTATACTGAGCAAACTAGCGTTCTTGTGTTTGCTCTTCTGCTTCAGGTTATTGGTGTGGTGATGGACACGTTCACAGATGTTGACATCTTTGCGGATCTTCTGGAGGCGGCAGGACGCCACATTCCGGTTTACATTCTACTGGACGAGCAGGAAGCCCATCACTTTGTTTCTATGGTCGTCAACTGCAAAGTCAACCTGGAAATGCATCCTGTGAGTTCGCCTTCATTACATTTCCTCAAAAGACTGGACTACCAGTTGGCTATCCTTTGGCTTTTATTGTGTTTTTTTACTTATTTATAACACGTAATTTCCACTAAGGCTTGCATGTGTCCATAACATGATTCAAATTTGGTTTTACAGATGGTGCGCGTGAGGACTGTGGCAGGAATAACCTATTATTCCCGTACGGGGAAATCGTTTAAGGGGCAGGTGAAGGATCGTTTCCTGATTGCTGACTGCAAAGCGGTACTCAGTGGCAACTACAGGTGAGCCATTCAATTCTGTTTTTATTGAATTCTCAAGACTCCCTTGCCATTCACTCAGCAAATGTAAGTACTTTATTTACCTCCACTGTTCTTTCTTTTTTTCTTACAGTTTCACGTGGTCCTTTGAGAAGATCCACCGTTGCATCGCCCACCTCTTCCTCGGGGAGCTAGTTGCCACCTTTGATGAAGAGTTTCGCATTCTCTTTGCTCAGTCAGAGCCTCTAGTCATTGACCCATTCAATGGAGCGCTTGCTCTTTCTGACACCGGCAGCACCAGCAGCACCAGCAGTTACTTGAGCAGCCAGTTCGGTCTGAATAGGACCCAGTCTTTGCGTTTCCGCAGGCAGCCTGAGCTTCCCGGTGGCTTCCCCTATGGAGACTCTGATCGCAACCTCGCACTTCCTTTCCGAAGGAACGATCCGTTTCGTCACACCGTTGAACCTGGGCCAGGAATTACAATTGGAAAATATTCCCAGCAACAGTTTCGTCAGCAGCAGTCGTACCTGGAGCAGGGGAGGTCCATAGTTTCCAGACAAATGGAGCAGAGTAACTCCTCCTTCAAGAGGCACAGCTATGCAGAGGGAACCCAGGAAACCTACTCATCTTCTAGGCAATACATGAGGCATAGAGTCATGAATAATCTGGATGAGACAGATTTTCAAAGGTAGCTAACTCTTTATTATCTACAACTGTTTGGATTCGGAATTATTCAGAATCATCACGTGTATCACAATCTTAATTGAGTACATGTCTTTACACATAACAATACATGTATAATAAAACAATTAAGAACCATAACTCTTTCTTGGCAGGGAGCAGACCCAAAGTAGCCATAACTACAATGAAGGGCCTGGGCCGGGATCTGGCTCTGGCCACGGACACTACGACAGACTTCGAGGTCGTCCTTCACAACTCTCCATTGACCAGCGTTCAGATTCAAGCTATCGCTCAGATCCCGAGCCTCCACCAGGAAACCATGGCCGAGGCTACTTTTCATCTGAGGACTTGAGAGGACCAGAGGAACACCAGGCACATCCATTAGCTGGGAGGTATGGAGGGGATTCCACCAATAAAAGGCCAACCATAGGTCAGGCATATGCCTGCCAGAAGTCTCCCACGCAGCTCCACCCACCAGAGAAGAAACAGTTTGTCAAACCATCTGATCAAGAGAATGATGAAGATGAAGGTGCTAAGCAAGGCATGAGGAGTTGGAGAATCCAATCCTATCTCAGCACCTATGAGGACAGTGGAGAAGAAGGCCTGACTCAACCTTTGGGGCCTGATGCGTTTGAAGATCTTCCACCATCTCAGCAGCCAACTGCCACTGAACATTCAGCTCCCCGCTTTGGCACAAAGGAGCCACCGAATGTTGCCCCCAAACCCAGACCAGCTGCCATAAGACCGCGGTATGGAAAGCCCATCTTACCTGAGGGCAACAGTAAAGACTCTGCCCCAACAACAACCAAGGATCTGCTTCCATCAATCAGTGACTATAAGCCATATGCACTGGAGAAAAAAGCCAGGGAGGCTGAGATGGAAAGGGAGAGAGGCACAGAGAGGGGGGCACCAAGGGAGGTGGGTGTAGATGTGGAGGTGAAAGAGGCTCCAGATCTCTTCCTGTCCAAACATGAATCATTCCGTACACGTATTAACCCACTTCTTCAACGTAGCTCTCGCCTGCGCTCCTCGCTTATATTCTCATCTTCCAAAGCAGAGATACACAGTGGTAGCCTTGGCCTGAAACCAGCAACAGAGCAAGACGAGGAGTTAGACACAGTGCGCACCTCCTCGATTGTGGCCCAGATACTAGAGAAGAGAAGGTCATTGACTCGTGAGCCTTTTGAGTGGAGAAAGAAGGCTGAAGAAAAAGAGAAGGAGAAAGAAAGGGAGAAGGAGAAAGAAAGGGAGGAGAAAGAAAAAGAAAGAGAAAAGGAGAAAGAAAGGGAGGAGAAAGAAAGGGAGAAGCTGAAAGAAAAGGAGAAGGAGCGACAGCGACAGCAAGAAGAAAAGGAGAGAGAGCGACACCAACAGCAAGAAGAAAGGGAGAGAGAGCGACAGCGACAGCAAGAAGAAAGGGAGAGAGAGCGACAGCGACAGCAAGAAGAAAGGGAGAGAGACCGACAGCGACAGCAAGAAGAAAGGGAGAGAGACCGACAGCGACAGCAAGAAGAAAAGGAGATTCGATTGAAAGACGAGATTAAAGCCAAAGAGGAACTGCAGAAAACCAACGAAGAGGTAAATAAGACACCAAGTGTCACATCACTTTCTATGAATGACCCAGCCAATAGACTGCAGTATTTCAAAGAGCTGGCTGAGAAGAGAAAAGCCTCAAAGATGGAGACAGAGTCATCGCTAAAAGCCCCAGAGCCTGCTGAAAAAAAGCCAGACCTTTCTATTAAACCTCCCATAAAACCTGCAATGACTCCAAAGATCGCAACTGTCTCTGTTAGTTCAGCAGAACCTGAACCAAAGAAGACCGACATCTCTGCAAAGCTGGCAGAGCTCACTCGCAGATCTTCCTTTAGTTCCTCGAAACCATCCATAATCTCCGCCAGGCCTTTTACGAGCCACCCGCGACCTTCAGAGACAACTCAACCTCATAAAGAGGAAAGTGCGTCTGAGACTCAAAAGAAGGATATATTCAAGTCTCTAAAGCCCCTCGCTTCACCGAAGATCTTCAAGAGGGATCCGTTGAAGATCAAAGGACTGAATCCTCGTCGCATCTCCTGTGGCGAAGATATCCTGACCACAGACGCTACAGATGCAGAAAAGAGTGAACTGAAAAAGAGTCGCTCTCATAGTTCTTCAACTATGCCGCGTGATGAATCCAGGGAAGGACTGCAAAAATATTTTGGATCTAGTACATCCATCAACACACTTGGGGAGGGCAAGGGTGAGGGTAAGACACTTGACTTCTTAAAGAAGCAGACTCAGAGGCTAAAGGGATTCCTGGGGCCCAAGGATAAAGAAAAGAAATCTTCCGGAGATGATAGGACCATGAGCACGGTCAGAGAGATCACGGAAGATTCTAGCAAAAAGCCGAGTCCATTGGCTAAAGATAAAGGACCTACCGCGACGGACCAAACTACAGCCAATCACAAGACACCGACCAGCGCGTCGGGCCCGTCTCGATACCAGGCCACGGGCAGCTCGGTTATCTTCAGCGGTAACCTACGAGATGACACCAAAGTCATTCTAGAGCAGATCTCCAGCCAGAAGAACCGACTGGAGCGAGAAGAAACCGGAGGGGACCGAGACGCCATCAAAAAGAGTCGATTTCTGCATCCACAGACCAACATCCAGGAGCGGGAGGGATTACTGAAGAGGATAGAGAGTCTGAGGAAGGAGAAGAAGGTCTACAGCCGCTTTGAGGTAATATATCACTGCAAGGGGAAAGAGATTTAAACAGAAGCAAAAGCAGTGTTGGGTGTAAACGACTAAAGCAGTTAGGACATGTATGAGTGGAGTCAGGGGTTTAGATTAAACCTCATGACAAAAACACAGCTGTTTAAAATATAGATCCTGTATTGTTTGAGTTAATGAGATGCAGCAGGATACAGTACACTTGTGTGAATGTGATACGTTTACAATTTAAAAAGTAAAATATCAAAGAACGATTTCTTTGCAACTCTCTGAGCCACTAAACTCATGTTTAAGGCTTTACGGAATTTTTGATTCAGGTTTTTAATGTTTGAAAATAAGTCATTGAAATGTAGATAAACGTTATATATGTTTTAGTGGTATTTTTATAGATGGTCGACTCTACATCATTTCAGAAGTAATTATGTTGTTTGTATAATTGAAACTAGTTTTTATTCCCAAACAACTACAGATTAATGTTGACAAATAAATGTTGGAAGAAGTCCAGTACAACTATATGATTGTTATTGATTATTATTCTACTTTAAATACCACTGAATTTGGTTGTATATTTACTGGTATACTGGTTAAATATAAGTGACTTAATATTGACAGTAGAGACGAGGAAAAGGACTAAAATGAGTTCATACACTGTTGCATTCAATGT
Organism: Leptoclinus maculatus; assembly: GCA_032191485.1. Classification (NCBI taxonomy): domain Eukaryota; kingdom Metazoa; phylum Chordata; class Actinopteri; order Perciformes; family Stichaeidae; genus Leptoclinus; species Leptoclinus maculatus. The sequence continues at coordinate 29,464,453 of JAVDOI010000002.1, forward strand.
CATCCCTGTTGTTCTGTTGACAGATGGGGAATAGCTTGGGATAACGAAAGGAGGAGGAGCCACCTTTTTATTTGGAAACTCTTCATGCAAGATGATCAAAATGACCCATTGCCCATATGTGCCAACAAACGCAACTATCAAAGTTCCTCTGCGGCTCGACACTGCAGCCTTTCTTGGATTTTCACAAGAAGTAATAAAACTTGAAAGACAATATATGAAAATGCTGAAAACAAACTAAAGTCATTGGGTCTGGAATGTGCCTGAGTGCCAAGACCTGGTACTACCATGACCATATATGGTGACTGAGAGAAAGAGCAGTGACTCTACTGCATGGGCTAATGTTCCACCAAGCAGAAAGAGGTAGGGCAATTCAACTTGTACGAACGTGGCCGAGGGAGTTGGAGAGGATAAAAGAAAGATATTACATATTGCACCCGAGGGATAGAAAATAGATCCATGCCAGTTAAAAAAACACGAGGTGTAACGCAGCATGTGTACCATGCCATTGATGTGTGTTTCTGCAAGTGTTTGTGTCGCTGGTACTTGCTTGAAACTGAATGGGAGAAAGTTGTCCTTGTGGATTCACCGTGTGCCAATGGTCTAACCAGGGCAATTATTAACCCAGAGCAGAAAGCAAAGATGAGGAATAACATGAGATGAAGGTGGAGAATTTAAAGGCAAATATGTGAGATTATAGAGAATGAAACACAGTGAAACAAAAGAGTTTCATATACCGTTCTGTCAAGGCGTGGAGTCGTGAACCTACTTCTCAGGGTTGAAGATGTCCAATAAGCATTCGGAGGCCTACAGGCGTCCATGGTTGGAGGAGTGGGGTTGAAAATGTAAGTGTGCTAGCTCTTGTCTTATGTAATGTAAATAAAAATATAAAGCACTTCCAGTTGTCCTGAACACTAAAAAAAAGACAGATTTGACTAAAAATAAATTGACCCCGGTTTCTTTGTCTTTTCACTTTTAAATGAGTCATCACCTATAAAGGAAAGGAAGAGAACAAGGGAGGCTACATTTGAGCGTACTGGAGCAGGGCCATGCCTCCTTAGATAAGTCACTTAACTTGTGAGGCCTACGCCCCACGCAGAGCTGCTGACTCCTTTGTTGGTCTGTAAATACTAGTAAAGCAGAGCTTTAGATCTACGGTATGGTTCCCAGGCTGCTTGAGAGCTCGACAGGGCATCAGACTGGAGGATCGATTGTCATACAGTCACTTCAGGGGTTACAATGTTTTCTATACGGGATAATGATGTACATATTTATCTAAAAAAAGGGGCTTGTTGATCATTTAAATAACAAATTAGCTGATGATCATCCTCACTGTACTGTCGAAGTGCCGTGTGTTTATTTGAATTAATATGCAAGCATGTGTTCTTGGCTGTAAAAACTAATTGGCATTAAGTACGGTGAAATCAGTTGCACAGGGTCAATGTGTTGTTGTTGTTTGAACCTCGGATAGTATTAAATTGTATTTGAAATACTGCAAAAATGTCTTTTATTAAATCTCTTTAAAACTGAAATTGAATCTGGCTGTGTGCACATATATATACAGAATATTGTACTATTCGTTTATAGGCTCTTTAAGATTCATCAAGTAAACCCATGTACATCACAGCAATGTTAAAACCTTTATATTTTTAAATATATGAATAACTTATGATATGAATATACAATACTTAAGTACGATGAACATATCCATACAACTGAACACCATTTACCGGTCACAAAATGTAAAATACTGCAGGTTTCTGGAATACATCAAGCCTATGTCTCACAGGACGCTGCCTCCTTTGGACTGATAAAACCCAGAAGACAACATTTGTGAGATTTAAGGTTTTTCACCGGACAAGAACTGATCGAAGCACATCTAAATGAGGGACCCTCTGATTCTATGAAATACTCTGTTTCACTCCTGAGTCTCTGCAGCTGTTTTCTCCGGCTGCCTCTGTTCCTCCATCTCGTCGAGCTCTTCATTGAGACGGTGCAGCTGAACCAACTTCATTTGTTCTGTAAGAATTACAGAAGACCAAATCAAAGAGGGGTTGGGAATAGAAAAGAAACACTGAATGTTTTACTGCTTGAGAGGGAACTTACCAGCTGATAGCAGCTGACTCTTTGTATTCTCAGCACTTTCTATTTCATCTGAGAGTCTTTCTGGAGTCTAAGTAACAATTTGAAGGTTATCAGTTTAAGTGAAAAACTAGATGTGCAAGTTATGTTATATAAAATAAACTTACAAAGACAGAGTGCAGACTCTTATGCTGCTCTATCAGTTGATGAAGTTGGTTTTCAAACTTCATCCTGCAAAAACAAGGCTGACTTTATCAGAAATATCTGACATTTAAAAAGGTTTTTCGTGATACATAATTGCACTTTTAATACGTACCGCTGCTTCCGCTGTTTAAGCTTGAATTCCTGAATTTCACATCTGTACTGTTCCAGCAGTTCCTCGCTTTTCTTGTTCTGCTTCAAATGCCTTCAAAGTACAAAGTACAAAATATAAACATATATATAAAATGTAAACATTTCCACCAGAGCTTTCATTTCACCGAAACGTACAGAGCAGACCCGGTACAAGGTTCACAAAGTGTTAATCATTACTTCACAGCTATCAGCTTTGGTCTGTGATTACAGCATATTCTTAATTTTACAACATTTGTGTAACACGAGATATCAATATCGCATGATCCTGTGACATAACACAAAAATGTGTCACAGCCATGACAAGCTAAGTACGCGTTATATAGTACAATTAATCACCTCATCAGTCATCATACATGGAAATGTGCTTAACAACATATAAAAGCATAACATTTAAAAAGAGTCACACTGGTATTAAACTTAAGCCGAGACGCTACAGTGTCTTCTTTTAGGCTTTCGATGTGTAGAATGAAACATATGTACATTTCTTAATTTTAATACTTCAAATCCATTCTAGTCAAGATATTCCACAGAGAAAGGTGTATATATGTACACTGGAGTCAAATACCTTGTTTGTGTTAAACATACTCGGCCAATAATGCGGATTCAAATTTCAACATTCAAGTTTTAAAATTATATCAATGTATAAATAGGAAATTATGCAAGACATTAAAAATGTCTTAATATACAGTACAAATAGAAGGACTGAAAAAAATAATGTAATATGCCAATATGGTAAATCTAAAATACAGGTTTGACACCAGACAATTTCTCAAAGGAAACAATATTCAGGATTCTGACCGTTGCTGCCATCTAGTGTTACAAACGTTGACTCCAAACAGCTGGAGACATTGAATAATATTGTCTATCTGGCTGGTGTGGAGCTCACCTGACAGCGTCCTGCTCAGACTCCTCACACTGGAACTGCAGCTTCCTGCACAACTCTGGAGACAAAACATCGCAGCTCATCAACTTATTCTTTGGTTTGTTTGTTGATTTACAGCAGATGAGCTATTTGTTTCCAGAAACCTCCGCACGGCACCAATAATCAACTACACATTTGTTTTTGAGTACCTTCTTTTTCTTTATGGATTCCTTCCAGTTTGTAAGCTTCAGTTCGAACTGTCAAAACAACAACAGTGCCTAGTTATAACATACAATAGTGAACATTTGTATCGATACATAACACATAAATGGTTGCCTAGAGGGTAGCAAACACAGTTACTGACTAGTTTTAGTAGGTCTTTGGAAACATCTCAGCAACAGGTACAATAAGAGTGATATATGTGGATCAAAAACAATTATCAGGGATCATTTTGTGTCTTACAAGTTGTCAGCTCTTCCTGCAAAAAGTCACTGACTGATATGATCTCCTTCATTTCTTCCTCCAGGTCTCTTTTACCTAAAACACAACACAGTGTGATTGAGTGTGTTGTAGTTATTATGAAGCAATAGGGTCACTTACTAACATATTACACATAACATTGTATTTTCAAATACTTCAGAACACATCATGATTCTCTTTGTATCTCTATAATTACTAAGAATTCTGTTTTATTTGTTCACACAGTAGATCAGAATGGATCTAATAGGGTGTTGCAGTTCCCTAAAAGACAGAGATATTAATCATATCTCATGATTCTCCACTCATCATGATCTGATACTCCATGTTTGGAGTAACAGGTAAGGATGTACCTCACTGAAGATGAATTGGTACAGATGCAAGAACCTTTATGATCAGTATGTACAGCTGTCTTACTCATGGTTTAAAGTTCAACTTTGTGTTGAACTTGTACTTGTTGCATGTAGTTTACCGTCTTTAGCTTAAACTCTGACCCTTACTCTTAACTTATTACGATTATTGTTCTATACGTCATTATTTCAGTTAAACCTAAAATAGGTTGTGTGTCAATTAGCATACAGACAGGACATCCAGCCTTCTCATTGGTGGACATTCAGGAAGCTTCCCATCAATCTCAGACCTCCATGTTGAAAAGTTTTCACATATGATCAGTTTACCTCTATAAGACACACTACATGCAGTTTCTTTTACCTAAAACACAGTGTGATTGAGTGTGTTGTTATTTTGAAGCTTTAGGGTCACTTATTACACATTGTTTGTAATTCAAATATATTCAACCACCCCAACACTTCATAATCATACCTCATGACTCTGTGAATATATGTTAACAACTACAATTCTGTTTTATTTGTCCACACAGTAGATCAGAATGGATCTAATAGGGTGTTGCAGTTCCCTAAAAGACAGAGATATTAATCATATCTCATGATTCTCCACTCATCATGATCTGATACTCCATGTTTGGAGTAACAGGTAAGGATGTACCTCACTGAAGATGAATTGGTACAGATGCAAGAACCTTTATGATCAGTATGTACAGCTGTCTTACTCATGGTTTAAAGTTCAACTTTGTGTTGAACTTGTACTTGTTGCATGTAGTTTACCGTCTTTAGCTTAAACTCTGACCCTTACTCTTAACTTATTACGATTATTGTTCTATACGTCATTATTTCAGTTAAACCTAAAATAGGTTGTGTGTCAATTAGCATACAGACAGGACATCCAGCCTTCTCATTGGTGGACATTCAGGAAGCTTCCCATCAATCTCAGACCTCCATGTTGAAAAGTTTTCACATATGATCAGTTTACCTCTATAAGACACACTACATGCAGTTTCTTTTACCTAAAACACAGTGTGATTGAGTGTGTTGTTATTTTGAAGCTTTAGGGTCACTTATTACACATTGTTTGTAATTCAAATATATTCAACCACCCCAACACTTCATAATCATACCTCATGACTCTGTGAATATATGTTAACAACTACAATTCTGTTTTATTTGTCCACACAGTAGATCAGAATGGATCTAATAGGGTGTTGCATTCCCTAAAAGACAGAGATATTAATCATATCTCATGATTCTCCACTCATCATGATCTGATACTCCATGTTTGGAGTAACAGGTAAGGATGTACCTCACTGAAGATGAAGTGGTACAGATGCAAGAACCTTTATGATCAGTATGTACAGCTGTCTTACTCATGGTTTAAAGTTCAACTTTGTGTTCAACTTGTACTTGTTGCATGTAGTTTACCGTCTTTAGCTTAAACTCTGACCCTTACTCTTAACTTATTACGATTATTGTTCTATACGTCATTATTTCAGTTAAACCTAAAATAGGTTGTGTGTCAATTAGCATACAGACAGGACATCCAGCCTTCTCATTGGTGGACATTCAGGAAGCTTTCCATCAATCTCAGACCTCCATGTTGAAAAGTTTTCACATATGATCAGTTTACCTCTATAAGACACACTACATGCAGTTTCTTTTACCTAAAACACAGTGTGATTGAGTGTATTGTTATTTTGAAGCTTTAGGGTCACTTACTAACTTATTACACATTATTTGTAATTCAAATATATTCAACCACCCCAACACTTCATAATCATACCTCATGACTCTGTGAATATATGTTAACAACTACAATTCTGTTTTATTTGTTCACATAGTAGATCAGAATGGATCTAATAGGGTGTTGCAGTTCCCTATAAGACAGAGATATTAATCATATCTCATGATTCTCCACTCATCATGATCTGATACTCCATGTTTGGAGTAACAGGTAAGGATGTACCTCACTGAAGATGAAGTGGTACAGATGCAAGAACCTTTATGATCAGTATGTACAGCTGTCTTACTCATGGTTTAAAGTTCAACTTTGTGTTGAACTTCAACACCCAATAGATTGTGTTCAACTTGTACTTGTTGCATGTAGTTTACCGTCTTTAGCTTAAACTCTGACCCTTATGCGTAACTTACTGCGATTATTGTTCTATATGTTATTGTTTCAGTTAAAACTAAAATAAGTTGTGTGTTAATTAGCATACAGACAGCACATCCAGCCTTCTCATTGGTGGACATTCAGGAAGCTTTCCATCAATCTCACACCTCCCTGTTGAAAAGTTTTCACATGGTATGATTAGTTTACCTCTGTAAGACACGCTACAACATGTGGTCTCTTTTACCTAAAACACAGTGTGATTAAGAATATTGTTGTTATTTAGAAGCTTTAGGGTCACTTACTATTACATAGTTTATAATTCAAATATATTCAACCATCCCAATACTCGTGAAACACACATCATGACTGTCTTCGTATCTACTTAAATAATTGCATTTCTGTTTTAATTGTTCACACAGTAGATCAGAATGGATCTAATAGGGTGTTGCAGTTCCCTATCAGAAGGAGATATTAATCATATCTCATGATCCTCCACTCATCATGATCTGATACTCCATGTTTGGAGTAACAGGTAAGGATTGACCTCACTGAAGATGACGTGAAACGGACGCAAGAACCTTTATGATCAGCATGTACAGTTGTCTTACTCACGGTTTAAAGTGCTAATGGTTGTTCAACTTTTACTTGTTGCATGTAGTTTACCGTTTTTATCTTAAAATCTGAACCTTGTGTGTAATTTATTACGATTATTGTTCCAAATGCTATTATTTCAGTTAAACCTAAAATAGGTCGTGTGCTAATTAGCATACAGACAGCACATCCAGCCTTCTCATTGGTGGACATTCAGGAAGCTTTCCATCAATCTCACACCTCCCTGTTGAAAAGTTTTCACATGGTATGATTAGTTTACCTCTGTAAGACACGCTACAACATGTGGTCTCTTTTACCTAAAACACAGTGTGATTAAGAATATTGTTGTTATTTAGAAGCTTTAGGGTCACTTACTATTACATAGTTTATAATTCAAATATATTCAACCATCCCCTCAACCATCCCAACACTCGTGAAACACACATCATGACTGTCTTCGTATCTACTTAAATAATTGCATTTCTGTTTTAATTGTTCACACAGTAGATCAGAATGGATCTAATAGGGTGTTGCAGTTCCCTATCAGAAGGAGATATTAATCATATCTCATGATCCTCCACTCATCATGATCTGATACTCCATTTTTGGAGTAACAGGTAAGGATTAACCTCACTGAAGATGACGTGAAACGGACGCAAGAACCTTTATGATCAGCATGTACAGTTGTCTTACTCACGGTTTAAAGTGCTAATGGTTGTTCAACTTTTACTTGTTGCATGTAGTTTACTGTTTTTATCTTAAAATCTGAACCGTGTGTGTAATTTATTACGATTATTGTTCCAAATGCTATTATTTCAGTTAAACCTAAAATAGGTCGTGTGCTAATTAGCATACAGACAGCACATCCAGCCTTCTCATTGGTGGACATTCACGAAGCTTTCCATCAATCTCAGACCTCCGTGTTGAAAAGTGTTCACATTGTATGATCAGTTTACCTCTATAAGACACGCTACATGCGGTCTATTGCTCATTTAACGGGTTTTGGTAGTGTAATTCAAGAAAAACACAGCGCGATTTATCACCGGAAGCGGAAGTATAGCTCCACAAAGACAAACACAAATGTCAAGATTATCACGCCACATCCGGTTTTCGCAGAGTTCCAAATTGAAATTCGTGCTGGCTTGTTCAGAGCAGCGAATACGTAATACGAACTACAGAACTCAAGCTGATTGGGTGAATAATCAATTAATACGACAGCCTAATTAACCTAAACGTGGATTTTCATAGAACCGTACCAAAGCACCGACATGAGCGCAATTCAACACGGAGACGGAAAGACGCGACAGTGACTTCGCTCACTTCACTTTGTACCTTTGTCTTGACCAAAATACGTTACAGTAGGTTGAAAACGTTTTATAAATGTTTCTTAACTCATCTTCTCCAAAAGATGTCGCTATTGGGTTTGAACAGACAGTTACCCCCTTGTCAACTAACAGCTAACGTTAACTGATCTCTGAAGTCGGTCATACAATGTGCACATAATTAACAAAACGTGACAAGCTCAAGTCAGTCAAATACTAACCTAGTTGCAGTCTTCTTAATTTGCCCATCAGCTGTTCAACTTTGGGCTCCAGCACTTCTCCACCTGACAGCAGGGCATACAAATATACTTTATCAGCCTTGTTTTGGGGATTTTCAAGATTAGTTTCATTAGTACTTTGTAAAACTTTACCTTCTTTCAGTGGTGTCACATTAATCAAGTCCTCAAGGTTGATTCCTGTTAAATAAAAATAAATGTTAGTGTGAGATAAGTGTCCCACCATGCCCATGAGCAAATGTTAGCTAGCTTAACTTTAATGTGTATCTTCAGGTGTCACTAATTAGCTAATGTTACACGGTATAAAGTTAACTGTTGGGTGGGTTAAAGTTAAAGCTTTTTCTTTGCAGCTATGTTGAGGTTTTGGCTCAGACTGATATGACGTTAGTTGTCAGCAGTTATTAGCCAATGTTGACCTAAAATTGTGGTAATCTTTCTCCTTCAGCTAACATTAATGACTTTTAAAAATTACACTTAATTGACTGTAATATTAGAACGATTAGCCAGCTATAGAGGAAGATACTAAACAATAAGCCCCTGTCTTACTATTCTGCATTAATACTATTAATACGTTATTTTAAAAGTTAGCTTTAACGTTAGCTTAATCGTTTATGTTACATAGCCAGCAACAACTGGATGACCGATTCTACCACTTAACTCCATGAATAACGATATGTTGATGATTTATTGTAGTTATACATTAGCCACTATAGTAGCTCAGTTAATTTAATTTTAATTTAAGCCTTCTAACCTGCAGGTTCGCTCATATTTACTCAGCCAGCAGAGTCTCCTTAACTATGAAGATGGCGGAAGAATCCAATTTTTACTCCCGAGTCCTACTTAACAGTACGTGCGCGTGAGGATGGAATACGACGTTTGGCGCCAAAGGTGCGCGCACTCCACAGTAGCAGACTAACGCGTAAAGAAAAGTAAACAGAAGAAAAACAATTACTGCCTGTCTACAAATGTTTTATGAACAATGAATAATGAATCAGGTCCCATTGGCTACCACATGGTGAATCTTATAAGATATAATGCAATTTATATTTTGAATGTCCACATTTACAGTTGGACACTTAATATAGAACTCCTGTAATTATATTTCAGCACAATGGAAATATCAAGCCTACTTCATTTGATTTTTTATATTTTTATGACATTAATCTTTTTGCTCTAAATATGTAACAAGGTATGCACTATTCAAAAGCCTTAAACTGACCAAGACTAGATGTTTGAGGCTGATAAAATAATGATAAAATGTCTATTTATCTTTGAACACGTAACCAAATGGATTTAGTGGAGCATTCTATGACTAAGTCTCAGCTCTATGACATACAACGCACGATGCAATGGCAAAATGTTAACTTAAAGTCTATATTTAGGATTTGTACTGCAGCTTCTTCTATGATCAGCTAAATTGACTGATAATTTGGGCCATGCTGATTTATTGGTCAGTATTTAAAATCAAGAACACAGCCAGTTTAATTTGACCAGAAAAATCCTCAGGTAAATGAACACACACACACAATTCAACACCTTTCCATTGTATCAGTTTTAATGAAAAGCAAACAGCAGTGTAGAGGAGTGTGGATCCACTTTGATTTAATGCAAATATACAATGGAAACAGACCTACAAAGCCCCAATATTACTTTACCTATACACATCAAACCACTAAGGAGTTCTATGTACATTTACACATCAGTTAGATACAAACACAAGAGTTAAAAAAAAAGTTTAACAGGGCCGCCAAACAACACTGTGTCTCTCCAAAACAGGAATACCTGTATAGTGTGCATTATCAGCACATGCAAATGAGAGGAGAGGGCCATGCAAGAGGTGAAAAATCTAAACAAAAGTTACAAAATAAAAAATGTTCATGTTAAATATATCCCTCAAGTTGTGCGTGTGTGTTTACGTGCAGTGAGCATTTTGGCTTCCAGTGCATGATGATTCCTTTAGCTTGTGAGTATAACCAGAATATGATGGTTTCATAATCACTTCAAGTAGCAAAGTCCTTGTACATTTCCAAACAACAGCAGAAGCAGGTGTCTTCAACACCATCTTAACAGCAACCTCAAAGCAACTCTGTTATCTACATCAAGCTCAATAAATAGATAAGTTATAAGTCCGTCATCCATCTACTTTAAGTTCTGAAATTTGGGTCCGCTTGGTATGGAAAGTGGGCAGAAATCCCAATACTTCAACTTTAGTTCACATTGTTTGTGATGAGAAAAAACATATACAGTACTACATTTTCACTTCACGTTAATGACCAGATGAGAGCAAATTAGTGAGGACTGTAAAGAAAAAACAAAAGTAAGGAGACATCTCAGTTCGAAATCATAGAAATAATTTCAAAACATGAAAAGACATTCCGTAAGAATATATAATTTATGTTCATGTTTGCCACATCCAACATCGATTTTCATTATTTTGCCATTAAGAGATTTCAATTACTGTACTGGGTACGTGTCCTAATATCAGCGCATATTCTCCCAAAAAGCAACACATCCGGGGTGGCGAGGTATCGTACACAGTTATACACTTAACTATTTACAGCTGTGACAGGCTAGAGAGAGGTATTCCTCCGGTAGCTCTATAAAGAACCATAACACATCTTTAGTTGTGTTTCCAATGTTGCCATGCAAAGTTACTTTACACCAGCGGGCTCAAAAGGAGAGATACGTTTGGAAAAAACAGACTGAAAGAGGAGGGTATTTTCTAGCACTAAGTTCTTATCAGGCAAAGCTGGTTTGCATCAATATTAGGCGCTTTGGATACCTTCCCCGCTCTTTTTCTCTTTAATCTCTGCAGCAAGGCCAAGCTGAGTGCCACGCATTCACAGGATAACATTGTTTTACAACGTATGTAAACTGGAAGTTGGGGGGGGGGGGGGGAAAGGTAACGCAGCCATGATGTAGCCATCTGTGTTAGTAGAAGCACAGTTACAGTTAGCGGAGTGGTCAAATCGAGGAAAAGACGAGATCTGTGTTAAATAAATAGTGTCCCTCTCGGTTGGATTTTATGACAGGCTGCACCTGTTCCACAGCACAACTGCCTGTTGTATGTGTGATAGGAGAGGCAATGAAGTGGACCGTGGGAAAAAGTTAAAAGGAGTTAGAGAGCATGTTAGCAACATTTCACAGTAAAGGGAGGAATTCTCTGTCTCATTCGCGGGAGCGTCCAACAATAGCCAGGATGTAGAGGAAAATGTTGATGATGTCGGTGTAGAGGTTGAGGGCAGCAAAAATGTACTCCTCTGGACTCAGAGCCAGCTTCTTGTTGCCCAGCAGAAGCTGAGTGTCCACAGCCAAAAACTGCAGAGAGGAGACAAGGAGGGAATTAGTCATTTCAAGAGATTCACCATACTCAGGATCTAAAATGAAAGACACACTCATTTATTTTAATCAGCTATTGTTTCAGATGTATCAAATATATCCAAATACTGTCATAAACTAAAAGACCAGAATATACAGTCAACATAGACACGTCACAAATACCTCTAAGCACACGTTCATATACTGTGTACATGATGTACATTTGGTCAATCAAAGATGTTTAGAATACATGTTTGTAAAGATTACTTTAAGTGAATCTTGTGTTTCTAATGTTAACCGTGCGATCGCACAAAACAAAAGATAAAATGATTGGCACCGCTGAGCGGCCAACACCCAGAGCAATAAAATCCTTCCTCGCAATATTATAAACCACTTTGCAATGCGTTGGCGCCTGATTAACCTTCAGTCTCGTGGATCTATTGATTTGCTGGATCGTATTTCATCATCTCACAGGTTCACAGGTCACTCACACCAATGCTAAATGTCCATACAGGCTTTGAGACAACATGGGTGTCACACAGGATCGTGTTGGTAACACCATAATATCAATTATTCTGCTAGGCTTCAAGAGTTGCTCTTTACACATCAAATTGTCTGATTGAATTCTATTCTTCGTAGAGTTGTCTGCCTCCTCTGTCGGCCCAAAACACATATCTCATCCTCTGTATGATGAAATATTCATGCCGTTTTAACAACTGTTTTGGTGATGTATTCAGATCCTGATAATAAAGTCAGTGACATTTTTTTCATACCCATTTTGTACTCTTAAACATTCTGCAGATATAATTATCCCTTATTGAGCAGAATAAAGTTCACTAGAAGGTGGGAAATCGTATCTGTATCCAGACGGCCTGACACCATTACCTCACAAATATCAAATTACACAACTGGAGAATTTACCTTTGAAGAATTGAACAGTGCTGAATAACAACTTTTCAAAATAGCGGCAAGAACTAAATACAAGCAACAGTTTGATGTCATTTTTTTAGGAACATGCGAGTATGAAACGTACGCAGGTGAAGAGCAGAGCCCCCAGTGAGGCATAGACGATGTGCAGGATCCTGTGGCGGATGAAGATGCAGAGGAAGGAGAAGAGCAGCAGCACGATCAGGCAAACAAACAGCACGCCCCGACAGGAAGTGAAGTCATACTTGCTCTGTGGAGACAAGATGGTGGAAAAATATGAGCCGAGATAAGACATGAGAATCACAACTTTAAGGACTTAAAGAAATGTATTCATTCATAAGACTCCCAAAGCTAGTCGTTTGTAAAGGGATTTTAACAGTTTACATTGAAAGTCTGTCATTGTAAAACACTAAAGAAAATTGATAATTTAGTAAAATAATTTAGTTTTAAAATAGTCTGGAAACATAAATGGCGTACCGTGTGAAAGCCCCCACATCAGCCCTTTTAACAGCTTTACTCTACATGATATATAAATAAAGTTGCTACTGTAAATAACACATGCTCAGTATATTTAGGATAAATACTCCAGAGGGTTTAACAAGCAGCTATAATATATATATATACACATATGTATAAAGACAGTGATAATTCCGTGTGCCTTCAGTGGGCCGTGTGTGAGATTGACTGATGTTTCTCTGTAGACATTAAAATGCACGTATTCAAACAGCTGTTTGTGTGTGCTGACCTGTAGTGAGAAGAGCACGACAGTGAAGCAGACCACTGCAGTGATGCCCACGGCCATGATGACGGTCTCTGTGTCATAGAAGCTGGCAATCATGCCCACCATGTAGGAGAGACTCAGGGTCAGGATGGACTGCAAGACACAGAAAACACACGTTTAAATCAACATCGCTTATGACACACTTTACATGTCGTAGATTCAGGTAATGATGATGGAAAGATGGACCATACGTCTGTCTCAAAAAACAACACACAGAGCTATATGGTCTTTATTTTAGATGTCTGGAATGCATGTTTGATGCAGCTCCGATTAGATGTCCTTTCTTTAAACTGACTTTTACAACGGCTAATCCATACTTTTTTTGGTGATTTGGTATTCGGGCGAGTTCTTACCAGTGCAACCAAGTTCCAGGGGTGCTTGCGGCGGAACTCTCCACAACAGCTGAGGACGATCAGAGACACAAAGAAGACGGCGTAGGACACATAGTACGTCCATGGATGGCGCCGCACAAAGTACTTGGCCTCGTCGACAAAGGTGAAGATGGCAACGAACGAGAACGTGATCAGCAGCTGCACTGTGAGGACCATGAAGACCTGGTGGGACGGAGGATAGACGGGCAGATGAAACAATTATGTTTTGGTTGCTTTTCTATATTATTAAAGTTATATTTTATGCTTTATTTTCCCCCTTTATCAGACCCATTTCATCTGTTTGTCATGGTAAAGGACCTACTTTTCTGATGAAGGCTTGTCTGATGGTCTTGTCCTCAAAGCCGGAGTCGGTGAACTCCTCGTTGTCGTAGTAAGATGGAGGCCCGTCGCCATGATAACCAGGACTGTCGGTAGGAGCTGGTGAAAGACAAAAAAACGAGGACAACGGTTTGTTTTTGTTTTGTTGTCGGCCTTTCACATTATTTCCAAAGGCTTGCGCAGCAAAGCGTTCAATCTGGCTGAACTTTGGCGCAGTGGGCCGAACAAATGGACACGTGTCTGTGGTGTTTTCGGCACATTCTGATTGTAGTATTGATCTCATTGACTGCCCATTCGTCTGTGTTGAGCCTGAGCTAAACTAGAGCAAGAGGTTTTCTTGTCGTTCTGGATAACGTGTACAGTTCTTCTAGCATTCACAGGCCTTTAGTGTGTAAATGACATGATGTGCTCACTGTCATAGAGGCACTTTTTTGGTTCTATAATGGTTTATTGTCTCTGAGTCACATTCAAGTATGTAATAACAAAGAATAAGGTGGTCTAGAAAGGGAAAAAAGTCTGTTCATCAAATGCCTCACATCTTTGGTTTAACCACTCACCCGTTGGGTCACCGGGAAAGCCTGGCTGTGCGTTTCCTTGCTGATAAGGCCCCTGAGGGTAGGGCGCCTGTGGGTAGGGCATCTGAGGGTAAGGCATCTGAGGGTAGGGACCAGGGGCGAAGCCGGGGCCGGCCTGGGGGAAGCCTGGCTGTCCGTAGCCGGTGGCTGGAGGGTACGGACCCCCTGGGGCTTGGCTGTAGTTGGGAGGGGGCATGCCGAAACCGGGCTGAGGGGGTCCATAGACGCTGTTGTGAAGTGGGTTGTTCTCACCCATAATAGGGTATCCACTCTTGTCCTGGGACATGATGTGGGCGATGGCTCACTCTGCTGCTAGAACAATCTATGAGATGAAGGGAAGGAAAATTAGGATTAAATGTCTGTATCCAACACAAACATACATTAAACAGGCAAGAAGATTTAAATCAAAATCTTATGTTTGCAGTATGAATATTTATACAATGTCAAAATCTTTATCACAGATCAAAAGTCTCAGAGAAAAAGTAATGATGGTTCAGTATGTAGGCCAAACTGGCAAAGACACAAGCCCTGCATATCCCTGATTAAAAAGGTGACTGGCATTTAAACAATGTCGCAGCAAGAGAGGACAGAGTAGTGATGACTATAGCACAATCCAGCTGTTTCACCTTCCTTTTCTGGGTTGATTTGTTTCTGATAAAATATGCATTTCACTCTACAGATACAAATCAAATGCGATTGGTCTTCACATTGTCATTGATGCTGAAACTTCCAAGGAACACGGGGCCTTTGTGAGAGAAAACTAGGCTGTGAGGGATCAGGAGGAAAACAATAGAAAAAGAGACGAGCCACCAAAAGCCCTTTCAACGACAAAGACTGTTGCAACAGCTGCAGTAGTGGAGAGAGCAAGAGACCGGGGTCACAGGGGACGAAATCAAGGCCTTGAAATGGATCAGGGAGATCTGCAACTACAGCATCAAAGGCAAGAATACAACTAAATGGGACATTTTAAAAACTAATGGCAAGTTAAGTTTATACTACTCATCATTGTTTTGGTCTTATCAAGTGTCCAGAATTCTGATATATTCAGTTAGTTGATGTTTGACCTTTTTGCTGAAAAAGTGACTTTGACAATTAATAAAATGAATCAGAGTTGCTGATTAATTTTCTTCCGATTAATTTCAGATTGATCATCTAATTGTTTTTACCCCGCCAGGGTGGGGTGTGATGGTGTTAGTGGTGGCAAAAAATGGATCAACCCCTCAACTGTGTTTTTATGCAACTTGTACAGAATTTCATGGAGGAAGTTATTTTGAAAGGATTTTGTCATTGTGATAACAAGGCTCAGCTGTGAGTGAACCAGTGGAAACGTGATTCATAATTACATAGAACTGTCAATCCCACACACTGACTTTATTGATTTAGCCAGCATAGAAAGTAAAGCAACGGATGAAGCGAGAGTATTATGTATTATTAATCTGCTTTGATTCAAGAAGAGGCCTGACGTATTGGCCATTACTGCAGTGCCCCCCGCCCCCCCCACACAAGGCTCCAGCACAACCCGGGTCAACAGGTTTCTGCACCATTTACATTTCAATCTACAGCATGAGGTTAATTGACCATGTACATGCATGACACAGGGCTACACACTAGAAAACAGAAATCTTTCCGCAGGTGAGGTCAGATTTACAAGGTTGATTAGTGCTTTAAAAATGTGCTGTGCAGGTTTCATATGAAAGACCTGTAAGAAAAACTCTCCACTGGCAGGGCGGGAGCCAAAAGCCATTCCCCTAATTGCTGACTTTAAAAGAAAAGCTTGAGTCTGCAGCGGACAGACTTCACACAGTGGTGATAGACAGTACAGTTGTATAAATCATGCATGCATATGCAAACACACTCTCAGTCCTCCTTATGCTATTTCTTTCACACACACACACACACACACACACCGCCATATAAATACATGAGTACAAACATATTCATTCAGTGGCAGATTAGAAAGCTAAACATCCAGCGTTCTCACACTCGCTCTGTCTTTCTCCTCCCCTCTTTCTAGGCCACACAGTGAGCGTTATGCAACACTGGTCTATTTCTCCCTGGTAGACGCAGCCAGACTCTAGTGTGTGTCCTCATGACGTCCGTCTGCCCATCACGGGGACGGTGCAACGAGAGACTGCAGACAAACATGGCCGCTGCATACAGACCGTCTCCATTAAGATCATAACAGATTACAATCATCATCTGAGGAGCGCCAAATCCCTCCCCGGCTTTCCGGACAACAATGGTTGTGTAAGGGGGGGGGGCATAAGTACACACAGTACAGCAATTTTGTTGAATTACTCGAAAGATGAATTTATCCATCATGGAAATGTTTGCACTGCAGTCAATATTGTTTTTATAAAGGATCCCTCTCTTGACCTGAAATGACAAACATCCTACTCTGTCATTCTGTTACACAACTGAGGTTTTGTTTGCTTGCGTCACACAAAGACGGAGGACATCTGGCGTCTGAGCGAACCCAGAGATGTGACTGAATAACCCATGAGTCCTTAACTGATCATGTGACACACATTGTCAAGGCATGTGATCCCTCCCTGTCCAATGTCCATGTAAAGCATTTAAGTTTATAACTGTGGACTCGAAGCGCTGAGATATCAGACTGAGATCACATGTAAAAGAATCATACCGATGCAAGAAGCAACAAACTGCGCTCCATGTCTTTTTCCATTCATATATTATGGTTTGGTCTATTAAATGTGAGAAAAATATATGCTCATCACGATTTCCTTAAGCTCAAGGTGATGTCATCAAATTGCCGTAGTCTCTGTTTTTCAACCAACAGTGCAAAGTTCAAAGATATTAGTTTATTACCACTTTATCATCAACTTAATTAATCTATAGTTACAAGTTGTTGTGATTCATAAGTTTCGATAACACAGACATTTCTAGAATGCTAACATGATAATGACAATATCATCAAAGTATAATTATAAACAATAATTGAATTATTCCCCAGTCCTTATTCATATTCCTAAATAAGTCATGTAAGTCAACATAAGTGATTTCTTGGAGCCTTGTATCTGTGTATGATGGATTACTTCATAGTAACACACCACAGAGTGAAGAGAATATCAGAAATGAGCATGAGCTAGGTCAGCTCGGTCTTCTCCTCTGAAGCTGTAATCGCTTAAAACTACTTGATTTAATAGTCAAAAAGTGTAAATAAATAAACAAAGATAGAGTAAATGAATACATAAATAACGCTGGTCTTTCTTGAAGAAAACAATATCAAGGCTCTTCAGTAAAGCACACAAGGTTAATTCAACGACCACAATAGTTTCACTTCCACGTCTGTGGTGAAAGTGAATATTGTCAATACAGTCTCTTTTTTTCTGAGAGGGGTGAATCAGTTTGAGGCACAGTTTGTGTTCAGCTTTACAAGCATTACGTGGATGATTTCAAATCCTCTTAGGGGAGACGCTCCGACGCTAGATGGATAAGGACAGTGCCACTATCTGCTGATAGCTATCGCTGGGGGAATTAGGTTCAGGGGGGGGGGTTCAGTGGGCTAACACAATACCTCCACAAACCCACATACAACATCCTATGTGCATACCAAAGCAACACCAGGAAACACAAAAAGCAGTGGGGCCTAAACAGAGGTCCGTGTGTTCAAATCCGTGGCGCCTCAACACGTTAAAAATGAGAAGTTGCGATCTTTGACGGAGGATGACTTAGATCAAATGAAAATACTACTTATTTTAAAGATCAAGTGTACAACTTTTGATATGCAATACTTTAAACCAACATGTAGAACTATCACTGAGTGATATCAGAAATAAAAGCGTCACGAGGTTGTTTCAAACACTGTATCAACCACAGAGCCAGCTGAATTTTAATCTAACTCCTCAAAGCACCATTAGGACCACCTGGTGGATTAATCCCCCACCGAGTCGCTGGCTATCTGCAGCCGATGCAGCGCTCTGGCAAGATTGTTGTCATTGTGACGCGCCGTGTCAGCAACTCTTGCTACGTCAAACCTGCAGACACCTCACCTTGTGACAGACGGTAGATTAGCATAGTATGGTGACATAATGCAACCATAGTGAAATAATTCTCATTTATTCTTCATAATAACTCATTACAATGTAAAAGTGTATAGGTTTTATACCAGTTTATCTTGTTATAACAATGTTTCAAGTTTCTCAGTTCAAAATGTCACACATTATTAAAAGGATAAAATGTTCTCGTTGAATCAATATAAATAACGGGGCATGTTGTGACAACAGGACATAAATGTTGCTACATATTGGCAGTGTCTTGTAAGAAGAAATTAGTTATTTCTCCTGGTGACAACAACACACTGTCCCTGGATAGCCGTAGCTCTAACAAAGCACGGCTAACTCATCACTAGCTTGGAGCTGAAATCAGTTATTATTATTATTATAGTGTACGCAGTTGAAAATTGCAGGAAGCGACGTTAGCAAAATAACTCAGCTATATTATTATTTATCTTGTCAATATAAACCAACTGATCCTTGAAAATGTAACTCTTACCAAACAGAACAGAAGTGTAAGCAAAACACACTTATCCTAAATGTTAATTCATTTAGTTTAATATGGGGTCTACACTGTAAATAGCAAAGGACAGCGTTTGGCTAATGGAGACAGCATATATTTGGAGATGTGTGGATTAATAATGAAGAAGGCCTAACATAGAATCAGGATATGGGTAATATCGTGGCATTAATATTGTTGTTATAATATTGCATCTATTCCAAGCATGTCATTTATTGGTTTAGCCAAAAACAAACAGGTCTCGTTATTTCATCAAAGAACAGTTTCTTGACTACAAAACAATATTAGGGTTGCAACTAATGATCATTTTCATAACTTAATTAGCACATTCTTCTTGATTAATCAATATATGGTTTGGTCTGTAAAATGTCAGAACATTGTAAGAAGTGTCGATCACAGCCCAAGGGGGTATCTTTACATGTCTTGTAATGTTTGACCAACAGTCCAAAAATAAATTCAGTTAAAATAATATAAATCAGAGAAAAGCAGCAAATCCTGACACTGGAGACGCCGTAACTACTCAACAGTCCATTTTTATTTAAAATTACTTAAATGATTAATCTCTTATCAAGGTTGTCTTATTACCTAATCAGTTAATGGAGTAATAGTTTAGCCATAATACATTTTAATTTCATGACATGAAATTAAATATACCACTACTGGCTCTAGGTAGGTGAAAGGACCTGCTAGGTTTGTTATCTTATTATTACAAAATATCTTTTTGTAAAATTAACAATCCTGTTTAATTACAGTATGAAGCATAAATAATTGTAATTAAAATAGATGATATAATTGATATCAAAGAAAAGCTAAGAAATGTATATAGCTGCAACTAACAATTGCTTTTATTATCGATTGACATAACATTTATTATTAAATTAATGGATTGTTTGGTCAACTAAATGTCAGAATATAGTGAGAAATGTCGGTCACTATTTTGACTGTATAAAATGTCTCAATTTAGTCTAACAAATATTTAGTTTGTGATTATAGAAATAAAGTTTACAAAGAAGTACAAGTAGTAAATCCTTACATTTGAGAAGTTGGAACCACTGAATGTTCTTTTTAGCTTGATAAATTCTTAAAAAATAAAAATGTAAATCATTTACTAACCTCCTAACCCTAACCACATAACGTTATATTAATTATATGCAGTGTATAGTGACTTAAAAACACACCGGAATGCACCAGTCTGGACAACAAGACTGTTATTTAAAGGACCAGAATCATGAACCACAAACACAGCGCCTCGTTTTCACGGTGCACCTGCAGCGTTAGGCCTCACCAGACACACACTGCGACACTGAGAGTATCCGTTTGTTTTTTTGTCACCTCCTTTTTAAGCAAAATGTATCATCTTTGTGTCTTACTGCATCCACCTCGGTAGAAATGAACCGTTTACACCATCTGTTTGTGTTATTAATTCGCCGCTTTCTGTCTCGCTGACGTTACGACAGACTGGATGCTGAGCGCTGCTCTAACCACAGCCTGCTAGCCGCACAACCAGCATATGTATTTTTAAACAGCTTCTACATAAAAACACATAAACACACAACAAACGTAGTCGCAGCAAACGTGTAACGCACGTACCTTTACTGTGTTTATGTCAGAGTGTCTGCCGACATTAGCTCTGCCTCATCCTCCTCCTGGTCTCTGGACTCGGACTGAACAACTGAACCTCTGACGACAACACACGACGTCGTCACGTGGTGTGTGGGGAATCTCCGCGTGTTACACAAAGTGACACAATTTATCTGCGCTCCCGCCATAATGACGCAGTATTTTTCGTTATGGTCATATAAGAGAGAGAGAGAGAGAGAGAGATGGATGTGCAGTTAAAGTTCTGCACAGGCTTTACAAACAAAATACTGCGATCGAAGGATCTAGATCGTGGAGGGTCCTGCTGCATGATGCATAACAACAGCACTGTAACAGCTGTAGTAACTGATTACTTTACAAAATACAATTAATACAATATTATAGATTAAGCAAGATTGTTAATATAACCCCAACCTTAACCAACTGCAGCATTAAAGGGATGCTGACACATAAAGGCATCAATGACTATAATACAATTTCTGAAATTGGCCATTCTGCATAATGAGTACTTTTACTTGAGGTAATTTCATATTATTTGGATTCTAATACATTTGTACTTTTACAAAAGTAAAATTTTAGGACTTTTAAGGACTTTTACTTGAAACAGAGTATTTCTACAATGTTGGAATACTACTTTTACTTATATAACAGATACAAAAAGAGTTGTAAAAGAGTACTTCTTCCATCCCATCGCTTATTACTTTACACTTGTACTGTCAATAGTCAAGAGTTGACAATTCTGTCTGATATCAGGCAAGTACTTTGTACTCCACTACATTTATCTGACACCTTTCAGATTTAAATTTTAGATATAAAAAGACATGATAAGCTTATAAATACAGGCATTGTTTAAGACTAAACCAGTGGTTTCCAGGCTTTTTGGCTTGTGACCTCTTACAAAAAGCAGTGTCTCCTTGAGGCCCCTCGACATGTCTCAGATGTCTTTGAGTTGTTAGCAGTTCCACCAAAGACAGATTTTTCTCGAGACTTCTAGATACCATTCATTTTAGATAATATAAATAAAAGTTTGAGGCCCAAAGAGGTCAAAGTATACAATATTTCAAATAAAAAGCAAGGATCTGAGTATTTCCACCTCTGTTTATTATTAAACTTAATGGTGGTTTATTGCCACGTTCATCCATGTCTGTTAAACATTACAAACTGAGTTCAAGAAACACTAATGTTTTTCTTTCTGTACACATTATAGGAACAAGTAATGCTGCTGCATTCACAAGAAAAAAAAATTCATTGTTGCATCAATCAATTTCAAACAACTATTTGCATATTTTACAATTATCATGTGTCCATCAGAAACCAACAGGCTTAATGGGCATGCACCATTTAGCCTGTAGCTCATTAGCTACATAGATTAACATGAAAAATCATGTAATTTGACAAGTTCTCTTTCAGCTTGCCTCGTGTCTAACATCCTTGTGGAAGGCAAATCTTGTGTGAGTTCGTTTGGCCCCTTTGTTACCGCTGACATGACAGCAGTTACTGGTTGTGGCGGCTTCGAAGCAGATTGTCTAGATCAGTCTTGTTGATGGTACCATAGGCCTGGGAATAGCTGCCAAGTTTGGCTCGAGGGTCGCCTGCAGCTGCCACGTTACAGTTACTCTGAAATACTTTCTTGCTGAACCGTGTCGGTGGGCGAGCCTCTCGAACCTGAGAGTTGGAGCGCTGGTTCTGCATGGGAAGAAAACCAAAGTTAGACAAGCCATGACAGCCATTCCATCTCAGTAAAGTCCATGTCCATATATCTTTAATATGTATTGTCTCAAGCATGTTATTAACCTGAAATTGCATCCTGGCATTGAGTTATATTGTAAAATGTCCTGAGATGTGGCGTACTAACCAGGCGTGCGGATGTGACGCACAGCCCAGAGGACAGGGACGGCTCATCCTTGCGAACCATCGGGTTGTTGTGGGTTTGGTTTAGGGTCAAGGAGAAGGAGCGGTTATGGGCCACGTTGGCTGAGCGACCACGCTGGAGAATCTGGTCCATGGACTAGTGAAGGTAGGGACAAGAGACAGAGCAGCTTACATACCGAGCCACAGTAACAACAGGAGAGAATGCAAGAAGGCAAAAAATGTAGGGTGTAAAAACGAAACTAGATTACATCACAGCTAGAGAAAACAAAACTGAGCAGGAATTGCACTGAGGTCTGTTGCTTACTACATTAGTGTTGGCGCCCTCTGTGGGTGATGTTGTTGCACCTCCATTACTGGTCTGTCCCATTAGTTTCCTGCTGGCTGCAGTGGAGGGGTAGTAATGAGGAGGACCAGTTGGACTCCGAACAAAACCATCTGAATGAAGAAAAGAGTTGTTGTTTTCAACCTGAGAGAGTGTGGATGTATGCTGTGTTTAAGGGATGCATGTGAAATACATGTATTGTTTAGTTTAGATTTGTAACGGCATGGAAATCAGGGTTGATACGAAGCCTGAGTTGCTCTACTGATATCTAGGGGTGTAGCAATGTACTGTTATTGACAATAAACACAATATTAAAAAATGAAATATTGATACCACTTTGATAATACACATATGATAATATTGTGTAAATAATCCAGCACCTCTCAAAAAATGTTATATATAACAGTGACATACTCTCTTTCCACCTCCCTACAAACCTATTTTGAATGAATCATTGACCAGAAAAAGAGACAAAACACACAATAAACAAGTTAAGATAAATTTAACCGATAGCATTCTTTTTTTTCCTTCAAATTTTCTATCGGCCTAGATATTGTGATAATACACAGAACACTCAGTCTTGTTTTTTTCTCTGTGTTATGAACATATTTTGATCAGTACCAAAAAAGTATTGAATTTTGATACCCATCCCAGGAACAAATACAAGTCAGACATACTTGGGGCATGTGTGATGGGGTTATATGTGAGTTTTCCCAAGCAAGGGCTAGATAACGGACTCGTCTTCTCTACAGCAGGAGGAGCTGACACATCCACAGTTCCAGGTTTAGTGACACCTGCATGTGAAGGCTCGTGGTTTGTCTCTTCAGTCTTTTCATATTGTGTTTTCCCCTCATGGTCTTCATCCCCATCTGCTGCCACTGCGCCCTTCTCTACTCCATCCTTCACTTTGGGCTTCTCAGTGCTACCGACACAGCCTCCATCTTTTGGGTGGACCAGCCTTAGCACCCCCTGATTAGTTCTCCTCTCCAGTATCATCTGCAGGTAAAGAGGACAATTAGGTTTAACCTGTGTGATCAGGTCAAAAACACATTATTTTTGCAATACACTGTTATGTAATATGGTAAAGATTAAATTCAATGTTGCCAACATTTATGACACTTTTTTTTTTTTACCTCATAAAGTTGGTTGCGGTACTGAACCACAGATAATTGTACATCATCATCCACTGTTAGCACTACATCATAGTTAAGAGCTGGCTCCTTGGCTGAATTATGAAACCTCCAGAGACAGAAAACACACAACACAAATCATAGCACTTAGTGGTAATAAAGTGCTATCACTTATCAAATATTGATCTATGTAAACTCGATCTATGCAGCAAAACATACAGGACATTTACTGTTCACCTAAGCGCACTAAAGAGAACAGAATAAAAAGACATCTCAAATATACCTGGCTACATATGGGTGTTGGAGGGCTTGCTCAGCAGTCAGCCGCTTGTCTGGGTTGAAAACTAGTAAACCTCTCAACAGGTCCAGAGCATCAGGAGACACACAGGACTGGAGAAGATCCTCCAAAGGCACCTGTGGTCTGGTGAAGGAAGGAAGGGAGATGTTTTAAAGGGTACGTCAGAGATTTAGCATTCCACTGCTGTAACAGAATAACATTGTACAGTTTGTTTTTTTTAAGTATAAAAATCGATGCAGCAGAACAAGAGATATCGTTTTTTTCATTCCATGAATTTGACTTCCTTGTCAAAACCTGATGCCTACATTACCCACAATGCAACCATATCTCCAACAACCAACAGTGTTTTGGTTGGAGAACTTCTTTCACATATGCAGACAGGAGATTTGAATTGAAAATATCAGACCAAATTTGAGTTTGAGAGTTAAAGATACAAAAATACCAATACTTTTCCTTTTAAAGTACAAACCCTCCTGTCCCGTGCAAAGATCAGAAATATAGCAAGCATGATTGCTCATATCCAACACACCCTTTTCAACAAGGTGGTCTTTTAAAGCTGTCATTACAGTTCATGATTTTGTTTTGTCACTGCATCTCCACAATAACTACTGCTCTCTGAGAATGTACTGTAATCAGGCCCCCGACAGTCTTCCCAGTGGAGGGGAGGACATTTGTTATTATCACTCACAAAACTAGCTCTATGCCACCAGCAACTGTGCACACTCTGTATTTACATATTAACAAAGTAATCCATGTGAGCTGACTGAGTGAAATTCAACAGATGCATTGTTGGTTATTTATATTTACAAGTAGGCTACACATACAAAAGCAACCTCTTTCATTGTTAACATGTGCTATGTTCCGTAGGATTTTCACAACATAAAAGAAGATTTTCTTACTTCAGTAACATTTTCTGAATGACAGAGGATCCATATTCAGACTTGATTGCGAGAATATCTGAAAGTTAAATCACATTTAATACTTATTAATAGTGATTAATGCAGCCCATTACTAAAAGTAAAGTGTAAGGGGTTTAAATGAATTTCATGTGGAGTTCTTTAATTACCTTCTGGGCTGGGGTGTGGTATGGCGCTCATGATCTTCTCTATCTGGTTGATGGTGGATGTCCCGGGGAACAGGGCTTTTCCCAGCAGCATTTCTCCCAGGATACAGCCGAGGCTCCACATGTCCACACCTTTAGTGTACCTTTGGACAAGATGTACTCCTCTTACAGTCTGCAACACTCAGAACTTACTTTCCACAGAAACATTTTGTCCCTTGAATTCAAATGTTTTAATGTCACCTTCTTCATCATTGTTAAATCCACTGCTGTGAAGCAAAAGCACAACAAGAAGATGTGTCACAGATACTGAATAACAGATGCACATCCCAGTTGATACCTCGTGGATCCCAGCAGGATCTCAGGAGCTCGGTACCACCGCGTCGCCACGTACTCCGTCAGTGCTGGATTCCCGCTGTCCTCTTGGATCTGATTGAGGGATCTGGCCAAGCCGAAATCACACAGCTTGACTACACAGTCAGTGTCCAGCAGCACATTGGATGGCTGTGGGAAACACAGACAAGAGAAACACTCTGCAGGGACAATAATAGTTTGGTTTTCACAGAGAGGTCAAATCGAGCACCTCGACCAAGGTATGAAAACAGAAATCTCCCGAGGAGTGAAAAGAGGTGGAATAGGAGAGACGGAGGGATGAAATTCTAGTCTCTAGGGTCAGAGGCCATTTTGTTTAAACATGTGAGCAGATTTCCTGCAGACTTCTGCAGGTGTTAGTGAATGTGATTACATGAAAACAGTATTTTGGACATAGTTGCTTAGATTTACTTATTAGAGCTGAAATAATTAACAATTTTCTGGATTTTTTATCAGCATAGACAGAACAGCTTTAAGTTTTAAACTGTTTGGAACAAAACAAGCAATTTTAGGAGATCAACTTGGGCTCCACGGAATTGTGATTTGCACTACCTTTCACTATATTTTCAGACACCAAAAACCGAACAATGACTTTATTAATTGAGAAAGTAAGAAGCAACCCCAAACAAAGATAAAGGACATCATTAACATGTGATACCGTGAGGGTACAAGTACAATGCCAGTATTTAAGTTGGATTTCTTTAAATAGAAATAAGGACTCATTTTTTAACTGCGATACATTTTAGGTTTCCAAAAAACATACTTTGAATACTAATGGATTAATGGACTAATGCTTAATACTGTCTACCTAGAGTACCTTTTGGTCCCTGTGGATAACATTTCCTGAATGCAGGTATTTGATGGCTTTGAGGAGCTGGTACATCACATAACGTTTGTGGATGTCCTTCAGTAGGGTGCCTTTCTTTATCACTGCATGCAGGTCGGTATCTGGTACAAAGTACAAAAAAAAATGTATGAGAATGTGACCGTTACACTAACATCTACCAATGATTGAATCGTAAATCTTCATCAGTTATTTGTGATTTTGGCATAGAGCTGCTGAACACGTGATCCTCCATAATTTCACAATGATTTTAAACAAGAATCCCGAATATAAAAATTCCTGAGAGAAACAGTGGAGGTCTGTGCTGGATGCTGGTGTACAGTCATGGATTAAACTGCAGAGAGGGGGAGGCCAATCTGTGGACTCAGCAGTAAAGACAGTGCAGCCAGCCAAAGAAAGCAGAAACCCTCATATACACACACACGCACGCACGCACGCACACACACGCACAGCCTTTTCCATGCTGATGTGTCATAGCTGCTTAACGATTATTGTTTGAAGCTATGTTTGTGTTCAAAAAACACTCACCCATATATTCAAAGATGAGGTATATATCTTTATCATTTTGAGCTCTGACGACATCTAGAAGTCGGACGATGTTGGGATGATCGCCAAACTCCTGAACACAGAATTTAGATTTTTAGTGACAGAAACCACACACATAGAAAGCCAGGGCTCTGGCTACTGTAGTTTGACCCATAATAACTGGCATAATAAATAATAATACAAATAAAGTATTAACAGAGGTTATATAATGGTCACTATAAACCCCATTAGTATAACACTGGAATTCCATTGGAAGATGACAACAGCTGATTAGCAGGCAGAGGTAGTCTAAGGTCACATGAATGTAGGTCAGCGGATTAAGAATTAAACAGGAATGTGTTGATATAAAGCCATGTTAGACAGGTACATTGTTGCATTGTCAATCTCCTTCAGGATCACAATAAAGTAGAGGTTTGTTACTGTCCATTTTTTAACACGCTGTACCAGCAGTGTCGTTGCTCAATGGTTTTCACACAGTTAACTGAACAGCTGCAAAATCGGTTTAGAAACCTTTCCAGCTTGTTGATAAAGCAATGAACTGTGACGAAACAGTCACGGAAAAATAAACACTGAATGCCAGAGTAGGAGTGGGCCATGGTACAACTACTGTATCAGTGGAGCAGACTTTTAATTAATGCAGCTATTTATCTGTAAAAGTGTTTATAAAAAGGAGTATAAAGGGGATTTCCATTTTGTTGCGGGGGTATGTTTTTTGCAGAATTGGCGATGGAGCTCATTCCCTGACTAAGGAGTAAGGAGCAGTAATCTCAAACACAACAATCACTGTTTATCATAAAGTCTCCCCAATATATTGTACATTATGAAAGAGACTGGACAAAGACAGATATTATGGAAACCAAATGTCGAGAAGTGGGGCTGAGATTATTAACCTTACAGTCTTTGGGATTTGCTTCAAACACAACTATTATTGATACCTGGAGGAACATGATTTCCCTGAATGTCCGCTGCAAAAGGAAAGAAATTACAATTAGGATATGAAATCTGCAAGCGACACACAACCATAAACTAGGCACACACAAGCCTCTTCTTCTGTTTAATCATTAGCCAAACTCGTCTTTCTATTGAAACAGGCAAGGGAGCAAATTTGGGAAACACTGCGGGACAATTATCAGAAAAAGGAAAAAAATAAATAATTTGCTGCACAAAATTATTTGAATAAAATGAACAAGTTACAACAATGACTTTACTTCATTGTCACTTATAGCGGACACATCAAGCACACACCTGGGCATCTGTCCTGTTCCTGAAGGCATCAAAGATCTTCTTCACAGCCACGATCTCGCCCGTCTGTCTGTCAACTGCTTTCCATACGATGCCATAGGCCTGAGAGAGAAACAACATACTGGTAACACATCAGGTCACATCAGGTCATCTCTTCTCCATGCAATAGGTGGCTTATATTCTGTGACGCGTTAATATAATTTTACATGCAGGATGTCAACCAGGCACAAAAATATAGAAAACCAAATTGTGGAAACACTGGTGTCAGGGCTGTAGCAGGAATTTAGAAATACTGAGGTCAGAAGTCAATGCAGCTGCTTCATCTCCAGATAATAGAGATCTGAAATTCAGCAACATTTTCTAATAATTTAGAGTATTCTATTCCCCTATGTTCAATTAATTGAACTGTCATATCTTTTTCTGA
Organism: Leptoclinus maculatus; assembly: GCA_032191485.1. Taxonomy (NCBI): domain Eukaryota; kingdom Metazoa; phylum Chordata; class Actinopteri; order Perciformes; family Stichaeidae; genus Leptoclinus; species Leptoclinus maculatus. The sequence continues at coordinate 29,493,393 of JAVDOI010000002.1, forward strand.
TCCATTTAAAATAGTTGTAGGCCCAAGAGGTTGCCTACACGGTTGTAGATATTGGTATGTGCCTTTTAAAATATGTCATGTATAACTTTTGATTCCCACATTTTTTTTAACTGCACTTCTGAGCACCATATTCCTGTAGGAAAAGGTGAAGACATGACCTCTGCGTCCTCAATAGCTAGCACCAATGGAGAAGGGCGAGTCAGGGTGCTGATGAAGGCGGAGAAGTCAAGCATAACATAGGCAGCAGTGAGGCAGGACATCAGAGCACACTGTTATTGTAGAGACACAAGGAGCAGCACTGTCACTGGAGACAGTGGATCAGATTCAAACCCCAGCTCCAAAAGAAGAGATTGTGATGGACATTTGCATCAGGAATTGGGTTTCAAAACAAAACAGAGATTATTCAATTTTTTGCAGCTGTAAATGTACTTTATGACCCTCTAAAGCCAATTAGCACAGTGCTGCTCATTATGGCTTGGCTCCCTAAAGCATCGCTGCATAGGATGCCTGTATCACAACAGTTAGCTGGCTGTGTAACATGAGTCACAGGCCTTTAGGTATGTCTAGTTAGCCAATATGACGTGTCTACGTGGCAGTTACCACCTGGCCATCGCAAACAGCAATTTGTGAGTCTCTGTGGACAATCCATGGAGAGAAACCATGCTGTTTTTAGTCCTGTGGCAACCGTACAGTGGAGAGAAAAACAAAGGGCTCTAAAGGGAACAAGTGTCCTCACACATCAGCTGATCTGCAAGGAAAGAGTTTGTCCTGCCAAAGTAAATAAAGCCCTTGCTTACAACACTGGTATTTCGGACCTTAAGTCTGGATAATTTCAGGAATTTCTCTTAAGGCTTAAGTACAGAGGGGGCTTAAAGATGTGGTCAACATTAATGTACCGACCGAGAGAGCATTTATGGAAAGAGGGGTGTTTGTCAAAACAGCATTGAAACTGTTTAGTAACACAAAAAGGCATTATTGTGATTATATTGTACAGCCTGGGATAAATTAGCTTCCATTTCAATGAAATCCAGTAAATGAAGGTCACTCACCCCTTTTCCAAGTCTCTTCTTGATGTCATACTTCAGAGAAATGTGGCCCTCCACCTCAGGCACGTTTGTTGATTTGTTGCTCATTTTTACTTTTTTTTTTAAACAGTACGTTCCATACTCTTTGATTATTTCTGAAAGAGATCAGAGGTCTTATTTACGGAAAACGGTTCGAAATGAATTGTGGAGCCACGTCCGTCAGAGATGCAGCTTGAAATGCAATGATAATTTCCACAACACACAGTAATAAAAATGCATTGACGCAAAAGAGTCTTAGTGTAGTTTTGAATCGTATCTGGCAACACACACGCGACACTGTGTATAGCGGTAAGTAGCTTACTGTTCAATGTCCGTCGAGGAGCAGCTGGTTCCTTTTAAATCAATTTAGTAACTAAGATAAAATGCACTCTGTTCACCTGCACTGTGCAAAATCAGTTGTTGCTTGGCATGGTGGTAGTTCAATTCTCACTGCGAGTTTGCAAACACCCACTGCTGCAGACGAGCCGGAGTTGTGTCATTACTTGTCGTCCTGGTAACAAACGCGCTGCTTCCTGGTTCTTAAAGGAGCCGCAGAAACAAACACTTCCTGCTTCACAAGTCATTGATGGACATCATGGCGTTTGAGGCGCTGGGATTTCAAGATCTCCTCTGTAAATGTACACATTTTTTATTTCATGGCCTCCATCAAAATGTTTCCAAATTATATGAAGTTCCTCGTTTCTGTTTGATGGATGTTCTATTGGTTTTAGTACTGCAGCATACTGGGACCAGTCCTCACAAGAAAGTAGAAACAAAAAGGGAGAGTCAACTCTTTCAGTGATCAACACTGGCTAACCCATTCATATCAAATTTAACTTCAGAGAGGAAACATGCTGCCTGACCACTTACGGGAGCAACGTGTCAGTTTCAGGGCAGATGTTCAATGTCACCGGCCTACACAACACACAATCATGTGGCCAGTTAGTATTCGGGCTAGGTATTGAACATTCAGTCTGCAAAGAAGTTAGTACTGCTGAGACCCTCAGCTCCTTTAAATCAAGATTGAAGACTTTTCTGTTTGCTGCTGCCTTTAATTGAACCATATTCAAGGATATTAATACATTTCCTGCATTTCACTACTGTATTTTATTTCTTACACTGCTTTTTAGTGTTTTGACTGTTTTTAATGTTTCAATCAATGTTCTTAATTGTTTTTAAATATTTTCTTTTGCCTTATGTTTTGATGCTTTTAATGGTTTTATGTGAAGCACTTTGAACTACCTTGTTGTCAAAATGTGCTATACAAATAAACTTGCCTTGCCTTACTTTCCGAGTATCAAAAGTTAGAATTGAATCCTGGGTCAGATGAGTTGAGTCTGTGGTCAACAGGGGCCCAACAGCTACTTTCTGGCCCGGGGCCACACAAGTAAATCTAGTCATGGATCATTAGGCTGCTGCTGTGGCAAATAAACAATTCACCTGGAAAAAAATAAACAATAACACAAATGCATACAAAGGGCAGTCAAAACAATAAGATTATGACCAAAATTAATGAGTAATAACACAAACAAATTGATCTTATTCACACACACAACATAAATGAAGTTGGAGGTAGATTTTTCATCTTTATTTCTAAAAAGTTACATGCTCATTTAAAAATCAAAACTATTATTTACAATGATAAATCAGAACTAATATGCTCCCCCTAATGGTGTTTAAGGGTTGAAACATACTTAGCAAGAGGAGGGGGGCTGCTCACCTCGCTTTTACCCCTGTCATGTGACCAAAGCCTCACTAAAGGAAAGATGGATTAGGTGTGTTAACAGAAAACAGGGCTAGCAAATGTACACAAATAATTCCTTTCACCAAAGTTTCAATATAACTATTCATTTGAAGTGCAGTTTAATCTTAAAGTTCAAACAATTATTTCAGCTGCATTGATTTTCCATGAACTATGTCAGCTTCTTTTACTCTATCGACAAAAACCATTGCAGGATCCTGCAGTAAAAACGTGATAGAATAACTAAATGTTATACAGAGCAGAATTTGCTAATCTGACCCCAAGTGGCAGGTAGTGAATAGAATTAGGGTACCAAAAAGAAGGAAAAAATATATATATTTATCTTTCAAATAATACAAAGGCCTTGGTTGTTGCAACCTTTTCTTTGTCCAATATAATTGTATCACACCTCTTCATTGTGCACTGCAAGTATAAAATTAGACTTTTTTGAAATTACAGTACAAAGTTATAAGTAAACCGTTTTGTCCAGGGCAGAATAAACAGCCAATGTTAAAAGATTTATCACACAAGCTTATCTAGAAAAGAGGCCAATGGAGCGTCTCACATCACAGGGCGACCCTGGTGGGCAAAGCTGCAGGCGGCATTATGTACCAGACACAGTGGAGTATACAAGGCGGTGAAGTTTAAATAGTTAACAACATGAATAAAGGACATGTCAATCAAATGACAGGAAAGGATTGGGTTGATATGAGACAGAAAACCTGTACAGATATAAATCCACTCCCTACCAACAACCCAAAGGAGAAAGTAGAGTGTTTCTTTTTTAACAGAACAGATATTAGAGTCAGAATTTCAGACAGACGGATCAATGTTGGACAAATGCTTCAGGAGGAGTGGAGGAAGCGGTTGAAGGCATTGTAGGCCGACTCAAGATCAAACAGCATCTGGCGCACCTGGTTATCGTCCAACTCGTCTGAGGCCGACATGCTGCTGAGGGTGGTCAACCTGGTGGGAAAAAAATAAAATCAAGATAGATAACAGTGATGGCAAAACTGTTAAGATCCATCACAGACTGGCGTATATTTAGCACAACGATCAGTGTAGAAACTTAATGCAGTCAAGGAACTTTTTGATTTTAACAATATAAAATATACGGAAGGATTTTTGACCACCTGTAATACTATGGAGCAAAAAACACAGGTTACCATAATAAATTGATAGTTACTATTGGAATTAGTAGGTATTAATTAGGTACTAATTAACCTATAGTCATTATAACCCTAGTATATTAGTGTCAACTTGCAGCCCCCAAGCCATAAATTATGTTTTTCTCAACTGCAAAGATGCTTTAACATAATAAATAGTACATGCTGACCCTCTCATAAGGAGATCAAATCATTTAACAAATTAAAAAAAATGTCAACAGACTGCCAAGTATCAATCTCGGAGCCATCTCACATTCAAAAACCCAATATATTTTAACAAGATTACCTCTTAATAAAGTTAGAATTATATAAAAAAGAAATAAGGTTTCAGGATTGTTTAGGTTTGAGTGCGGGCACATACAGATACGTACAGTTCTAAACCCAGCTTTTGCCTTATTATTATTATACCAGAGCATTTACCCATAAGAAATAGTCATCAGCGAAAGTACATTCATCTAGAAAGTACACTAAAGTAGCACTTAACTGAAGCACTGAACTGGCCTGAGGCTGAACAATATAAACACTGTTAACTGGGAGGTCCAGTGTAACTAACCAGAGGCTGACTTTGTCCTTAGCCTCCGAGTCTGGAGGCATGTTGCTCATTCTGTTCATGGTTTCCATCAACTCCCTCAGGTCTGGCTGGATCTGGACCAACAGAGAAGAACCAGTTAAGCAGTTGTTTCAAGTCTTTCTATTGTTTAAGTTTGACCCTTTTTGTATTTACCTCATCCATGGCCCTGATCTCCAGTCTCAGCTTGTCCATCACAGTGATGAAGAGCTGAAAGAAAAAGTGACGAACAATGAGACAGTGCTCACACAAACATTACAACTTCCTCAATCACCAACAAGAAATATGATATTATTGTTTTACTGTAGGCAACACAAGCAGGGCACACAGTCTTTGCCATAATCACACTGGCCGCTGATTTTATTAGTTTGTCAGATTTTATGAGTTATAAAAGTTGGCAGCTGGCAACACCCATTCACTTGACTGACCACAGGATGAGTCAAATGAAGTGAAACCACTTCAACCACTTAGTGCTTTAACTGAACACTCTAAATCATTTTATAAAAAATGACGGCCTTTTATTCTGGCAAACGCCCAGAACAAGCCTCCTGTTTGCGCTGACTGTTTAATATGTTGGAGCGGAAAGAGGACGTACAGAAACTATGTCTGCAATGCAGCGGTTCAGGTTCCCTTTGTCATCCTTGATGGTGATTGGTCGATCCTCCTTAATCCTTTCCATGGCTAGTGGGCAGTCGAGCTAGGAAACAAAATGACAAGAGTAGCATCCTTAATAAGAAAAACTCTAACTGGTAGAACAACTTAATGGCCCATTTGTGAACAAAGTCAAATGGGTCATAAAATCATCTGCGCTCTAAATGAGAACTCACTCTGTATTTCCTGCAGAAGTCGTCGATGGAGCCCACATCGGAGCCCTGCACCTGTTTGAAAGCAGCCTTATACTGAACCAACAGCCTGGAACAGGAAGCAGTGTACCTGAAACAGACAACTCCTGCACATTAATTACAAATATACAACCAAAGTCAGAGGAGGAATTTTTGTTTGTCTTTTAAACAAAACAATCTAACTCAAGTATCACTCACTCATTCGGTGTGACACAGTCTTTGATGTAAGCCTTCTCCAGGGCCTGAAGGGTCTTCACAACAGCAAACAACTCTGCCATGTTGTCATACCTTCAGAAAAAAGGGTTCATAATGAGGTGTTACAACACTAACCACATCATGGACGCCAGGGGTCCTCTGTGTTCATATTAGGCTGGTAATTGGTAATATATATATCACACACTTACTTCTCTCTTTCTCTTGCATTCTTGTATAATTTCACCTCCTGAAAAGACATGATTTGTGTTGAAGGGCTTTACAATAGCTAACAAGAACAATATCACATATTTCTGTAATTGCATTACCGAGTGTGTTTCTTTAGATTTTATTACAAATTCTTTTTTCTAAGACTTAATTTAAGCATAACATTTTTTTTCCATTTACCTCATATAACTCGGGCTTATTGGCCGGAACTGTGGGAAAAAACAATGACATGCTTTGAGTGACATTAACTATAATTGACTGTTGAAAGGAGGATAATTGAACAGTTTGAATACCTAATTTGTATACATTACAGTTATTCAAAAGGCTTACCTCCTCCCACACCTCCTGTAACTGGTATCCCATGGAACATGATGCTGATATATCCAAACTTAATCTGAAAAAGATTTAAGTTACAATGTGTCTAACTACTGACTGATAGTTGTGACCAAGCAAAATACACTCTTCTTTTTGGTATTATGGATGTGTGTTGATACATCAGATCCTCAGGGTAGGTGTAAGCCCTGCAATTTAACACAGTATGTGGCAACGTTAACTAGTTAAGTGCGACAAGGGCCGTTTTTTATCTTCTTCCCTGACAACTGAGCCAATACACTAACGTAAACAGCACCTGGACTGTCGTACAACATCACATCAGAGTAAATTGTAACGTTATACACACAAAAACACGTTATAAACGCAACAGTTATTTATTGAATAAATACGCTACGGTATTTATTCAATCCTACGAAAGAACAAGGAAATAATGTAAAACATTTGTTAACGAAATTCAATAATTTTAGGCCTTAGCGTTATTTATAAATATGAAATGCAATGCCTTGACAATACTTTTAAGACCCCGCGGCTACCATGCGACAGAAGTTAAAAGATTCAAAATAGTACAATGTAAACGAAGAAGTTGCTGATTCACGGAGAATTAGACAAAACACTTCAGCTGAAGAAAGCCTTTCATTTGTTGTTTTGCCGAAGCAGCTAGCCCGAAGTTAGCTGTCGAGGCTAGCTCTTCAGCACTTCCTGTATGATTTATTATAACTGGTCCATACAGGTAGCTGTTTGTGAACACTAACGTTTGTATTAGTGACCAGTATTGTACAACACCCGCAGAATTCTTCAATATCATTGTTTAATAAACGAAATTAAAAGACATTCTACTTACTCTTCGGCAAACAGCTGTGACGTCTATGTAAACACACCCTCCTGTGAGGACCCGTGACGTCACAATATTAGGTGTCTATAGTCTATTGTGCCTTACTAAAAATACATATTCTTTTCGATTAATACTGGCATATCAACATAAGTAACGTTGGTATATTACTAGGCTATGTATATCACCTATCTTAAGGAGTTGTTAGGAGTAAAGAACGGATTTCAAGGCTTAATCACATAATTTTCACTCAGGCAAACACCAGTGGTACCCCATCGTCGAGGCGCCAGACTCAAACGGTATCGAGGGAGAATTACTGAACAAAAAGGTAAATTAAAAGAGTTTAAAGAACTGCGAAGGAAAGCTGAAACATTACTGTAAAATCCGACGAGGCCAGTTCAAATATGATGTGATGATTTGCGTTGAATGGAGAATCTAAGTAAGGCTGGGATTATTAAATGTTAAATTAGCCGTTGGTGAAGTTGTCTAACTGGTCAACACCAGTCGCGTAATTTAGATAATGGAAGAATTATGGTGTGAGTTAGCGTTAGATAAAGATGAGGAATGTAATATTGCCTGTGATAAATCATGCAGGGAACGTATATCAAAAATCTATATTATTCTACGCACCAATACTATTTTGTATTTAATGTATTACAGATCTGTCCCTCACTCTCTACTATGAAGACCTCCAAACCAGCTCTGCACACCTCTGCTCAAGAGGAATGTGGAGTTTGGCTGGATACTGTGCAACTGAAAGGAAAAGCCAAACAGGTAAATGTGGAAACTAGCTTAGCTAAACTAACTAAATTCTGACTGAATGGCTATTTTATAACCTATCAATAAAGCAGTGAATGAACACATTTAATGACTTGTTCACAGCAGATGTTAATAACACACTACCACTTCCAGTATATCATCAACCTGCATGTCTTCTGATTTTTTAGAAACGATACGCCCGTCCCATTTCTAAACTGCTGAATCCCTTCGCTGGAGGCGGAGGATACAGTTTGGCTGTGGCACTCAATTTCACCCAGACCAAAATGGAGATGCCAAAGACCAAACAGAGCTCTATAGCAACCTTTTTCGCACCTCAGGGCAGAGGTACGTTGCAAAACTCTGCAAAGACATTTTCTTAGGATGAGTACCATATTTTGCTGAATCAGTCAGAAGCTGATAAAGCTGCAGTAAACCACTGACTTGCTGAATGTATACATTGAAACAACCATTTGTTTTTGTGTTAACATAATGCTTTTTTCTTGTACCTTCTGCCTAAAGTTCTCAATAAGATGTCTACTTCTGAAGTGCCAAACATGGATCCAGTGCAGCCTTCTTCATCATCATCTACCTCTGCCACACACGTCTTAACTGCACCCTCACCTGTAGTATCAGGGACAAAACGAAGACTTGAAATGTTTGACTTGTATAACTCTGAGCCTGGAGTGAATCATGAGTGGGAAAGGGAAAATGTGGCTGAGCCTGAAGCAGCAGTGTGGGAGGAGCAGGCAGCAGAAGAGCAATATGAGGAGCTAAATCCACCACGGAGGAAGAGGAGGTTCATTGCAGCCTCCTCATTGCCAGGTGACAGTCAACCTGTTCCACAGGCGTGGAGTCAGGACCCATTGTTCACCTTTAGCCAATATTCTGAAGGTGCAAAGGACGTTAGCGACTCTGAGCCAGCCTTCCTGGACAGTCTACAAAGCGAGGACGCCTTTGGTAGTCAGATTAATGGGGAAGGTGGAACCTCGACTCAAAAATCCTTGAAACATTTTAATTCTTCTCAAACAGATCAAGAGAAAGAAAACAGCAAGTTTTTGTCCTTTAAGTCCCCAAGAAAGCACTCAACTCTCTCTCACGTTGAACCTCTTTCAGATCGTAAATGTACAGAGCCCAAAACTGCATCACCTCGAAAACATGTTCCCTTGTGCATGTGGAAAAGCGCTGATGAAGAGGAGAGCCTTGAGTCACAGTTCAAGTGGACCAAACCGAGCAGCTCTCCTCTAAAGAAACCGGCACTGAAGCTGTGCTGCAGAGAGGTCGATGAGGACAGTCTGGCCATGTTGTTCACACAGGACTCTGAAGGCTTCCGGGTGATAGCGCACAGAGGTCTGCAAGCTAGGAGTCCACTAAAAGACAAGAGCAACATAAGCTCTGTGATGGTGCGAACGGGCGCTTATAAATCTCTTGTGGACCAAGATGAGGAAGACGAGATGCTCTTTACTCAAGACTCTCAGGGAAATACGGTCATCAAACACTGAAAGGGGACTTTGAAACTCTTGTGTGGATATATTCGTCTCATCCATGCAGCCAGAGTTTGAAATCAGTTATAAACTGACATTTCTTGTTTGATTTTTTTAGCTACTTTCAAACTGAAAATATTGTAATTATTTCTGTGACTGTCTTACCTACCTTTCTTCATCTGTAAATATTTTGTATTTTCCTGGATGTTGAAGTCTTTCTCTGTTTTCCATGTAAGAGTTTGCTAGTTTTTTTTGACACCATACATTATTTTGTTTATATCTTGCAAGGTGCAGCTCTCTTTTGCAAAAAAACTCAGAACAAACAAGAACAGAGGGTTTTGATTTTATTTGAAAAATGATACACAATTACATCAATTTGCTTTCATGTTAATTAAAAGTTTTGAAAAGCATTAGTGGTGTATACTGTCTTATGTATCTTATGCTGGTGCCATGTGCTACATCTTAGTACAAAGTAATACTACAAAGGAGACTAGGAAGTGTGAAAGTTACTACTACCATCAGTTTTTAAAGGTGTACAAATGCAGTGCTCGTCACTTGATTTAGTATTAAGTTCATTATTTCACGTTGAATTAATAACTTCTACAGAATCTGACATTGTAACATTCGTCTGACCTGATTGGTTTTACAATACAAACACTAGCAAGACTGACATCTGCCGTTAATGCAAAATACAGTGAGCAGTGTTGCATATTCTTCATTTACTAAGTGCAACAGTAATAATACATTTTATTTGTATAGCGCTTTAAAAGGTACTCAAAGACACTTTACATGATACTACATGACTAGTGACTACCATGCCCTCTACACATTTAAAGAGATATCTAAGATACACTTCATTAGATAGAAAATATACCAAGTAGTCCTACACTTAACTCCAAGTTATTTTTGTCTGCCTGGCCACTGAATGTCATGTTATGTAATCTTTAGCCTTTTCTGTAAAACGTTTTACTACTGTGGTCTAAATGGTGCTTCTGCTCTCATACGGTAAATCTTGATAGAGTACAATCATAACAATGTTGAAATATAATTGATTATATATCAATAGTTACATATTCTTACATAAATGCCTTTATTGGTATGGCACATCAATCTAAGAAAAGGTAAATACATTAGCTTTCTTTAGGACTCAACACCTGAGATGTGCATTTATTCTGTGGGGATGTGTTTTGTAGAGAGGGACAATCAACCTACTCACTGGTTCTTCATAATCAACAGTTTCAAAGTGCTAGAGAGACATGAAGTCACAAATACAGGAACAACAGGTGGACCAAAAGTTAGTTTGTCGCATTAATCCCTTTTATGTCTCGGACAGAGATTATAAAAAAAAAGAAAATCAATGATAACCCGGTGGTAATGAAGATGACGCGTCAATCAGCCTGCGATTTCAGTCGGCTCTGTCACCAGCTTGGAGCCGTCCCAAACGGTCTTGAACTGCTCCGGTACTGGAAACTCCCTCTGTAGAATAACCAAGAAGGTAACTGTAAATGCAACTATGGAACAAGAACTACACACATGACAGACTCAGGAAAAACACTGGATTAACCCATATTCAGAGAGATCCAACACTCTCCTTGTCCCTGATCTCAAGACACTCACATATTCCTCATCTTGTGGTACCAGGATGTTCATCGCAGAGCTCTTGGCACTGACGATGTCACAGTTGAGGGAGTCCTTGCTGAGGTAGACCTGGCAGCCCTCCGTCGTGTTGATGGAAATGGTGGGAACTGTTCCCAACACCTATAGACAGACATCTTGCAATTACTGATGTGAAAAACAACTGATTCTAATGATGTTCAAACAGAGGCCCTATAGCCTAAAGTCCTCCAGATCTACTGTACTTTATATACAACATAGATAACTGGCCCTAAATTTGAGAGTCCTTTGAAGCCAATGTATTCTGTAAATGTTTTTCTCACCTGTAACTGAATTCCCTTGGAGTTGATGATCTCCACAATCCCAACGACATTCTCAAAAACCAAACCCATCTTCTTGCAGTTGTCTGGAGAGAGTCAATACAGATTAAGATAGTCATAATCAGAAACTATGAATTCATAAAAAACATTTCAGTCTGTTTTCAGAGTGCTGACCTATGATGATGGAGTTAATTTTGCCCTTAATCTGCAGGGTGGAGTTGTTACAGCCGAAGACGTAGGCCACTTGTTTGAGCTCCGTCTCCTCAATCATCAGGTCGTGTTTCTGCTCAAAGTTCTCCTGCAACCACACGGGAACAGATTCAGTCAATAATACAGGATTTACCACCAGATGATAGTATCTTACTTTGGGAATAATCCCTCAAAGAGAAAGTAAACATTTCACATACCACCCTCCATTTCTTCCCCTCAAGCTCCAGCAGAGGGTTTTTTTTCTGGACAGCTGCCCTGGGAGAGTTCACAGTCCCTGGGGACTTTGTTTTGGTCGGTGTTGCTTGCGAACGCAGATTGGAGTTCTTATGGGTCTTCTTGTTATCCGATACATGCTTCAGACCTACAGATGGAAAACATGAGGAGAAATGATGTATGCACATGCAGGGATGTAGTAGAAAAACATTCAACAGTTCCACTACATTTTCTGTAATTAATTTAATTAAATTAAATATCAGGGCATGATCTCTGTGTCATTAATGGTAGCTACACTACGTCCTTTTGCACATGCATATTGTATAATCTTCACCCACCTTTAGTAATGTCCATGCCCTGGTTGAGCTGGGCAAAGAGTGCTGATTGTTGGGCCACAGCAGGCTCGGAGTCATCATCAGTGAAGACCGGCGGTGGGCCGGGGGGAGGAGGAGGAGGAGGAGGAGGAGGAGGAGGAGGAGGAGGAGGACAGGACGGAGCACTGGGGGTGTCAAAGAGAGGAGGAGCGATGGGGCCCTGGAGGGTGGAAAAAGGCAAATGTTAGATAGCAGCATTGCCTTTTTGCTTTGTGAGCTTTAAATGCGAGATAACAGCTGTAGTAACATATCTCTCCAGCAGGGGGAGTACTGCACAAGAAATATCATCAAGCTTGTCTTTTTACCAGTAGACCATGGTGTGTAGGTGATTGTGCTCTGCATACATGAAGATGAGAAAAAGTGAGATACTTTGATAATGGGGAAGCACTTTTATTTCCCTTGAAGCAGCTTTAAGGTTGTTACTGTCTCTGTCTGTCAGTACCCCATTTATATATTTTGTACCAGCTTGTTACAGCTCTTTATTGAAGCTATATGATGTTTTCACTGGGTTAAATATTCAAACCCATGACTATTCAGCAAATATTCTAAACATCTAGTGCATTCTTTTATAAACATTTCCCAAAAGAAATCTACTGGAAATGTTTGGTCTCTTCGGAAACTTTGGGATATCAGCTAGAATATAAAATAAAGTCCTGTAGCTTTGAAAAATGTCGCTAGCTGAGCAGTGTCAGTTTGTAATTAGACTAATCGGGACCTATAATGAGTGCTCTGGTCTTCTTCAGTCCACCTCGATGTGTCTACAATGAATAGCAGCTTTGGTTTAACTGATAAGCTGTGTACAGTGAAAGTGCACAGCCACCTATCAACTACTACAGTGAAGAGAAGCACACACACACACACACACACACACACACACACACACACACACACACACACACAGTCTGAAGACCTCGCACAGCTGGCAGAGACCGACACACACACACACACACACACCTATCACAGCAGTTCAACTGTCAATTTACGCGCTTCTGAGTACAGCTGAGACTACGTGCCCTTTGACACGAGGCACATGTGTCGTGAATATCATTGCTGAACAATGCTGAGCTGTTACACTAAACAGCTCAGCGCATACCACTGGATTAGAAGCAGCATGTGTGTGTTCATGCATGGCTGTAAAACCATCTGACTGCTTCTTTGTGTCCGTGGCTGCTTGTGTGTTTGTGTGTGTACGGGTGTACACAAACACGTTTGTCTGAGGCAGAGGAGAACTTTGCATTTCTTGTTTGAGGGCATTTCTGTCCTTTTTTTTTATTTTGAGGGGCGTTTGGTCACAATTAATCAATTAACAGAAAATGAATTGGCAACTATTTTGATTAATTAATCATTTAAGTCATTTTTCAAGCTAAAATGCCAATGAATGCACTGGATACAGATTCTAAAATGTGAGAATTTGCTGCTTTTCTCTGGGTTATGTATATGTTGGGGTTTTGGACTGTTGGTTGGGCAAAAGTAGCAATTTGAAGACTCAACCTTGGGATTTGTAGTGAAGTTGTGATGGACATTTTCACTGTTTTAAGGCATTCTATATTGAGAAAAAACTTGAACTCAACTCAGGATTTGTGTTAACTCTTTGGTCAAAAAACACCCAGGTTTTCTCATCCATAATGTACTTAACTGATCAGAGGCCACAAATTGCCTACAGGAGCACAGAGAGGACTAATATTATCAACTCAGTGGCACAAATTGTAAAAAAAAAAAAAAAAAAAAGGATAATCTTGATTTCAGTCTTGTTTTTATGAAATTCTAAATTCCTTTTTGCCATAGGCCTGATCTGAAGCACAGGAACTTATGTGATTGGCAGTGTGTGTGTGTGTAAAGCCACCTCCATACGCCAGCCTGTGCATGTCAGAGTGTAAGCGTGTCACTAAACCCCTATCTGAGCAGCAGATGACGGCTGTGTTAAAGGGGGACCAGCCCTGCAGTTTAGGTTACGGCGCAGACTGTGTGTACACAGACTCTTTGTTGGGGTTCGTCTGTGAAGAAAAACCTCCATTCAAGTTAACCCTGAGGACCACCTGTTGGTACCACACACTCCCGTCCTTGTACGTACACACACACACCCGAGTCTCTCACACACACTTCAGCTCTGTCGTTTGACAGCAGGGACAACAGCTGACACACGAACAGCCTCTGCAAGCTCTCAAGTTTCTGCATGTAGAAAACACACATGCATCAAACAGCTGTTGAGCATTAGCTTCACCTGAGGTTTTAACCTAATCGTTTGTTTGACGTTAAAGGAGCAGTTTAACATGTGTTAGATGAAAAGATTGATACCACTCACCAGTATGGTAAATATGAAGCTACAGCTCGCAGCCAGTTAGCCTAATGTAGCTTAGCATAAAGAATTAAAACAGGGGGAAACAGTTAAAATACGCCTACCAGGGTTTCAGGAAGTTGCTGTTCCAGGCCAAGAACTTATAGTCACTTATTGGCTCCAGGTTGAAAAATAACGAAGTCACCCTTTAAGTTTTTGTGCAAATTAACTAAATGAGATGCAATGTCTTACTACCTTTGGATGTAGCCATGCTAGCTGTTTCTAATCTTTATGCTAGGCTAAATTAGGCTAACTGTCTCCTGACTATAGCTCCATATTCACCGTACAGACACACAGACACAAGACTGGTATTAGTCTCCTTATTTAACTCTCGACTAGAGCAAAATCAAAATCAAATCAAATAAAAGTGAATAAGAGAATTTCCCAAAATGCTAAATTGTTCCTTTAAGAGGGAAATTGCACCACGGCTTTCCCTGACTGAATAAAGATGAGAAACACTTCCAGCTAACAAGGAAAACAAAGGTCAAGTGTGTGTGGAAGGATTTGGTTTCGGGCCATCACAATCTCTGGGATCTAGTGAGCGTGAGTGCAGAGGAGTCTAAAGCTGACATCCATAAACAGAAGTGTGTGTGGGAGTGACAGAGGTTTTGGGAGCTCTATGGAGCCCCGCAGGGAGCAGCTACTGGAGAGAAGCTCATTCATTCATTCATGCTCTCTGCAGTGGTTTATGTAACCGGCTGCTCCATAACTAAAAATGGAAGTGTACGCAAATAGCAGGAGTTAATTTGAGCTCTGATATAAAAATACCAAGGCCTGCGAATGGAAACTAGATGAAATAATAAACAAGTTGTTACAGGAGTAATGCATTGTTTATAGGCAAGTGTATTGTTAGCTTTTAGAGGAGAAGTAGCTGTACTCACACTCTTGCTCCACACCAGTCCTGTAGTGTGGTGCTGTTTGATGAAGGACTGCATCTCGGTCCAGATTGAAAGGTAAGAACGCACCCAGTCTACGTGACGCCTGTCACTGGGAAGGTTGGTGAGAGATTTGATGGTCAGAGGAAAACAGAGAGGAAGATGGGGTAAGCAATAAGGTAGGAAGGAGCAAAGTGAGGAAGTGCAAAAGGAGGGGATGTGAGGATGGATTGAAGCAGAAGATCATGAAAAATGTAAAGAAAGGAAATCATGTAAAATTAAGCATTTCACTGATGAACTTTCTTGATAGAAGTCGTCTATTAAAGTCATAAATATTGTATCCAATGCATCTTTCTGGAATATTGCATATTGTGCTATTTGGTAAAAGAACAGATATGAAAGGTAACAAAAGAAACTCCTGAAGCCTAGTTCTTTTTGGAGTCAGTGTGATTGATGCTGCTTTTTAATTAGCAAGGCTAATATTGCAATATTTTCAAAAGGATGCAAACTTAATGTTCACTGTGATGGATTACACAAGTCTGCATGTTCACTTTCATACTTTGCAGAAACTATTGAAATCAATGGCTGCCTGGGATTGACAAGAAATTAGAGGAATCTGAATCTCTAGATCAAAATTGTCAGCAGTAAAGTAAAGTATTATTGCTCCCTAGTAAATGGGCTAAAACATCACTGTTATGGTTTTGACTTACGTTTCCTTGTAGTCCTTCAGCACTCTGTTGGTGTAGAAGGTGGCAGCATCGTTCATCTCCTTCACATACGGACCCGGCTTCTGATTCTGAGAGGCATGAAAGTTCATTAGAAGTCACTTACCTCACTGTCATTGTGGCGGTGGCAGTGTGAGGTCAAAACTTTCTTATACAGACTTCTGAGAAAGTATCTGACTATCAGCAGCATTTGTCTTCATTTGAGAGCAAAAAGCAGAAGAGCTCATAGTGACAGTCACATAGTGATGTTTGATCAGACCTGTGTGGAAAAGTGCCCACCTGACAGCAACGAACACTGACCAGACCCTGCTCTATAGGCTTGTTCTTAAGTACTCAAGTGGAAAAGCTTTGATCTTAATCTAAATTATATTTATCGCTAAACTCAGAAACATTTATTTTGTTATGACAAGAAACAGAGACTGATGAGAGGACAGAGGAACAAATACTGGATTTCAAACATGGAAGGCTGTGTTTATTTATCCTAATCTGTCTAAATGCAACATTATTATAGTTTTTATGTATTTAATATGACGGCGTAATTGCAATTAAAGGAGCCGTATTTAACATTTTGAACATGAATAGAGAAGCAAACAACTATTCGCTATGTAAAGTTATAGTGGATTAATGTCTACCTGAGTCGCTCTCCCTGTGTTTGTGTTGTTATCCAAGCTTCTCCTTGCTTTAAAATATAACCGGCCCGGCAGTGCATGTTTTTAGTGCATCATAGTGCATGTGAGCGTGCCCCACAGGTTAGCTCATGGCTGCTGCTCTGCTACACCATCCTGACCGACAGCCTGGTCGTGGAAGTGTATCACCACCCTTTCTCTTTCGGTTCCCCCTCAGGTAAACACAGTTAGCTGTGTCTGCACTGCTGCCGTAGTTTGCACTGTTAGCGCTGTTAGCACTGTTAGCTATGAGCCACCGGCCATGTTATGAGCCGCTGAGAGGCAAGCGAAATACTCCCAATCTCGGATCTTGCACCTTTAAAGTTTAGTCTTGGATTTCTTTTCTCACAATTTGTATTTTTTCAAAAGTGCAGTTTTACTTTTTATTCCAAAACTTTTGATGATCTTGTGCATGTCAATGTTCATGTACTATTAGTGTATCTGTACTTTTTCAAAGCATTTTCGAAGTAAAGGAATGATTTTTAAGCTCTTTTGTTTCTGTACATTATTTTCATAGCAGGAAACTTTTCTGTTTTTTCCTGATTAAGTTAAGAGTTTCCTTTGGTGAGTTTGTTTTTAGGGGTGTAACGATACGCGTATTCGTATTGAACCGTTCGGTACGAGGCTCACGGTTCGGTACGCATGACGAACCGAACGAACCGTTCATACGTTTTTTTTTTTTTTTTTTTTTTTTTTTTTTTTTTTTTTTTTTTTAAGGGGGCGACCGTGGCTCCCTGGGTTAAGAGGGTTGTCTGGTAACCGCAGGGTCGAAGGTTCAATCCTTGACTGGGCCGTGTCATGTGTCGAAGTGTCTCTGAGCAAGACACTGTACCCCTAGCTCCCCGGGCGCCTGTCATTGGCAGCCCACTGCTCCCTATATACAGGGATGGGTCAAATGCAGAGAAAAATGTCCCCCATAAAGGGATAAATATAGTGTATATATACATTATATATATATAGACATTCTCATCTTTCTGAAAAAAAACTTAAACATTGAGTAGAAACACACACACACACACACATAGTTCCATATAAAACAGGATTGTTTCTTTTATTTGTTTATAACTACAGCAAACAATGCTACATTTTAGTTTTCATAAGAAACTGTTTTTATTTTACACGCTGTTAAGAAGACACCCCAGAAGATGGGTCACTCAGGTATAGTTCCATCATTGTTCAAAGAATAACTTTATGATGTTAGTTTTAATGAATAAATATATTTTAAAATCAAGTACGTTTCTCTGGCATTTATAGTTTTCTACTGTATTGAAAACGTACCGAAACGTACCGAAAACGTACCGAACCGTGGCTCCACTGTACCGTACCGAACCGAACCGTGGATTTTGTGAACCGTTACACCCCTATTTGTTTTATCCATTTATATACATGTGTTTATGTGCTTTTTATTGTTTTTATAGGTTGATACGCATCTTCTTACATGTGTTTTTCTGTATATATCTGTGTGTTTGTGTGCACTAGTGTGTGTCTTTGCACTCTTCCTTACCACAGCCACCCAGCCTAGAGCGGGGATGCTCTCACTGACCGCTGACAGGTGGTTGAAGAGGCTGCTGCCGCGGTTTCGTTCGCGGAAGCTCTGGATCTCATGGATGTGATCCGAAATTGTCTTCAGCAAGTCGTGCAGCTCCATCTGCAGAAAAGGAATAAGGGAGTTATTAGAATAGGTGAGCAGAAGGATGCAGGAGAAAATGTCAGTGTGAGAGGAGTATGCAAGATGAAAGAGCGAGGTAGAGTGGTAGGATATTGGGACTTCTAAACAACATATTAGATTTAAATCAAATTACAAAAAACCCTGAGAGCTAGAAAACTGTCTTTAACAAAACATGACAGCCTCTTTCTTCCTCAACATATTTTAGATGCTTTAGTTTTTACAATCCCAATGTAGTTTCCCCAACCCTCCATACCCAGCCTTGTCTTGTTGCCAGTCAGTAATTCCTAAACTAGGCTACAGGACAGTAACTCATTTTATTAGCCAGAGCTTTTTTCCATTGGATCTTCCAGATCTCAGCAACAGTATAGCCCGTCTCCCAGCCCTCAGCTCCCCTCCCCATCGCTTCGTTCCTGAAACATTCCTCGGTTCATGGGGAGATCCCTCTGGCCTTGTAAGGCATACTGCGCCTCCAGTGTTTACAGTTTACCTATCACACATGCACCCGCACACATAGATTCAGGAACACAATGTTTCATTTGGGGAATTGCTGCTACAGTTTTCTTGTTCTGATCTGCAGTGAACTGGCTGCTATGTGAAACATTTACTGTTAATGAGCTGTGACAAAAGTGCTTATTTATTCAGATGAGAAGCTGCAGAACACTGCTCTGTTATTGAAGTAGCTGATTCATGACATGCATCAAGATAAGCCAGTGTATTTGCTTTAATAGCATCAGTTTATATAGGCAACCTGATGTATGGTAAAGTATCTCTAGCTGTATAGTGTGTGGTTTATTCAACAGCCCGCAGTTCATTTGTGTGTGAAAGTGAGTGTATTTAAACATATCTGTTTTAATTCAGGTGTGTTTTTTGTATACTACAAGTAGCTGTAGGTGTGACGCTATGCTGTATATGAAAATACAGCTCCTATGCTTGCGTGCAAAGGAGCAATAAAAACAGAAGTAGATGTTCTCCTTTTTTCCCAACGAATTCTTCCTCCAATGAGTTGCACATGATCTCCATAAGCTGAGGTAAACGCTCCTTTCTCTGCTCCTCCGGCTGCTTTTATTCTCACTAAATCCAGCTAATATCTGTGTGCGAGGAGCTTTAAAGCAATATATCTCCCCTCTCCAAAGCAGCTACCATACTTGTGTACTGGGTTTACTGAGGAGGAATGGATGGTGAGGGTGATTTGAGGTAACATTATTCTGCAGATTATTCAATTTAAATCAATTGATTCAATGTTTTGTCTCTAAAATGTTCAAAAACCATGAAAAATGCCCATCGTGAATTTCCAAGCTCTTTAAATTTAGGGTTAATTAGGTTGGAAGACAGGCATTAGTTGACGTGAGGCGTTCTAGTTTGTTTGACTTTTTAGCCACTGGTCCCAGTAGCACTGTGAAAGCCTCATGGGAAGTTGTTGAATATTAATGCTAGCAACAAAAAATGTTCTCTCTTTACAAATTGTACTCACCAGTACAGTCAAAGATACCAGTTAAGCTCAGAATACGGATGTAAAAACCCAGTGTCATGTCTAAGATTCTCTAAAAAGCATGATTAAAGAAATGCTCTATGAGAAAGCTCAATGCCAAGCTGAGGCTAGTGGTGCTGAGGCTCAGTTCTCTATTCACAGTCAACATGACCCATAAACCCTTCAATGCACACACACACACACACACACACACACACACACACACACACACACACACACACACACACACACACACACACACACACACACACACACACACACACACACACACACACACAAGCCAACTACCATCAGTACAACCCCTGTCCTGAAAAACCTTCACAAACAAACACACACACACACATTTGTCGACCTCACTCATTCATCTGTATCTATAGTCCGCAATGCAGATCAGGCATATGAGGAAAAAATGTGTGTAACCAGTGCCCTCCCTCTTTACACACACACACACACACACATACACACATACGTACACAGATAACAAACTTCTGGCCTTTCTCTGCAGCGCAGCCTCTGCTGTGCTCTCTGACTTTTTATGGGCATGTTCTATATTTGAGCCTGTGTGTGTGGCTGTGGCTGTGGCTGTGGGTGTGTATGTGTATGTGTGTGTGTGTGTGTGTGTGTGTGTGTGTGTGTGTGTGTGTGTGTGTGTGTGTATGTGTGTGGGTGTGGGTGTGAGAAAGAGAAAGTTAGAGTGAAAGAAAGTAAGCCTCTCTCTCATGTGACCTCAAGTTGGCCTGTTAGCTTTGTGTGTCTGGCAGTTCAGACACACTGTAGACTTTCAGTTACAGTCGTTCTCCCATTGTCGCCCTCCACCCTGCACCTTTGATCCACTGCTTGTATAGGAAGTCAAGGCTCGGACGCTGTGCTTTTGTAACACACTGCCCATCCAATAATGTGAGCCGACGTTTTTAAACCTTTTATTCGGCTCATTCCCTTTCTGTCTGTATCTCTGCCTCAGTTGACTTCTTATCCACGTAGTCATATGGAGGCCTACATTTGCATTTAGAAACATTTATTTTTGGGGAAAAGTGGGAATTAGGATTCAAGTCATTGTGTTCATTTTAGTTCAAAGATTATTGACTGTGTAAACTAGTTCAAACGAGCTGCTTTAGTTCAGTCTTTGATTTAATTAAGTTCTCCTGTCTTTGTGCTAAGCTAACCGCTTCATGAAGCTAGCTCTTCCCAAAAGTTAGCTATTCCGCTCCCAGCAAGAAACACTTGAATGGACTAAACACATGAAATACAACATGTTAGTTAGTGAGCTTTAGAGGTGCTGGTGGCCAGGCCAGCTGTTTCCCATTGTTTCAAGTATTTATGCTAAGCTAGGTTGGCTACTGGCCATCACACAATTAGCTTAGCTTATCTTAGTGTAAAGTAATATGTGTGTATGTGTTTGTCTATGTAAGACCAATGTAGATCTATCTGTGCTTAGGAATGATGCAGTTTTTGTTCCCACAATAGCTGTGGTAGAAGATTTGAAGAAATCATAGATTGTCCTGAACTGGCAAATTGCTGAAGGGAAAACATACATGAAAAATGGATTCCTGTTTTCACTTGATGCTAGCATGTACAGTATATCTGCCAGAACATTTTCAGGCTACAGTGCACTTGGGAATACAGCTAATAAATGTGTGTCTCTTCTCACTGCACAGCCTGATTGAGTGAGGGGAAGTCCACTGACTCACAGAATACAAGTCATTTCAGTGGGAGCCATGATGACTTTGTTGTTGTGTGACGTAGAAAGGGACAGACAGCTATAATGGACGCTAGCAGTTGCCGGAGAATGTGTCCTTACTCTTTATTAATTTCCACAGAAATAGTAGAGCTGAAAATATCAGTTGATTTACTGTTAGTTGAATCTGCAGCTATTTTTTATTAACAATTAGTTGTTTTAGTCATTCTTTGAAAGCAAAAATGCCATACGTGCTGATTCCAGCTTCTCAAATGTGCAGATGTAATTCTTTTTTTGTTGTGTTTGATAGTAAACTGAATATTTCGAGGTTATAGGTCAGAAATTTAAAGGATATAGTGATATTTTGTCAATGCACATTATTTCTAACCCTCACCCGACTAACATATTCATATAACCATCTTGAGTTGTCTGATTATATGAACGCTAGTCGTAAACAAGGTCTTCTCCATCGCTACCTTCCATCCCACACGACATGAAAACAGCATAAGATTGCTAAGAATGCTATAAAATTGATTAGCTCTTTTATCTTAAATGATGAGATTCTCAAATTTGACTATACAGTACAGTCATATTACCAGATGCCAGAGCTGTTTTAAGTCTTTTGGGGAAGGTTTTCCAGCAAGCTACCAGTCAAGCTACACGTTTTTCAGTTTGTATTGCTGATAAACCTGAATATTGATAATTAAAATCATATGACATCTACATATTTTGCTGTTAAACCAGTTCTTAGTGTTTTTTATGATTTTAAGACATTACTAATGAAATATTAAAGGGCCGTCTTGCACGGTGTTCATAATTTTTTTCATTGTAGAGGTTGTACAGGACTTAACAAGGTATGTGGAAAGGACTTGAATGTTTTTTGTTTTTTAAGTCTCAAGTTAAATTGAAGTAAGAGATGAAAGAAGCGCTTTACGATAATGACATACTTGGAAAGAGGACAAGACTTCTGTTTCATCTCTTTTTCTGTGTCTTGTTTTGTGCTTATTTGGCCACCAGTGAACCAGAAGTTCATCTCTCCTTCCCTTATATCTCTCTCCTCCCCTCTCTTGGGTCAGTCCCTCTCTCTCTGTAAAACACTCACTCCTTCCTCGTTTGCATTTCTGACAATCACTGAATGCTCTTTTCACAGCCTCTTGACCAATGACCTGACAGATAGGGAGTAATCACTTCCTGGTGGGCTCTACCAGCCCTGTAACACACACAACACACACACACACACACACACACACACACACACACACACACACACACACACACACACACACACAACACACACACAGACACACAACACAAACAGAAGGCCAATGGGATGATATCATATCAGCTCTCTCTCTCACACACACACACACACATTCTCCCACCCCCCCTTTCTCTATACGTGATCATGTCGGGAATGTGTTGTATTGGCGTTTTCTTAGTCAAAGAGCAGCATAATCCCTCTGTGAACAGCCCGGCCTGCTGGGGAACACAAGAGGGGAGGACACAGGCCGACACACCACTCCGAGATACAGTTCATTTTCTATGTCAGATGTGAAACGTTTGATGCAGTTTGTTACTGAATCTTGTGAGCACCACCTGCTGCAATTAACTGAGAGCTAGCAGCAGCTAAGCATCATGATGGTATCGAGTCACATTTAAATGATTACTCATCATTTCCACCAGGTTCAGTTGGGTTCTAATAAAACTAATACTGTTAATGACATGAAGGTTGGCACACATGATTTCTGTTGCTAATAATAAACCATTAATCAACCTTTTTAACTGTTGTTTGCCATGCAGTAAAAGTGGTTTTGATTTAGTTTACAGTGGCAAAACTTTTAGTTTTACAGTACTAAGTACTCAGGGATAAAGGGGAAAGTGTCAGAAATAACTGGCACATTGGCATATATTTCTAGAGTAATGGTTTCAATAATTTAATTTATCATGAATTAGGTAATCAAAGGTCTAACATTCTGATATTATCCTGACAGAATAAGTTAGAGTAGTTGAGTGCACATTGACATAACCTCTGTGGGATTGATGCTGAATGCCACAGGATCAATACAATTTAAATACAACACACTGGAATCACAGCTTCCTTTAATTCACCGGTGACCACACACAGCTGTCACACCATTTCCGCATGTTGTACCTGTGCAGGTTTCTGGTGCGTGGCGGCGATCTTGAGAAAAGTTCTCTGATTCTGCAGGGCGTTGTTAACCATGTCCGCCTGTCGATCATAAAGAACCAAAGTAAGACAGGTTAGGATACGGTTAGGGTTAAAATACATGGAATGTAACAAGCAGCATGTAACTTTATATAAGTATATTGTGTATACCGGTACTTAGTATAGAAAATGTTACAGTGCAATGAAAAAAAGGTTTGCAAGTCTTTCATTCTCTTATGTTTAAATTTTTTGTTTTCTCATGACTATAGAAATCTAGGCAGACAATCAATCTGTCTTAGGCATGAAAAGAAAATTTTGTAACACACACACACAGAGTTTAGGTTTGTCCCAACCAGCTGTGTCCTGTGTGTGCTTGAGACCTCCAGTCGCGGGCCAAGGGAACCACCAGGGAGGCTTTGTCCATAAAAGGAGCTCTGCAAACTTCAAGAAACTACCTCTGGCTCTCGCTCACACACTCCCCCTCCTTCTCATCCCGTTCAGTGATGTGACATTGAGATAGAGATCTTCTATCAAGGTACGGAGGAACAAATACAAGCATTCTTTTTTTTTTTCTCTCTTCCTGCCTTTACTCTTCTGTTCTGGATTTATTCAAAGGACATAACGCTGCTACTATTGCCAACTGGGTTACAACACAACACACTCACAGTCCTAGTGGGAGTACAGGCCATTACCAAATAGGAAAAGGTGGTCCACTAGCGTTTTGATAAATTAAAGTATGGTCAAAGTTCAGTCATACTCCCATCCTTGGCTTTGTAGAAGACAGGAAATCTTGGATCGCGGCCCTCCCATACACAAACATCACTATCCTGCAGCTTTCCAGTGCCACACATATGTAAGCTGGATCTAAAGCAGGACAATCCATGTTTGTTCATACATTTAATAAAAGTTAGCACAGGCAGACTGCACTAGTTGCTCCACTGGTATCTGTGCTCCCTTTAGAGAGGATCTCAGCTCATTCCTGTGAGCAATCCACCTTTATATTGAAGTACAAGACACATGTACAGCAGATTGTCGAGTAATTTACACAGCAAAACATTTCAAACTGAGGGCACCATCTGGAGTTACATTTGGAGTTAAACAGATACTTCAGAAATTAATACTGCTCTTCCATTAAATTGGGGGACTTTTAGGGGATGGATCTGTGCCACTTTAAAAAATTATTAACAGTCACTTTTGCCCACAGTAAACTGACAAACCTGTACTGATTGTTAGGATAGCAGCTGGTAACATCTGTCTCCCACAGCTGCTGCAGATCATGCATGAGTGTGTGCATGGGCAGGTGTCTTATTCATCATCGTCATCCAACATTTGTGTGGAACGGTGGGACTTTACACTCTGTATCAATGGTGTATATTTAGTTTCAGAAGTGGGTATAAAATATAAAATATATATATATATTGTATTTCTATCTTTAAGACAAAGAGTCCTGTCCTTTTCTACATTTTGATTAACTCCTTTCTTCTCTCATCTGGATTTTGGCAGCTGGACAGTAAGACGACAGTGTTTAGAGAGACTTCAGTGACTGAATCAAACACAACTTACATGTTTCTCCACCTCACTTCCGATGGCGCGGCTGTAGTTCAGGTACTCCGACAACGGACCTCTCAGTAGGTCGTCAAAGGCCTCCACACACTGAGACAAACCTGGAGAAACACAGAGAAACCACTGCTCTTAGTTGAGCTTTCCCTTCAGTTTATCCAGTGCCTGTTTAACGTGTTGCTAGTATTGAATATTGCTGAGGCACAGACTTGCCTCCATCGATGCCATTGACACAGTTCCCATTGGCCATGCCGCTGGACGCCTGCATCGTGACGGACATCTTCTCCAGGCGAGTCACAGCTCGCTCCAGCCGCTCCACTAAACCTTCCATGGTGACAAACCTAGAAACAAAAGAATGGTTTCTTAAGCTGTGACCTTTCTAATCTTAGGTATTTGTTTTGAGATACGGTACGTTGTTTCACTTTACTGATGGCAGAAGAAAAGTGTTTTCTTGAGAGATCAGCACTGGTTCCTGAGCAGAGTATCACTATTGAGGACCTAATCACTGCTCAACTTTCCCACGCTGTGGCTCCCTGTTTTCAAAAAGCTGGCACATGTCAGTGCAGAGAGAAACTAAACGTGGCCAATGCTGTGGGGTTTATAAGAACACTGTCTCTGTTCGAGCTGTCTGGCGCTCTGCCACAAGTCACAACCAATGCCATGAACACATGAACGTATCACACAATTGGATTAAGAAGGGACAGAGAATTGAGTGCAGTGGAATAAATAAAGAAAAGTTGAAGAAAATACCTATCTTTAAGTAGAAACAATATGTTTTCTGTTTCGAATGAAAAAAATGTATTAAATGAAGAATCTAATAATATATACAGACAATAATATACAAACACAGACTTGTGAAATAATCCCATTAAGTTCATTAAACAGAGTTTATTAATTGCAAGTTATCTTAATTCAGTTCCAGTTTGTACTTTCGTGTTTGTCTTGGTTGACAGACAAAGACTTTCTGATAAAAAGTGGCATTATTATAAACTGAAAGAACGACATTTTGAAAAATATTAGAATGAATAAAACTATATAATACTAGAATAAAGGAGGATGAAAAAAATATTTCTAAATAATGAGTTTAATGGAGGAATTGGAATGGGTAATCTCTATTTCTTTATTTAATATTGAATGACATAAATGTCCCAGTCATCCAACATACATGATTATATGGACTGTACCCAAACTCAGCTGACTAAGCTTAACTCACTGTTATGAGAAGAACGAACCTCCAGCTGTAATCGAAGGCCACTGAAACAAGGCACAGACCCCATCGTATCTCTTTCCTTCACACTGACCAGCCATATGCCTCACAATGAGGCAATGCAGGCGATTAGTCAACAGAGTGGAATTCAATCCAGCAACCCTACGCATGTTTACGCAAACTACTGCTAGGTAACACGCACTTCCTAATCTGACACCTGCTACCTTCCTCTCAAACAAACAATCCAATGGTGTGAGTTGTAATCTGTTTTAGTCGCTTCACAAATGATCCATACAAACACCAGGAGGCTCTTTGCGTCACATTAATGTGGCAGCTAGACAGCATAGTTTTCCCTGTCTGTAATCTTTGCAAATGATAGTCTTGTAATTATGTGCTATGAGCATTAAACATCGTCCTGATGGGCGTCATCGAGTCATCTCTGTGGAGAAACCTCTCAGCCGTGCCAGATGACAGTCGCAGGACTCAGCTGCTATTTCTGCCCTCTGGGTCACAACAGTCTGAAACCTGGAGAGCTCAATGTAGGCTGATCACGTGCAACAAGTCAGATATGAAGCACCATCTGCTCCAAGACATTTGCTTGGATCGAGGGAGGTCAGGTTGACCTCTTGAGTTTGAGCAGGGATAAACGTAGCTATAAAGTATTGACATTTTTGGAACCCTTTTTAGGCCATCGATACAAGTATTAGAGTTAGTGTTGTTGTTTAAACATGTGCAAAACAAAAAGAAAAACATCTGTCATTTATGGTTAATAAATCGTTAATTTTTCTCAAGCATGAAACAACGGACTGCTTCAACTGACTATTTGATTTTTACATCCTGGGGAAGTGCTGCAAGTTATCTGAACCAAAATACATCTTCTTATCAACAAATTGTTAACATTTACATCTGCAGACTTGATTGATTGTTGTAACAACCCTTTATTAACCAATCATGAACATATATACTATATCAGTAGTACAGATGTACATCACTGTAAGTGATGTGTGTTAAGGGTGTGAAGTTACTCTTTAAAGATGGGGCTCTGAGAAATAGTGAAGGGCAGTTTTTATTTCCTGATGCAGCCCTAGCGCTGCAGCTTTACATTTTATGCATTGAATAGATGACAAATAATCAACTAGTGTTTTTGCTCAAGCCCAACACACTTCATTTGATCACTGTCTCGGTCAATAAGAATGTATTTTAAAACCATGAGACAGAAACAGCCAGCGATTGCACTGATTGTATTGTCAAACAGACAAACTCCTAATGGCAATACAAAGACATGGCCAGTGATGCTCTTTCAGCTTTTTACATGCACTTAATACATTCAGCCAATCACAGAAACAGCCAGAGTGGGTTCAAACCATTAATGGTACTAAGACTTCACAACGTCAGACAAACAACTAAATGTTGGCATCAAAGGATTTCATCTATTGATAAATGGCCGTTGTTGTATGAAGTAGACACTAGTAGACGTTAGTAAATTAACCCATTCCTCCCCTCTGTTGGTTCAGACAGGTGGGCAACAGTGTCTGCCACATACAGACCCCAACCAACAGCTGAGAAAGCACACTTGTTGCATGTGTCTCCTGAACCCTCTGGCCTGGTATCTGATCTTTGGGGCTAAATTGGGCCACAGCCTGCTGCTATGGGCCTACTGTAAGGGGTATTAATGTAGGTCTCAAGGTCCAGTGCTGCACTGTACAAGCACACTTTAGTATATTCAGCAAATAATTGTTCTATGTATTGTGTTTATGCTACAGCTGTCTATATAGCCATTTAAACAGGACGCTCTTATACCATGAGATGTTAGTGAAAGTCTTGGTACTAGGTCCTGCGTCCATTTAGTAGTGGTTTTGGACATATCGCATCGCCTTCATCAGCAGATCATTTTCATTTCATACATAGTTTTTTTCTGAGCACTTAAAAGTTGAGTTAAAAAGTCAAAGTTGAGTTTAACCAAAGTTTGCGTCAACAATGGAGGAGATGTGATCAAAAGCTTCAAAAACTACTAAATAAACCTTTAGGTAAAATTGTTTTGTCAATTGTTTGAAACTCAAAACATCTACAGTCTATAGCATGTATGATCCATGACATTAATAGGCTGTTTGAGACTTATATCGGCTGATTACAGGTGCTCATCACGCATGCACTCTCTCAGTCCAAAGATGACGCCTCATAATAAACCATGACATGGCACCCTGCTGGCATGCTGACAGGACTTTCACCGCCCCTCAAATCTGATGCTCCACGCCACAACACGCACCGTTACTCCAGCAGACAAACGAGATAAAGGGAGAAAACAATAGCACAAAATCAACACAGTTGTGCTCTTATACTGCGTGCTAAATATAAGAGAGCATGGCGCAGGGAGCAGGTGAAGATGACTCTGGATATTTCTGCGACGTTGGAGACCCCATTATTCCCTCTGCTCCACCATAATTAACACAACTTGACACTCAGTTAGAAACTCGTGAGTAATAGCATCAACTTACCTCCCTCCTCTGGTCCGCAAAATGTCTACAGATGTTTAGTTGGTGACTGTCGGAGTCGTGGCCGTGCTCGTTCGGTCTCCTCCTGCCTCCTTGCCCCGCCACTCAGCTGCGCACAGCACCGTGACTCTTCCGGGAAGTCCTAATTAAGCAACACGGTGAACCTGAGAGCCACACGGCGAGCAGAGACCAGCACCGTGACTCAGTGCCGCAGTATCTCTTCTGGGGCGGACGAGCTTTTACCTCGCACAGGCAACATGGCAGCCTCAGACAGCCCTGCTAAAAATAGACGAGTTGTTGACGCTGCAGCGAAGTCTGCACGGGTCCCTTCTGAGGGAATAGACCTGAACTTAACAGAGAAGTCCATCATCGTCTTCATCCAGTGAACTGGGCTAAGGCTTGACCCCCCCCCCCCACAACCTGGAAACCCCCTCCTAAACATTATAGCATTATACTATCTGCTGATGTATTTCAAAGTAGGCTATCACATCCTGGATGCTGAGAGAGTTCAAACGTTAGGTTCTCCAGCTATCTAGTAGGCCCATTGCACTTTCATAAGCTTCTGCGATTTGAGATAGGTATATTTCTTAAAAAATGGTAAATGATTGGTGGAGAAGAGGCCAAGATATTTCGACTTTTAAGTCATAAAATTTCACTGACGCTTATCCATAATGCAACACGATTGCGTCTTTTCTGATGCATTCACGCAATGTCGTCAGAATTGGATCCCCTGTTATGCTTATTTAGGAGTGTTAATTGAGCCTATTGTTTAAGGTATAGTTACAGCCACTGCTCACCTTGAAGTCACAGCAGATAATTATCCAAATTAGTTTTCTTTCAATGATTGTTTTAGTATTTTGTGTGCATTTTGTGCAGGAAAACGAGAGAAGATGGTCACCGCCTTAGCCTCTTTGGCAACACGGCTCCCCTTACTTAGCTGTTTTTGTTGTGTTATGTATTTTTAGTGCTTTATTAACAAGTAAAACTACAAAAAAGTAGTAGCTTTTTTAAAATTAGCTTAGGGTTTTACTTATATTCCGACTATGGCTGCAGTCCAGCAGCCTTTAGCAAAATGGCGACTTTGCAGCCAGCGGTATCAGAGATAGGCTATCACTGCTGCTAAAAATCCCCAATATCACAGACTCCCCATTCAACTGCACATAATTACAGTCTGAATATAATGATCTGAACATAGCATTGGAGCCCATACACCCAGTCTGTTACACAGGCTTCCAAATAGCTTTAACACTGATGACAGTTCTTATTATTCTTATTAGCGGTTCCTATAATTGATCTGGAAAGATTATTTACTATTCGTTAGCAAAGTTCCTAGTTACTTATAAACCCGTTGTGAATAATGTCTTATTAGAAAGTCGTACTGACTTTAGAAAGCACCTCCGGTGCCCTGACATTATAGGCTAACTGTTTTCAAAGAGTAGTACTCCCCATGACAGGTAAACTGATCTTGGGTGCCCTAAAGTCTCATCAGGACTCTTTTACAGCTCTACATCATCAGTTTAATAAAATAACAGCTTAATTTTGTTATTTAATGAGGTCTGATGCTATGATGACAGCTGATTTCACCCTAAAGGCCTTGCTGCGTCCATGCTGTGTCATGATCTACAGTTTCATGTTTCACCAGGGACCAAAATACTCCCTGGAGCCGAATAAAAGACTGCAAAGACAGGGCAGCGCACTCTTTATAACATGACTTATTGATTAGAGAGTGGATGAATCATTGATATACTGACTCCTGAGAGACTTTATTATTTGTCAGATGTATTAATGTAAGCAGTGGGTGTGACTGTAATGTGAGTGTTTCAAATAACATCTTCCCAAGAAGATGGTTTCACAATGAGGAGCGGTGCAGCATCTGGTATGTGTGATGTGTTTGTTGCCTTTCAGTCAGAGAAGTAACAGACACACACACACACACACACACACACACACACACACACACACACACACACACACACACACACACACACAAACACACACACACACACACACACACACACACAAATACATGGAAACTATTGGGACCCAAAGTGTTTAATATTAAATAAATGAATAATTTCATGAATAAATTGTGTGAAATATGTAAATTATTAATTATTATGATAATTTAAAACTCAACAAATTTTATAGAAATGTTATTTTACTAGTCTTATTTTATATGAGTTAATATTAATTTAATAAAATGTATTTTATCACAATGGGGGTTTTGTCTCAATGAAGTTTTATTTTATGTTGCTTTTCATCATAGTGGTGTTTTACTTGGATCTTATGCTACCAAGCTCAACAAATGCTACCTGATTTAGCCAGTTAGCTCCGGTTAGCTCGAGCAACAACAATGCAGAAGTAGATCTTACAGTCAAATGTTATAAATACACAAAGTACACTGGGACAATAACTAAACTCTACTTTTGTTTAACAAGGCTGCTCATGCAACACACCTGGCTGGCTAACTAACATTAGCTAGACTGGGTTGTGAGCTTGGATTATCACTGCAAAGTGAGGAGACAGTGTTAGCGACTCGCTCCACTTTGACGCAGAGTAATAATCAAAGCTCACAACTACGCTAGCTAACTAAAATAGATAGTTAGCATTAGCAGCCTTGATCGAAGGCCTTGATAAGCTAAATTAAGGGAGAGGTAAGCAGTCTCTGTCTCTTGGGCTGGAGTTGTTTTGATATTAAAATGTCTGTAATGAAATAAAAATGATATCCAATGAAATCTGTAATTATGAAAATAGGAATGATGAAATAACGTTTCATAATAATGAGCTAGGTTTGAATCATTTTGAGTCATTTTTCTTTTCCTTGGTTTACTTAATTACACAAAGTATTTTGTGTTTATTTAATATTGAACACCTCCATACATAGCAGGTACAGAGGAAATGTGAATTATATTTGTATGTATAGAAGGATAAAAGGCCACATACGCAGGAAGATCACATGAATGTGTCCAGGAAAAGATCAAACAGCTCCCGAAACCTCAGTTTAATTGCACTCTTAATGGAAAGAAATGTCACCAAGCTTTTTAAATATAGAACATTTTATTCCAATTTTAAGTAAATGGTGTTGAAATTCTGAAGTAAATGTTTTAATATCAACAGGACCTTTGCATTTAAATAGAAACACTTTACATGCCTTCATCCAGTGACAATGAAAAGCTTCCTTAAAAAGTTTTTTTGTCATTTATTTTTCATATTTCCCTTGTAAGAAATAGTTCAAGTATAAAAATTCCCAACAGTGTAAAATAGCCCATCTGATGAATATTAAGCAAAAGAAGCACAGCTACTGAAACCTTGACGACGACTATACATTCTAGTGGAGAAAGCAGCATTTCCGCTTGTTTTTTTGTGAAAATTATTATTTTTTTCCTCTCATCTAAACACAGAAGAGGCAGAGTACAATCTGCACGCAAACAGGCCTGCATTTAAATAAAGTTTCTTCCCTACAAAAGGCATTAGGCTAATATTTAATGTCATGTTCTAAAGAATCGAAAAGATAAAAAATAAAAGTACAGTGCACATAACAGTATCTTAAATAACTCCTACAATGACATTTTTGGTTGAGTATGTTAATAATAATAATAATTATAATAATATAACTACACTAATCAATAACTTATATATGCCTTGAGATGAGTACATAATAATATTATTTATACAGTACCACAACTAAGTCTCTACTCTCAGAGCGTCAACATAGTCAACCCTCAAAAATAAATATCTTAAATAGTAGATTTCTCTCTTTTTTCAGTTTTTTTCTCTCTTAAATAGCAGTAAAAATGTAAGGCACACAGACCAACATAACGTCAAACAGTCAAACCCCCGTCCTCTTCACCCCACATGGTGATCTTGACAGACACGAGGCAGACCAGTTGTTGGGGTGGCTTTGGTGATAGTGTGTGTGTGTGTGAGTGTGTACCTGACACCAGACTACAGCAGCACAGAGGTGGAAGTGCTGACAGCTGCAGGGCTGCATGGCTGGAGAGGGGTGGGGGGTGGCTCTGCTGTGGGGCTCTGTGTTGGGTGGAGGAGTGTAAAGTTGGTTCCCAAATGGGCCCATTCGGGGATTAAAATGTGACAGCTCAACAAACCAGCACAAGTGATGCGTTCTTTCCAGAGTGATCCGTCTGTGTGGCGCTGGAGCGGCTCTGTCCACCCCCACCAGCAGCTGCTCTCTCCCTCTTTCTTTCTCTCTTTTTCTTTCTCTCCATCCCAGAGCCAGAGAGAAACACAACTGTGCTGCCTTTGTCTTTGACTGCTATGTGTGCAACTCTGGATGCATGTGTCTGTGTACGTGTGAGTGAAACATGTGGAAAAGCGACTGATTTTGTGTTTCTCATTGTCTGGAGCCATTTTCAACCTCTCTCCTTTTGTCAGTGCGTTTGTTTTGTTTGCCAAGTCCCCCTTTAGTCCAAGAATCAAGTCAGAGTTGATGACATTTTCAGTTTTTTGTTGCTTTTCTTGGTTTTTTTTATCTCCTGGTGATTTGTTTGCTTTGCATAGGTCAAGAGGTCGAGGCACAGAGTAAAAAAAGGGACATTCAGCATCAGGAAGATAAAAGGTAGTTCTTCAAATATGTGTGACACGACGAGTTACGACTTCCTGACAGAGGTCACATAGTAATAGCTAACACGTTGGAAACGGTTCCATTTCCCTGATTATCAGAAAAAAATGCACTTGAAAGGACAAAAAGAACAAGAAAAGCCCCCAATGTGTAATAATAACAATAATAAATATAAATGTTATGAGGGCATCAAATAACTGAAAACACTTGTGAAAAACCACAAGTGAAAAAAAAGAGAACAGTTTCCTAAACTAACGTTAAAGACAGCAATAGGACTTAAAGGCTTAGTTTAACACCTATACCAACCTCAGGGATTAGTTCCTGCTTTTTTTCCTCTAGAAATAAGTACTCTACCACAATGATAATAGTAATGATAATAATAATAATAGTAATAACAACAACTATAATAGTAAATCACTTTTCATTATTTGTTCTGCGACTTTTTTTCATTTTCTTGTTTTTTGGTTGAAGCACAGCAAGTTGGAAAGTTACTGTAAACAGTTTCCACCTCACCATCATCATCACTACCACCACCATCATCACCACCATCATCATCATCATCACCTTTTTAAAGCTACTCTGCCTCTAAGTCGCTGACACGCCCACCCTTAAGGCCACTCCCTCTTCCTTTTCCGTCGCTGCTCCTTCTCGTGACCAATCAGATGTGGCCATGGGCGGGCCTCCTCCCTTTGCATGTCCAGTGGTTGCAGTGGCTGCTATTGCATGCGGTCGGCTTGCAGCTGCTGAGGCTGGTACTGACCAAAGGCTGCGGCTGCAGCGGCAGCTGAGCCTGGGGCAGCTGCGGTTAATGGCTGCTGGACTGCGTAGCCGTACCCGGCAGTAGCCATGTAGCCTGCAGCGGCAGGGGATGCGGCGTACGGATACTGCTCATATGCAGCGGCGGCGGCAGCGCTGGCTGCAGCTGCAGAATACTGCGCGTAGGCAGCTCCGGTGTAGTCGATGTAGGGGGAGGAGGCAGTGGTGGGTGCAGCAGCTGTAGGTTGCATATGAGGGATGACCACACTAGGCTGAACGAAGGCCTGAGGGTACATATAGTGGGCCGGTAGGCTGTGAAATAAACACACATACGACAGGTTAGTTTGATTCAGCCATTCTGTGAATAACAGCACCCACCCTAAAACCCAAACCCAACTCCATCACACTGCGGCCAAGCGCCCGCCCACCACCCACCACTGAGCCCCAGTCCAATCCACCAGTCAAGAACACCAAGGAAATGCCTGCTAGTAGGGATTAGAACAATATAGGGTTGCCAAAATAGAAATCTCTCTGTGAAAAGAAGACTGGGAGGTGAATAAAACTTTGAACACCCAGAGGTGTTTAAGGGCACTCAAATTGACTGAAAAATCCCATTGTATTTGGAGGAGGTGATGCTGTTGTGGTCTTTATTGGATACAACATGGGAACAGGTTTCATATTTCTGGTTTTGGTCAGTTTTGAGTTTGTGGTTGTGGAGGCAGAGAGGGAGGTGAGATGAAAAGAAAAAGAAAGAAAAGTTTGGGATCTGAAACCCGCAGCTGGTTTGTCCGTCACATGTGGATTTGGCTGTGGTGCCGTCCCCCTGCCTGCTGGAGGGCTAATGGGTGGGGAGGAGAGGGAGGCTTACAGTGCCGGGGGTGGGGGTGCGGACAGAGGAGATGAGCCCAGGGAGGCATTGTGAAAATGTCACTGCCACTTTGACAGCTGGACAGTTTTCAAAAAGGGATGCTGCTGGCCATTTCCCCCTCTGTGTCTGGACAAAGAGCCGGGGAGGCAGCAGGGGGAGCCGGGACTAGGCTTCTCACCCAGAGGGATGTTTCGATTAAATAAACAATTATGAACAATGAGCACATTCTGCCGTTCATGACATAGCCTTAAACCCCCTCCCCCAGACTCTATAAGGTCTGGAAACTAAGTCGGACAACAAGTGTGAGAGGAGCTTTGAGATTTATACTAATGAAAAGTGAACCGTCAACTTTTGACTCTAGGTGGAATTCAAAATTCAGTCTTTGATGTCCTGAACAACGGCCCCCATCTCCCTCCACTTTACAGATAAAAGTAGAGTCATATTCAGTCTCACTTTAATTCAAATGGATGAGAGGCATCAGGCTTGACAGAAACAATTTGATATTTGTTGCACAAAGCTACAACAGCTATGTGACTGTAGTGGCTCAAAAATCTGTTGAGAGAAAATCAAGGATAATATAATCAGTCGAGTCTGCATAAATGAACATCAGGTGGTCAATGTTTTTGAGTCTGGATTGGGAAAAAAAAGAAAGGAGGTGCAGAAAAAGGTTGAAAGGCAGGATCTATCGTGGCAACCCTATTGTGAGCACTCCATTATCCAATCCAATCCACATATCAACCGAAAAAAGTGGGCCAGGAGAAAAACAGGAAAAACAAAACAACAGCAAGGCGTCAGAGAGGAAGAAATATGTAAAAATAGTCCACCTTGACTAGACTGATTACAACACTGGCACAGCACAATCACTCAACTGAAAAGACACACAAAAAAGAAAAGGGAGGGAATTAACTGAAACTAAGTGGGTATGTAGAGGTTTGGTGTGGCCGTCGGTAAAGGCCAAAGGTCAGTGTTAAACACACACACAGGTTAGAACTATTTTTGAAGGCCAGAAACACAATGTCAGCATTGAAAAGATTAAAGTTTTTTCTCCCGAGTTACTCTGATTCTCACTCGAAATCCTCAGAAACAGCATTTTATCATCAGGTGACACTAAATCTCTCTTTTGAAACTAGCACTAATGAAACTCAGGGTGAGGCAGGTTTTTAGAGGACATCATCTCTAAAGCTCCCTCACAAAACAGTGGAGAGACATTTCCTGTCTATTATCTGAAGTCAAAGGCAAATCACTGAATTATTCACCACCAGCAGATATCAGGAAACTCTTCATACTAGATGTGAATGACACACTAAAGGGGCCATTGTCTAATATGTAATAAAAAGCTAATATTAGCCTATTTGGTCAAGCATGTACACACTGCAACTCTCATGTATACCCATACTCTGTCACATGACACTGTCTGGGTACTCTCAACTAGTTATAATGTGAGAACATTATACCTTAATTTATTCAAACAGTTATCTGTTATCTGTTCCACACAAATCAACTTAAACTGTGAGGATTGTTGATAAGGTTCAAAGTACTTTGCTAAAGGATGCATCTACTTTTTAATATTTTGTTTAACTAACTACTGCAGTCGAGGCAATATGTATGTGACGATGGTAGGAATAATGTGCGGCAAGCTGAATTTAACTGGCTTTATAACACTGTCTATAAATATATATATTTTTAAAAACTATCCATTGTGACTGCATACATTGCATTAAAGAAACAGCTGCACATTTTTTAACAGCTTCTACTATATATGATTGACTGTAGAGGCTGCAGCTCAGATATCTATTTTAACATTTTAAAAAGGACTTCCAGTGGTATGAACCCATTTCCAGTGCTCTCTAAATCAAACTCCAAGATCAATGCATTTTTTTGGGATTGTACTAGCTGTCTCAGATTTGCATATTAATGGTGTGTGTGCCTTTACAGGAATGCAGTGTTCCCGCAACCCAGTGGTCAT
This sequence comes from Leptoclinus maculatus, assembly GCA_032191485.1. Taxonomy (NCBI): domain Eukaryota; kingdom Metazoa; phylum Chordata; class Actinopteri; order Perciformes; family Stichaeidae; genus Leptoclinus; species Leptoclinus maculatus. Next base: position 29,530,355 of record JAVDOI010000002.1, read on the forward strand.
TAAAGTTCAAGGCTAAATAAAGGCTATTTGGCTTTGTGTGTAAGGTCTGCTGAGGGCATCTAATGTTTGTGAGGTGTGTATGTGTTTGTGCTCAGAGGTTGTGTGTGTTTGTGTCATGAAAGTGTGAGAGGTTGGCAACACACCTGTCCTGCTTCAACAGAGTTGCTCATTGGACTTTTGATAGTATGACTGCATGGTGCACAGATTGTCCTGGTGTCCAGACTTTAGTCATAGTCCACACATAGAAAGCTACTTGGATCAGACACCAAGACAGTTATGTAAAGGCAGAAAACATTTTCAATTTAAAATCCTGACATGAAGATGCTAAGTTTGAAACCTGCTCTCCGGCTGTTTTAGTGTCTGAGCAGTTCGAGGATGTGAGAGGGCGATTAGAAACAATGAGCTGTTAGCGCCATATCTTCTTACAGTTAAAATCTTTTAGACACATTATATACCTTCGCCTTTGCCTGATTTGTATTGTGCCTGATTAGGAACATGATGGTCTTCACTTTCTCTATTTTATGAGATGTACTTGGTTCAACTTATGACATTGTGAAAGACAAACTGATAGATGGTTAAGGAATGTGCACATGGAAAGGCTGTACATTAATGTGGCCCCTAGAACACCCACTCTGGCCCTGTCTAAATGGCCCCTGCTCTGCTCTTACTTGACAGAGAGAGATGACCCCCCTGCACGCTAACCAGACCCCTCCCAACACACACACAACACAGAGCTTCATGCGACTGCAGCGTCAGCATTCGGGGCTTTGTGTGACACAATGGATGTGCTTGTTTTCCTTAACGAGAGAGAGAGAGACAGACAGAGAGGGAGAGGGAGAGGGAAAGAGAGAGAGAGAGAGAGAGAGAGAGAGAGAGAGAGAGAGAGAGAGAGAGAGAGAGAGAGAGAGGGAGTGAGAGAGAGACATTTGTTTGTGTCACACTGGAGACTTTGGGACTATGTGAGCGGACAAAGACATACACAAACACAATAAGAGCATATACTCATATGTACCAATGCAACCAGACATGGACACACATGATTACACATATTGGTATGACTACAGCCTAACTGTTGCCATTCATTCATAAAGACATCCACTTTCGTGGTTGTGATGGTAAATGGTGCTATGTGACCAAAAGTCTATGTAGTGTAGAGATGAGCAAAGACAAAGATATATGGAGACAGGAAGGAAGACGAGAGAGTTGACAGAGTGGACCAGCAGTAATATGGCAAAGAGAGACACTTTCATAGGGAATTTGTTGCTGCTACGCTGTGTTAGTGTGAGAAACTGCGAGTAACACCAGTGGGATGCTATTAGCACACACAAGCAGTGATGGGTTTTGTTATTTGGGGGAAATCGTGTGAGAAATGGAAGTAAGGAGATGATTGGGGTGGAAAAAAGAACAACAAAACACACACAGAAAATCACTCACTCCAACAAGACAGCCAGAAAACACATGAAACAGCACATCCTGTTAAACAAAACAGGTCAACCACAAGCTAAAGCAAAAATAAATAAATAAAAACAACAAAAACTTTGCTCTTCCTTGGCAAAGTTAACACGCACGCGTCCACAAAAAAGTAAAAAGACACCCCAAAGATTCAATCCAGCTTTTTTTTTTGGTCATTAAAGTGAGAAAGCACACGATTTAGCTAACAACACCACGTCATAACCGCACACAAAGCTCTAAGTTCTATTCAAATAAAATAAAAAACAGGTCAAAACCCACATACATGCATCTATAATCACCATTTTGAGAGCTTGTTTGTGTGTGTTTGAGTCTACAGGTATTTCCCCTCTCTGATCTGTGATTATGTCACAAACCAGCACACTTAGCTTAACCGAGAGCGAGCCTGTCGGACCAGAGAAAGATAGATAACATTGAGTCAGGCTGAAAGTTTCCATCATTGTCCACTCAGCACGCACACACACACAGACACACACACACGGACAAACACAAGCGTGCGCTCGCACGCACGCATGCACGCACAAATATACACACACACACACACACGCACACACACACACACACACACACACACACACACACACACACACACACACACACACACACACTTTTACAAACAGGCAAACCTAGAAAATGCAGTTTGACTGGCTGTTTGGTGGACAGTGACAAATGAAAAAAACTACATTCAACTTATTGTCCACCTCTTATTATTGTTTGGGGAGAAAAAAAGGTAAAAGGATAAACAAAGTAAAATCATACTGATAGTATCAATTATCACACATTAAACTGAGAAAATAATTAAAACATGTTTTAATGATTCAATGCAATGTGTACATCCCAACATTCCTCTAAAATACATGTAGGCTTCTCAGTACTTACCCATAAGGCCTTTGGATGAACGCAGGGTGAATTTGGGGAACACCAAAGGTAAAGCCTGCAAAACAGAGGAAATAATGTTAAAAAATAAATCCAGACAGCTTTCATAAAAACAAACAAACCCTGAGGTGAAACTCGGGAAGGATCGACTTGATTTTCTGGTTTGCTGGTTTGCCAATAAAAACAACTTCACACTTCGTGATCCCAAACAAACACTGTGGGAACAAATACACTTGCTATGTTGATTAAAGATGGTGTTTCATTTATTAATCTTGAAAATCTGTTCTTTAACAAACACATCTGCACATGTCTAACTGCAAATGTTGGTAGTGAGCAAACATATTTCTGTGTTCTTGTTGAGGAGATGAAATTGATATGTGTTTTTTGTGTAGTTTTGATTCTGATTTGATCGTCTTTACCTGGCTGCATCACCCGAGGCTTGGCCCCCAGGTAGGCCAGGTTGACGTTGGCCTTCCTGCCGTCAATGATTGGGTTGGGGTCCTTACAGGCCCGGTCTGCAGCCGAGCGGTCCGCCATCGTCACCTGCCAGAGGAGTAAAAGCATGAGAACGATGTGGATAACTGAAATTGGTTTGTCAGTTGTTTCCATTTCCTGTTGGTTGGCTTTAGAGCACATAGTTAAGACAAGGTGTGTATGCATGTTAGTCGTCTGACTGTATCTCTGCCCATGAGGCCATCATTAACAGCAACAAGTGTTTGGCAGCACACACACACACACATCCATCACTCTCATGTGTTGAAACTATCAGCAGTGATTGGGAGCCAGGCTGTGACTGACTGAACATGGCTCCCTTATCACTCCCATTACAGACTTTATTGCTCCTCTCAGTGCTTCACTATAGCCGACATCTTTCTTCTTTTTGACACTCTTTTAACAATTGAGGTGTATCTCACTGACCTGGACGAAAGCATTTCCCATGAGAAAATACAGAAAAAGGGGACGAATAATGCATAAATATGGTGATATACAACACTAAAGAGAGGATTTAAGTAAAAGTTGGAGTAAATACATATCAGTATTTACAGAGAAATGTGAGTTTCTACATACATAGATAGATATTTGCGCATATCAAGGGTGACTGTGCAACTTTATACCTCTACTGGTAATATGTGCCAAAGCTACTTCAAACATATATGAAATGGTCTCTGAAAATGCCAAATATAGTTTGGTGTCTAGATCCCTCTTTAGACAGCCCTGTTACATGTATAGTTAAGCAGCCGGTCTGCATGAGTTCACTAAAAAACACGTGTTTTGAAACAACACTGTCTGAGTAGCATTGGACTGCTGGTTGCTTTATGTCTGAAATGCGTTTTTGTCTGTCAGGTCCTAAGACAAGTGGGTGTCAAATACTTTCCTTTTAGATGTAACAGTGTCAGAATCCCACTCTGTAATATCAAGACATCACCGTGAGGTTTTTCTCAGCTCACCAGAGCTGTCAGTTTGAGAACAGCTCACTTTCAAACGTGTCAGTTAAGGCGCATACCAAAGCGCAACAAGTCGGTGGGTGCAAGATTGCAACAGAAGCCAATGACGAATTTGTGCAGGGACTTCTTATCAAAACACCAACACCCCATGACTGCAGTTAAATGAATGTTAGTCATGATGTTGTGACATAAAGCAACAGCTGCGCACTTTAACAGACGCCTCATGGCAGGATTTTTCCCACATGCGTAAAAGTTATTTTTCAATTCTGTTTAAAACTGATAGCCATGTTGTGGTTATTTTTTGTGTTTTTTGTGTGGTTGTGGCAATACTTACGAATCCATAACCCCGAGACTTGCCGGTCTGTCTGTCGGTAATGACCACCGCTTCTTCAATCTCACCAAACACCTCAAAATATTTCCTGAGACTTGAATCCGTGGTGTGGTAGGGAAGACCCCCGACAAAAATCTTCGTATAGGTCGTGTCCTTCTGCGTGGTGTGCATCGTTAGTGCAAAATACAATAAATAGGAACAATTAAAAAAAGAATAGTGCAATGTCTCCTTATCAGTAATTCTTTGGAAGAAGAGAGAGAGAGAAAGAGAGATCAGTCGGCTCTGTAAGTTTTTCAGAAGAGAAAACACAACAAAAACTCGACAAAAATGAAGTCTGGAGGTAGATTTATCTTCCGACAGTTAAGAGGAGAGTTATATGGAGCGGATTGTCCCACAGAGACCATCAGGTGTTTCCAGCTCTTCTTGGTAACTCTGCTGTCTAACTAAATAGGTTTGGGACCCATTCCTAAATGCGCTGCTTCTAACTCCACCCAACTTTCAGTCCATCACCGCGCCGCCCACCAGCGCGCACAAACAGCTGGCTGGGAAACCTGCAGCGTGAAACACTGGAGCTCCCTGACAAAAAAAAGATCCTCCGCTAGAATCACGTCCACCAGGGGCCAAAAAAAACCGCAGTACACTGATGATATGTTGGTATAGGCTACATAGAGAGGAGCAGGGACTTTCAGGAAATGCATATGGAGAAATTAATCAAAATAGTGGATATTTGTGGGTGTTTTCGCTTCCTTCTAAATAAATATCTGATGATTTTGTTTCTTTTTTTCTCTTTGGTGAAATAAAACGTATACCTGACTTGAAGTTTTCCGTAGAAAAAAGTCCGCCCTGTCTCTCCTTGCATGAATTATGTCTCCCTATAACACAGCTCGGGGACAGACACATCACAGCAGCAGTGAGCAGACAGACAGGTGCAGCTTTGAGGCTCAGCTGGAAGGATTCATCCTTCGAGATAGACAGTCCACTTATTGGAGGTTGACAGAGTTTAGGCAAGCTTCTGAGGCCACACAGACAGCCACATGTGCGCTGAAACTTATGGGTTTTCATACAAACATTTTCTGTTTTTAATGGCTACTTCACTATGAGGTCATAATGTAATCGACTTAATGAACCTACAACATGTTGTCCTTATACAGTTAAAAGTGTCTCGAGATAACTTCCGTTATGATTTGACTCTATTTGAATAAATTCAGTTGACATGTCTTTCTCTTTTATGGTCCTTGAGAAGAAAAACATCTGCCGAATCGACCCTTGCTATCTTTAAAAGATGGTGATCACATTTTAATAATTAAATCAGGCAGCGCACATTGTACTGGGAGAGAATCAAGTCAGAGATCAATTCAATCAAGAGTCTCTGTACATCAATGATTAAAATAGGTTGTGAAGCTCGGCCTCCTCTGGCTCGCTGCTGGATGGATCATCGGATAACTCACCCCCAGTAATGTGAGAGGACACTGCTTTTAATCATTCATGGCAGCTCCGCTTCTGTGAGCGTGTTGTTTGGCCAACATATATCCAATGTAACCATGTAACGCGGTGAGATGACACATTTTGCGCATCATTTTGCTTAATATTTGCTTTGGGAAAAAAATAGGTTTATTGTTAGATATTGTATTGCCGATATAAAAGGTCACGTGACTCAAGCCCACGTGTGGACACTGACGAGCAATCACCTGTAGCCTATAGGCTAGACTATGTGTTTTGACATTGTCTGCTCAGAAATGTTTGGCTGATTAATGATCTCCACTTGTGGGCTGATAATGGAAACCTCAACCAAAATCTGTATTGTTAAACAAACAAGTATAACTGTCACATCTTTCTAACAGTGAATGGCCGCTGCAGGACACCACAAAGAAATGCAACCCGATAGAGCGTCTTTCTGCGGTGTCTCTGTTCTCTCACTATTTTATTCATGCAGCCGCACGCGCTTTAAAGTCCGAGTGGAGTCCTGAAAAAAAGGGGACCAGTATCGAGTTTCCCAGGCTTTACAATGGGGATCCGGTCAGGTTGCGTCCAATTGTTGTTTTCTGTTCATGTGCAGCTTGCTGACGAGTCAGAATCCTACAATAACAGGCTGTGGGCCCATTGAAAGCTTTAATGATACTTAATTTCCAATAATCTTCAGAAACACTCTGTGTCACATGTGCAGTAAATGTGTCCGCAATAATCCCCATAAACATTCTTTGATAATCTTATAGCTGTCCCCCATTTTTTTTAAAGCAAGACAAAGGCTGCAGAGCTGGAGAGCAGAAACTGTAACTTTGTGCTTGTTATCCATTTGGCTGCAAAGGTCAGAGGTCACTGGAACAGCTGAATACCCACAGCTCAGTCACACCAAGACCGTGCTCAACACCCCTCAACCTCTCTTAAAAATGTATATACAAGTTATTAAAATGTTTAATGCGCTACTTTCATTAAGTTTTAGACACACACATTCATAAACATTGAATACATAAAACTTTATTGATCAATAACAACTTCACTTTACACATCTTTACGCCACATGTTGCCAAAACCTCCGACTGATAATTCATTTTATAGATGAGGTGCATGACTACAGGGAGCTGTGATACAACTTTAACCCACTGAAACAGCGCCATCTTATGTCCAACAGAACAGGTACAACCTTCACATGCAAAAAGAGAGGCAATGGTATCAAATTTTACAATTAAATGTAAAACTAAAATCTCATTTAAATTTATTTTGTACGTTGGCAAGAAGTCTTCTTCTTCATATTTATTAAAGCCTTCCCTGAGGTAAATTATATTATATAAAACCCTTATATTACTTTGTGGTTATGTCTGAACTACAATGCACTTCCCTGCAGTAAAGGTTGTGCTTTTTCATGAAAACACAAACAATTCACTTCCACGTTAGTCTAGTTTCATCCATAGGGCCAATCACAGCTTAATTCAAGTTAATTTCTTCTAATGCGATATACTGTATACATCTTTTTTTTGACAAGTTTCAACCTTTTGTCTGTGCAAAATGAATAATTTTTGGCTCCCTCTCTTCTCTCTTTTATCTCTCTTCTGATTCATGGCTCATTTTTGTAATAAATTAAAACATTTCCTCTTTGTCCTCTGCATGTTGAAAGCTAGAATCGCTCTCCAGCTCCTCAGAGGCTGTGAGGAGATTATCCTCCTTGAGCTCCTCCACCTGGGTCTCCTCACCTTTCCCGTCACCATCCTCACTATCCCTTTCTGCACTTTCTCCTCCCTTCGCTCTCCTCCCTTCTCTCTTGTCTATTTTACCCATTCCCTCTCTGCCATCTCCGTCAGCGTCTCTCCCCAACTCTCCGCCCTCGGCCTCCTCGCGTGTTATCTGGCTGTGGGGCTGTGGATCGTGGGGGTTGGGGGTGGGAGGTAATTGTAGCGGCTCCACAGGAGTGAGGGCTGTGTCCTGGTCCTCCTCGGTGTTGGAGGTGGGAGCGGGGCCCCGAACATGGGCCGACTTGATCCTCAAATGCATCTTGAGCTCATCTTCCCTTAACTGGGAGACAATGGAGGGAGCAAATTAGTGTGGGGGAGACAAAACAAAGAGATAAACTGTGAGAGAACGAGCACAGGTACGTGATGACACACTCAAACTGTACCTTGGGTCTCTCCTCAGCAAGTCGTATCTTCTCCTCAATGTCTTCTACGCTGGGGACACTTTGCATCTTCTTGACCGTCAGGGACTCCAGTCTGGCGGGCGGCTTTCGCCTGACCACCTCCGTGTCATCCAGCTGACACACACACACACACACACACACACACACACACACACACACACACACACACACACACACACACACACACACACACACACACACACACACACAATTAACAATCTTAATATTACAGGTGAATGAATGCACTTCCACTTAACCTGACTGACCTCACCTACCAGTGTGAAAGATAAATTGGCAACTCAAATAATCAACATCCTGAATGAAAATCCACTTAATTACTTTGTTATAAACTTTCTAATATATTTTTAGGAGCGTATTCTTCCAGGACAGCAATAAGTGATGTGGACATGTTGGCATGTCTTAGCAGGATAGGCACAGGTGTAGTTAATATCGTTATATCAGCTGCAAGATGTGCTCGTACAGGGCCCGGATTTTATGCATGCTGGCTTACTGGAATGGCCTGTTGGGACATTTAAACTCTCACTGGGAAAACTTGATTGAACTGAGCCATCGTCAACATCGTTAAATTTGTTTCACCTGTGTTTTTCTTACTATGAAATGTCAAACTGTCCGTTGTGAGAAAGGTCTGTAGGGTGATCAGGCTGTACCAAGACTAGCCACCCCTTTAACCCACCATTGATTATCTTTCATAGTTTGTTGTTGTTTGAGAACCAACTATTTGTCATTAATACATTTAAATCTTAGTAGACAATGAGCTTTATATTTCTTAATGTATGACTGGGTGGTTACATCAGATCAGGAACAACTTGAAACAATTTTGTGTTAACTGAGACAATTGCGACAAAATTGAATATCACAATATTCTTGAAAGAATAACCTTGATATCAATAGTTTTATGGCAGATGACTGTCGGTGCTTTTGAAATATATGTACACACAAATCTAACACTAAAGTAGAGGCATCCTTTTTTCTTCATGCTCAGCTAGAACAGTTAGATCTGCTCACAGAAACGTAATGCAGCTTTTAAGAAGAACGTTGTATAATATCTCCGTATTGATATTGTTGAGTTAGATTCAGCTGTAGAAGGATGACCAGTGTGCACCAGGTACTCACCATGATGCTATCGGCCTCTCCAGCCATGCTGCTCCTCTCTCTGGTCTGTCCCACTGGAATGATGCCTTGGTTCAGCAGCTCCTCCAGGATCTCACTGGACCTTGGTCGCTCCTGCAGTGTGCTCGTCTGCTGTAGCATTCCTGACAGAACAAAATAAAAACACTTACGGTTTTTCCTCCTGGAATTTCTCTTCAGCGGGACACGGTGCGTTTTGTTCAGCTCACTCACCATCTTGTGTAATTCTGTCCGCATCGCTTTCTCTCACACACTCAGATGTTAGAGGAGGGAGTTTTGTGGGCACCGCTCCAGGCAGCACAGGGATGCCTCTGTTGTCCATCACCACGCCGCTGTCTGTGGTGCCCTTTGACACGGCCGAGTCTCCTCGAACATCCACTTTACTTCCTGCTTCATCCTGACAGCACACAGACACAGTATGAAATGCAGAAAAATCCCCCGGCCCCATTCTGAATGATATCACAGACATGATGTTGTTATGGTGGCATCTGTGCGTTTATGCATTGTCATGAACACAGTAGCTCAGGAACAATAATGATACACAGCAGGTAGCACCAACATATCACATCATCTCAGAGTTTGAAACTAGGTACAGTGATAGTGTATTATTTTACTGTATCTTATATGATGCAATTGATACAGATTAAACTACCCAACAGTAGAAGAAAGTCTAAAATATCTGGACCATTTTGCATTTAATATGTCTGTACTTTTACTTAAGTGGCATTTTGAATGTACATACACCTGTCAATCAAGGTGCAAATTCAGAAGTGCAACAGAAATACGTGTATAATTAATAAGAAAAATATATGAAGGTGTTTTTTAATAGAGGATGTGAACGGTTTAAGAGGTTTTAAAGGGTATACCTTCAAACGTATGCATTACAAATATGTTTAACATGAATTAATAAATCAATTATTCTCTAAAAAATTTTTATTATATAATATATGATTATAAGGTACAACAATTAAGGGATCTGGATTTTATAGTGTCTGCACAATGATCACTTTTACTTGTGATACTTTAAGTACATTTTGCTCATAATATGCAGGAGTTTTACTTATAATAAAGTTTATTTTTGTACTCTGTGATTTGCTACTTTCACTTTGGTAAAGTACCCATGCAAGGACCGGATTCGTCCGCCATTTTTTTTTAACACTTGACAATATTTAGTCCTCTAGGGTCACAAAATTAACTGACACACCTATAACGGCCCTTCACGTCAACATCAAGTGCGAACTGTATCTGACTGTAATACGTTTCTCAGACACAGTTGATGATGCAGCATTTTGAAATAAATAACTCGCCACAGTTTTAACTAAGTGAACTTAAAGTGGTGGGTAGTGAGATGGAGCCTACCTCGTCTCCTTTCTCTGCCGGTCTCAACGGTCGGACCGCAGTGTTGGAGGAGCTGCAGCATCCCATATTCACCTCAAAGCGACGATGTCCATAAAATACATAAATGTCAGTTTTAATTACAGCTCGGTGCGTTTTGTCTCCGTGTATTGACCCGTGTAGCCTCGCATTCCTTCACACACACACACACTCTCCATGGACCCGGTGCGTTGCTAAGTGGCCGTTGCTACAATAAATCTGACCCGGTTAAAGAGGTGACACCCAGGAACAAGACTACAAAACACCGTCTTCACACTTCTGTTAAGGCTGATACACTTTATTACTGACTGGTATCCTCCAGACTGAATGCAGGGTTTCAGAAATACCTATTGTCCGAGGTCAATCTAAGACCAGGACCTCTCACCACTCACCACATAAACATTAAATATTTTATAATTTCAGGATTCACTTCAGTTTCACCGTCTGTAGATTTTGAGTTCTCAGCATAAATGCACATTTAAAGCATTTTACACAGCCAATCCCAGGAATGAAGAGGTGGTGGTGGTGAAATACTGAATCACTTATTAATTGGAGCCATTTCCTGAAAGTACTACTGGAATCACTGTGATTTAGAAAGGCCTAAAAAAAATAACCACGAGCATCTTTCTTGCATCGACCTAAATGTTTACATTATTTTGTTTCTGGCTGCAAACCCAACACGGTCTTCTTGTTCATGAATATGCTCCTAAACCACAATACCACCTGAAATCATAGCCTCAAGGTAGGAGAGGCACATACTGATTCTAGACAAGCCAATGTTATTTAGCTGAGAGGTATTTTATTACATTTTGCAACACCACATAAAAAGGAGCACAGGGATGCAGTAATGCACTCTATCAAGCTCTACTGCAAGTAGGAGTAAGTGCTGGAGCGGCAAAGACCACAGAGGTGTCGAGCACAGGGAGGAAACTCTGATGCAGGTTCTGGCACTTCTGCTCCTCCTCCAGGGTATGAGCATTTTTGGCAATTTGGTCCCCCAGAATCATCAGGCGCCTGTGTGTGAGCTCCAGGTCCTGCCTACAAATAAGGTTTAACATAAAAATCAGTGCGTTCAGGATATCATAAAGACAACGGTCAACATATTAAAAAAGAAGGACATGAAGTGACACAGTTTGGTCTCATTGGAGAGGTAGAATTGACTTACTGAGAGCGCTTCAGTATTGGGCGAAGTCCAGCCGCCATGTTTGCCAGGTCACGTTTCTCCAGTGTGAGGCTGAAGAGGGGCTGAAGGAGGAGGAACAGAAAAAAGGTTAAAGCCATCCTAAATCCACAGAGGTAACAACTGAGAATTGAAACTGTATTGAACTGTAACTGGTTAGCGAGACACTCACCAGGTCCAGGCAGAGCTCACGTCTGGGTCTCTGGTGGAGGAGGTCCAGGCGTTGGGTGGCCTGGTGCAGCTGGGAATCACACTTCCTGATCTGACCCACCACTTTCTGTACGTCCTTTGTCCGATCAGACATTTCATCCCTTAACTGGAGATTATATAGAGCCACAGAAAAATGAGTGCACATCACAAAAACGCAAGCACAATTGGTCTGTGGATGGTAGACTGAGTAAGACTGACCCGCTGCCTCTCCCAGATCAGTGTATCCTGGACCCTGCTCAGCTCGTAGATCTTTTTTCTCAGGGCATCATCTGAGCTCCAGGAGATTTTTAAACTATAATAGTCACACATATCGGCAAAGTTATTGCAAACAATCAAGCAACGTCTGTCCATGATGAATGGACAGACGTTGATATGACTGTATGTCCATGATGGTAAAAACTATAAATGAGGGTTGAAAATGGTAAAAAACGTATTTATTACTTAAACCTAAATATGTGATATCAAATCAGATGAAAAATCTTACATTGACCAGGGTCAGGACGCAGGTTTCGCCTGAAGGAAGACGAGTCCTTAATCAGGTTATCGGCCGAGAGCCTCAGGTCCTCGCAGTGGGACAGCCACTGGTCATAGCTCACATAGTTGGGCTTGTATTGACCGGCAGGGAGCTGGAAGCTTGAGGTGTTGAGAGGACGCATGATGCATTTAGTGGTGAGCTTGATGGCTTCACTCTTGCCCAGAAAATCCGCCAGCAGCTGAGTGTGAATCTCCTTCAGAGAGCTGGAGGAGGAGGGATTAGGGAACAAGGTTGAGACAGATCTGTGATGTTAAAAAGTGTCTCTGGTAAAAACTGCAGGAACATAAGCGGAGTGACGCTGTCATTTTTGTAGTAAAACCACTTCAGATAAAGAAAATCTGGATTTCAGCTCAGCATTAAGGTGCTTTAAACATGACGGAGTAGTAATTCAGAAATAACCCTAAAGTGTGTGTCGGACCTTAGTTTGTGGAGCAGGATGCAGATCTGCTTGTGGAGCAGTTCTCTGATCTCATTTGTGTTGCTACCTGCTCCACAGCAGAAATTTCAAGATCCACTTGCCCGATGCTCTCAGATATCTGGGCCTGCCACTGGCTGACCTCCGTATGATGAGAGCCCAGATGCATCATTGTGCATCGAGTGGCAGAGGGGATCTACAAAAGAATATATCTCTGACAATTCATATTCACTATAAAAACATGGCAGGAGGATCAGCTGACGGTCATTACCGGAGAAACATATTCAGCCAGAGTACAGAGGATGTCCTCGCCGAGCTTCGGCAACTTGTTGCTTTGAAGCCGTGGTCTGCTGCTCGGCAGGGTTTTGTTGGTGGACAGGACAGGCAGAGAGAATCTGACCTCCGACCTCAACCGGCCCTCTTTCGGTGCACGACGTTGCCTAACAGTGAGACGAAAACGCCCAAGATGTTATGAAACAGATCCTGATTTCTCCCTTATGATGCTGTGAAATGTATTCAGCGTTTGACTAAATGCTGAGTTAAATCTACATAAGACAGTATTTAGAAACTGAACAGACGTACTTATAGATAAAATCAAAATGACTCAAAAATCAAGCTCATTTGCATATATAAGAGCATAGAACCTCATGCTTTCTCTATGGTTACACAACTGTTTATATATATAAATACATGCATCTGTTTCAAAAAACATTAAATCCATTAACATAATATACTTTACAACCTAGCTTCAACAAATTGAATTGCCATTGAATTACACATATATAACCCCAAAACAGGTGTATGATATAAAAACAAGACAAACGGCCATCAGAAATGAACCAAGCATGAAGCAGTGTGTGCATTCAAATCCAAAGAGGCCATCTGATGAGAAAACACCCATTTCCCCAACTTTATCATGAATGAGGGACACGGTTTGAAAATGTCACAACAGCCAGAGCCCAAAACCAGACCATGTGTTGCTTTTGCCAATGGCAGAGGAAGCATTGATATAAAAATACTGCAATCAAAACACCTCTCAGTAGAACACAACAGCAGAGTTGAATGAACAAATGAATGATGAATGAACAAAAACTGAACAGTAAAGTCTTCATGAAGGTACGATTTATTGCCCAACTGTTGTATTAGGCTGCATACTTGAACATAATTGAACAAAAACATTTGTTAATTTTTCATTCATTTAAACATTTTCATTTTGCTTTATGTAGACTCACTGAAGACTGATCAGATAATTCAGTTTACATAATAATTTAATATCTACTGTGGGTCGTGTGTAAAAAGATCAACAACAGAAAACATGAATTATTTTTATAGTTTTATTGATGGTAATTACCCATGGGTTTTAATCGTATCACTCATCCAGTAATAATCATGGCTTTAAAATTAAACTGACTTCCTCATCATCCAAAGTCACCCTCGTCCATTTAAACACGCAATAGAAAAATATATACTTAATACTTTGTACAATACTGGTTTTGGTCCAAACAAAAGTGGATCAGAAAAGCCAATATACCTTTAGTCATCAAAGGCTCTCCAATTTGCATTTAAGCTCCTTTTAAATGGATTCGGGCAACTTTGAATATAGGAATATACATAAATTCTAAAGACAAAAATGCTGAATGCGGATTTAACACAAAAGAAATTCAACTTCACAGATAAAAAAAAAAGAAAAAAACATCACTATTTACAGGTTTTTATAATAATATTCAAAGGCCAATTAAGAGAAAGAGATAAAGAGGGAGAGGCAGAGAGGTAAAAGGGAGAGTGTAAGGAGTCAGGATGAAGGAGGAAACAAGAGAGAGAGACAAGACGGCACAAAAGCAGAGTAAGGAGGGAACCAGAGCGGCCAAGGAATCAAAGATGAAACAGAGTTAGGAAACTATGCATTTACAAAGTCCTTAAGGAGTTGAACTAGGGCGTAAAAGCCTCCGGCCCGGTCCGTCCTCCAGTGCATGGATACGGTTTCCCCTCTCCCACCCCTGCCCCCTCCTTCCTTCCTTCCTTCCTTCCTCCCTCCCCTTGTTTTTGTTTTAAACATTCATTTGCTTGCTTGCTCACCTGTGGCGATGCTAGCTAGCGGCCCAGGCGAAAAACTCTTGACGCTCAGTTTTCATACGCACACCGACACGCAACCTCAGCATGTACAAATAAACCAAACGCACCTCAAGTCTGTACATAAGAGGGGGAGGAAAAACAAAACAAAAAAACAAGCACGCTGCATTCACCACAAAAGATTACACGCTCATCCCTGTACATACAGCACACCGCGGCGACATCTCCAACGGCACCGTGACTCCTGTAAGAGGAGCGGGCTAAATAGTTTTTAGGATCACCTCTGGAGATTTGCCGCACAGCTCTCACTACCTCTCTGCATATCACGGCACATAACCTGATCAATCATACTAATTAAGAGGATTTTGTGTACACTCGCAACTCTCTAGATTTGCAGTTTTTGCCTTTGTAATTTTCTTACAAAAAGTCATGCCTAAAGTCTAGCAGACATTTGCCAGTGTTGAAAATATAGATACGACGGTCTTGTTTCATCGTGTTGAGCGGGGGGGGTCTTTTGCTCGATTGTTCGTTTCTAAGTCAGCGTCATTGTTCAGTCGACAGTTTCTTCATGTGAAGTCCTGCGGGATTAGTCTCGCATGTTAACGGCTCCGGTGAAAACCTCTGAGTGATGAGCTCTACAGCTAAAACACGCGCACCCGTCCAGACGGCCCCCGAGCCTCGGCCCCTCTTCACATGCCCAATAACTTCAGTGTTGGTGTAGCTGAGACCTTTCCGGGACTTTATTCAGCCTTCAGTGGGGGGGGGAATAAAGTCAAGTCAAAGTCAAGTCTTCGTTACAGTCGAGTCCACGTGGCTCTACTTTCTGCGCCGCACCGCTGTCTTGATCTTGCGCCCAGCAATCGCTTGCTGTGCAGCAGGAGAGGCGGGGAAGGTTTTCGCTGACCTGGAAGAGCAAAAGACATCCCCATTATTGTAAGCATCACAACAAACATTGCCTTTAAAAACAACTGAAGTGGACCAATAATCACGAGGCAGTACTAATGCTTAATAAATGTACATTTGACTCGATAGATGTCAGACTGTTACTGGAGCTTCTGAAATAATCAGGAAACTACATTGATCATTTATTTAACGCCTCTTATAAAAGTACAGCTACTCTGAAAACACAGCTTACCCCATATTGAATGCTGGGGGTTGTGAAAAGTTAAATCCACCCCCAGGTGGTCCTGACTGGGGTGCGATGGAGGGGTTTGCAGGGGGGCCGGGAGAAGGTGCTGCTCCAGCGCCAAAAGTAAACACTCCTCCTGCGGCGTTGTTGTTTGTGGCTCCAAATGCACTGGCTCCTCCAAACTGAAAGCCTCCACCTGAGAACCATGTGGCACATTCAGACGTTTGAACTCGTGATAAACATACTTTCATAACGCAAGGATCCGGAGGACAACCTGAAGGGAAAACGGATTTTACTGTCACAGTCACCCACCTTGTGCAGAATTAGCAGCCGCCCCAAATACAGGTGTGGAGTTGGTCTGCTGTCCGAAGACAGGTGTGGAGTTGGGTTTGGCCCCGAAGGCTGGGGGCTGGGAAGGTGGGGCTGGGAAGGGGGATCCAAAGGAGGAGCCGAATGAAGAAGTCTGATTGGCCCCGAATCCACCAGAGGGGGGCGAGCTGAATGCAAATGGTGAGGGAGCTGCAGACGGAGCTGTTAGTGAAAAGAAAGGAGTGAAATGTTTCATTGCTGTGCCATAAGTCCAAAACAGACATCACAGTCATCATGTATATTATCTGAAAGAACCACAGACCTGACGTTGAGGCAGCAGTGGGGGCTGCTGCTCCAAAGCCGAAGGATGGAGGAGCAGCAACAGCAGCAGCAGCAGCAGGAGCAGCAGCAGCAGCACTGACAGGAGCACCGAAGATAAAGGGCTGACCTGAGGCTGGAGCGGGAGTAGAGTTCAGAGGAGCAGCTGACGGGGCAGGCGGCTGGCCGTCCGGACTCTGGCCGAAGACAAAGGCTTTAGCTGGTGGAGCGTCACTGGATGCTGCAGCAGTTTGACCGAACATGAAAGTGCTGGAAGCCTCAGAAGGAGCAGGGGCTTGAGTGGAGCCGCTGTTGCCGTTGCTGCTGCTGGTGCCGAACAGACTGGGCGTCGGGGTGGTGGATGACGAAGTGGTGGAGTTGACGGTGTTGGTGGGATTACCAACCATAAAGGAAAACGCTGGTTTTGGAGCAGCAGAAGAATCTGTCGGGGGAATAAAGAAATTAAAGTGCAATACTAAATCGCTGAAGTGCTCCTTAAATTGTGTCGCTGAAGGCACCTCAGTGGAAAGAAAAGGCCTGCAGGGATTAACTGATGGATTTTCTATTACTACAAAAACTAATCCAGTTACAAAACCTTCAAATAAATCAGCAAATGAAAACTTAGAAAAGAACAAATCCTCAGGGCATTATATATCAACAGACTGCGTAGCATTCACAAGCTCATTCCGACAGTAGCACTGTTCACACTGTCTCTCACCTGCAGCACTTTGTCCAAAGAAAGACGGCTTCGGGGCCTCTGCTGTCGACGTTTCACTCTTGTCTGCTGGCTTCCCAAAACTATAGACGGGTGGAGGTTGTTCTGTTGGAGCACCGGGCTTGCTAAAGGAAAAGCCTCCTGAGGCGGCTGCTGCTGGTGCAACGTCTACATCTTTACTAGCGGCACCGAAGAGGAAGGAAGACGGAGCCGAGGAGGCGGCGGCTTCATTCTTTTCCTCTGGCTTCCCGAAGGTAAACGTGGGAGCAGCTGGCTCTTTGTCTGTTTGTAAGGATCCAAAAGTAGAGCCCCCTTGTGGTGCGGTGGTCGCCATACTCCCAAATACTGACCCAGTGGTGGTGGTGGATGTGGCGTCATTTGATGATGCAGCACCCTCACTTTTCTCCTGAGAGGAGGCCGGAGGAGTGAAACTAAGAGAGGAGGGGTTGGTGGTGGTGTCCGGGGTTTTCTCCTCGGGTTTTGAGAGTCCAAAGGAGAAGCCGCCCTTAGAGGAGCTAATTTCTATGCTAGAGGATCCAGTTCCAAACGCTATCCCACCGCTTGCTCCGAACTTAAACCCAGAACCAGCAGATTGGTCTGACGACTTTTTGTCATCACTAGAGGCAGTCCCAAATTTGAAGCCCTCAGATGAGCTGCCGAATTTGAACCCTGATGAGGCGGCATTGTCTTTAGAAGTGGTTTCTGATGAGGAGCTTCCAAATGAGCCTCCAAATTTGAATCCATCTGATGATGATGATGAAGAGGAGGACTCTCCAAACTTGAAACCTACAGATCCCGATCCCGAGGTGCTGTCCGATGTACCGAACTTAAAACCTCCAGAATTAGAGCCTGAAGTCCCGCCAACTGATGAACCAAAAGCTTAAGAGAAATAAAGTAAAACAAAAATGTGAAAAGCGTAGATTAGGTATCGGTTAAAATGCAAAAGTATCAAGTTTCTCAAAACCTAATATTTGGACTATTTTGATTTTGTATTGTTATCTTGACGGTCTCATATGATGCAAACAGACATTTATATGAAATTGTGAGTGAGTATGTACTTTCGGCTAACTGTTGTTACCTTTGGGCTCCACTTTAGCTCCAGGTTTGACTGTCTGACAGGCAACACACTGGACATCAGCAGCCTTATTCTGTACTAGACAGACATCACAATCCCAGGCACCCTCTGGCTTCTTGAACGCATCTCCCAACCCAAACACGGGAGCACTGCTGGCTGAAGAAGAGGCTCCTGTTGAAGCTCCTGTTGTGAAGAGAGGAAATAGAGATGCTTCACTAAAAAACAAAGACAAAGATTTGGCACTTTTGTTAAATGTCAAATACCAACATTACCATGGTTGAGGTCTCTCATTACCTGGTTTAGCGTTCATGCAGGCCACACACTTTGTGTCCTCCGCCTTGTTTTCTACCAAACACATATCACATTCCCATGCACCCGCGGGTTTTTTGAACTGGTCTCCAAATCCGATGAACCCTGTAGAAACAGGGTCTGTAGGTGTGGATACAGTCTTAACGGCTGAGAAGGCAGAAGGAAGAGTCAGTGAGGGTTTAAGCCCCGTCCCGGGTTTGACCGTTTCACAGGCCACACACTTCACGGCATCGGGTTTGTTTAGAACCAGGCATGTATCACAGTCCCAAGTTCCTGCAGGTTGGGAGAACATTATGCCAAAACCTGCAGTAGTTGTAGTGGTGGAGGAGGTGGTGTTCGTGCTGCTGCTCTCGAGCTCGACCGAGGTGGCCGTTGAAGGTTTGCTGTCCGTAGATTTGGATGAGGAGAGCTGCGGGGCCCTGCAGCTAACACATTTAGTGTCCGATGGCTTGTTCTGCACCATGCAGATATCACAGCTCCAGCCTGGTGGGGCTTTGAACACATTGCTAAACCCTGTTGAAGAGAGGGAGAAGGTGGTGGCGGTGGAGGAGGAAGAGGGGGCTGTGGATTGTGTGGAGGTCTGCAGCCGAGCGCCGTCCGGGTCTGGGGAAGTCTGGGCAACAGGAGAAGCGAAGCCTAGACGGAGCAAGTGAAGGATTGAACCGGTGAACAACAGAATGATGCAAAGCAAATACTGTGAATGTGTAGTGAGTTACTGATTATTACCAGGTGCCTTAAGAAGATCCAACACACTGCCCTGCTTCAGGGCCTTGGCTGGCTTAAACGGCCCATCAAATTCTTCTGTGCTTTTGCTTGTGGCTGACTTCACTGTAGAGGACATGAAAACACAAAAGATCAAACACAGTTTTCTCAGGAAAGGCAGAGAATCTGCATCATGCCAACTGTAAGAAAACCGTCTTACCTGCTGCAACGATGGGAGAGGCCAGCTTCCCATTTGACATGGAGGGTCCTAACTTTGCTACAGGTGCACTAAAAGTGAATCCAGCCTACAAACAGGAAACAACAATTAGCATTGTAAATAGATGTCAACCGAATCAATGACTAAACATTAAGAGATAAACCGTTTACTTACTGAGGGGGAAAAGGAGGGAGGACTAGCAGCAGTTGCTTTGACAATAGGGGAGGAAAATGTAAAAGGTACACAGGGAGGTGTCGAGGCCGTTGGGGGCTCCTGGAAAACAAACAAACATTAAAATAAAAGTGGATAAAATAATAAATAATGTTAACCATTAGACTTGGAGTAGCATTGTAACAGAATGAGACAATTTTAAGACGGACCTTATTTGTGACCGTTTCCTTAGTGGGAGTCACGTGCGTGAGGTTGGGAGCCGTGCTGTTGGTGGTGAGAGGGGGAGGAGGGGAGGAGAAGCTGAAGGTCGGCAAGGCAGAGGCGCTGATGGGAAGTGAAATGCTTGGGAGGTCCGGTACCTCAGCCACCTAAAGTCAGAGAACAAGGGGGAATATCATTGTGTGCCCATTGTCGGCCATTTCTAACCCGAACCCATAAATACATAAATGTTAACTTTGATGTACATCATGTTTTAAGATACAGAGCGTTGAGGTGTTTAGTTTCATAATGGGCCTTACCTCGTCCTCTTCAGGGCGTTTAGAGGATGGCCGTGTACTGGTCCTCTCTCTCTTCATCTTGCCTCCTCCAGAGCTCACGCTGCTGGCTGCAGGCGTGCTGGACAGAGGATAGGCTGGGCCACTGGAAATCATTGTGCTAGTGGTAGAGGGGTAGACAGGAACAGGTGTAGTCAGTAAAAGAAACAAGATACAGAGAGCAGTGACAGTAACTAGGCATGTTGTTAATAGGTCTAACTTTCTTGGCTGGTCAATTAGAGCAAACCCTGTTATACCTTCGAGATGGTCCTGGGGTTGCTTCAGGTAGTTGCGGTGGTGATTGTCTTGTCGGCTAAGGGAATAAAAACAACAAATGTAGCATCAGGTTGTAGAGGAACAATGCAATGGTGCAACATGATGCGGCACCGTTTCTCACCGTCTCTCTTGGGGTCCTGTCAAGAGTTCGGCTCACTCCTCCGGGAGTTAAAGTCGGCCTGAAGGACACGGAGCGGTTTCCTGACACCGACGCTGCAACGGGAACCACCAGCTTCTGCACCGGCGGGAGGGTGGAATCCATCTGGATGAAAGAAACGGTGGTAAATAAAAGACAACGGATGAGAATCAGAATCAACAAACGGTGGCAGTGCTGCATTCTTTATCTAAATGTGTTTGATAAAGCCTTTGTCTTCATGTTACATCGGCACACTGCTTTTAATATAATGAACATAGTTTATCCTCTGAACTCAAACATGAAACTTGGTCCCAGAACGTGAACAGTAACATCTCTAGAGATTGTAAAAGTACAACATTATCAGTGTTAGACCCAAACGTTAAGACTTGCAGACAGAAATGCCAAACTAGGTATGAGGTCATTTAGAAACAGTGTCACCCTAACATAGTTTGTCCACCAGAGGCAAGTTGATGTTTTAAACTGTAACATTTCCCGCTCAGTATGCATCTCGGTTACAATTTGTATAATAAACAAATCTACGGGAACAGTATCAAGATTGTTTGTGTAGGTTAGAAATTAATTATCAGCCGATACAACTTTTTCTGATTCATCATCATCAGTATTGGACTCAAAAATGTAGTTTTGGTTGTACTATAGTTTGGACCCTACCAAGGTAAATCCTGAGGAAACAAAGCAGGCTTTCTTGTTATGGAACTGTGAGCATCAATACACCATTGTTAGGATTTACAAAGCAGCTGTCGCAGATGGGAATGCCTGACAGTTATTACGGAGGACAAGTCCAATCCAGAGCTGGCACGATTTAACCACCAACTTGCCAAACACACTCCAGAGTCTAGCGCTCTTTTGCTCGCCAGCACTCGCAACGTATAAAGAAAAACACACAGAGTCGTGAACAACTGTGTCCCAGCGAGGAGAATCCTGTTAGCTGGTGTAAAGGAGGCCAACAGACAGTAGGACAGGAAATGACAGGAGGACAAACCACAAGTGCTGCTGGGTTTGTACAATGACATCCCTGTTCATAGCGATATTTAGCTCTGTGCTACGCTACAAGAACACAAGTGAAGTTTAGTTGTTGGTGTGCATACATAGAGGATGCTTAAAGTCATACAGGGACAGACATGACAGTTATCATATATGAAAAACAAAGATGCACATGAACGCATTTTTGACAAATCAGGCAAAAGAGGATATTCTCACAAGAATTAAAAAATCTGTACTTACACGTATCCTTTTTGACTGGAAATGTGAAACATCTAGATTTGTGCCATCCATTGACTGCAAAATAGAAACTCATGTCAGAAAACCATTTCATTGTTGGACAAATCAAAAAGGTGTTTTCAATATTTTAAGGACACTAATGTGTCACTGCAAACAAATGCTTACAATATATGTAAATATATTAAAAGCTCTTACTGCTAACAGGGGGGATGAGGCTGCAGCTGGGATTCTCCTGGCATCCTGTGGAAGAAAAATTAAATTGCGTCACTTAACATTATTATTCTCATTGGCAAAATATCAAATGTTTAACTACTGTCAGATTTTGAGGCTAAATAAAGTCTGAAGAGAGGAGGTGATGGTGTGTGTGTACTCACAGCCAGGGGGCTCGACATTCGCTCCAAGGACTGGAGGATGCGTCTGGCTGTGGCGCTGGTCACCCCACAGGGCTGAGCACCAGCAGGCTTGGCCTTGATCTGTCTCCTCACTGGGGCCTACGGATCAGATGAGCGTATTTAGTCTCCAATTAAAAAGGAAGAATATTCACACTACAGTCACACAATGACGTCAATGTTCACCCACAATGCTAAATGCACATGTAGCTCACCATATGAAGCATTTTTCAAAATTCTAGTCTCAGTTTCTAGACTGTGCGGTTCTCACTGGCTCACCTGGTACGGTGTTCCAGGACGAGTGCGAGAGCCCCTGACTGCAGCTGCCCCACCATACATGGTCTTCCCGGGGTAGAAGGGTGAATCTCCGAGCTGGCTGGAGTTTAGTACTGTGCTGTTTAATGACGACTGGAAGAGAGACGGTTAAATCATCAGACTCAAGACTTGTACCGTCATTCTGGAGTTTGTCTTCATAGCAGTAATAGATAGACGTTAGAATGCACACGAAGGCAGACAAGTTGTTTTGAATTGATAGACTGGGGTGTGGTGTCTGGTATGCTGCCATGCACATGAAAACTGATTGTCCAACATGTTAAATCACACAGGTGAAACTGAATGCAACACATCAAGATACTGTCTGTCTGTGTGTGGACTGACAGTAACATTGGTTTTCCAGATAATGCACATGAATTCAATATAAAAATCCCTTGAAACTTATCTGTCAACGTGAAATTTGTAGAAGTCTGTGGTACAAAGGACTTGGGTCGTGTGCATGGACCAAATTCCAGACCGACATTTTATATCAAAGTGGGTCACTGCCTCAAAGGCACAGACCGACATCAAACC
Source organism: Leptoclinus maculatus (assembly GCA_032191485.1). Lineage (NCBI taxonomy): Eukaryota > Metazoa > Chordata > Actinopteri > Perciformes > Stichaeidae > Leptoclinus > Leptoclinus maculatus. The sequence goes on from JAVDOI010000002.1 coordinate 29,553,402, forward strand.
AAACACCAAAATGTGGAGCTTTGTGGCAAACGTCTGTTCTTTCAGAAAGCATTGCTCAGTATCTCGGTGAACAAACCCACAGACACTCACATTGGAGGAAGTTCCAAATACAGACAGGTTGAAAGAAGGCTTTCTCAGACTGGACTGGGCAGGTTGAGGCCCAGAGTGAGTTCTGTCCATCTCTGGGGACCAAAGTTGGGGAAGTGATGCCGTTTTGGAAGTAGGGACATCTGTTACAGAGGCAGGAGCACAGAAAATAGACTTTTTATAATATCTCCATTTTAAGAAAGCACCAACGCAGAAATGTGACTTAGCAGACCAGTCTTGAAAGGTAATTAGTGTTTTCTGACATTTTTGTACATTTGAATCATATATAAATGGGATTTGAACACAAGGCAGGGATTGCAAAGCTTTTTTGAGACAGATGTTGTTCAGTGTTCAGATAAGTTTTCCCGAACCCGTTATCAACACACTAATCGTTTGTGAAGAAGTCACTCTGCTGTTACCTTTGTCTGAGGCGCGGGAGGAGAAGCCGCTAGTGGTGGAGATGTTATCATCTTCGTGCTGCGAGAGGTTGTCCTTGATTTCTTTGATCAAGGAGAAGCCTGTGGAAAAGGGTCCAGGGGCGGAGGAGGTGGAGGGTTGGGAGAAAAGGCTGCTGGAGGCTCCCAGGATCGGGGAGGAGGCGTCCAGCGGTGGAAAGTGGAGGTGCGAACGACTCAGCGGAGGTCGAGAAAGCACATAGTCCTGAAAGTTTAGGGACGCCCGGCTGGTTAAGGGTTCTGTGCGAGAGAGAAAGAAGTCACAGGTGAGCATCTCGTGTATGGGACAGAAAATTCCCAAGCTAATCTTTTTTTGAAGAGATGTGAAGAGTGACTGAGAGACTGACCTGTGTTACTGGTGCTTGGCTCTGGGGAGTCGCATCCATCGAGGGTAGGAGGCCCCTCTTCGCTACCATTAGGAGGAGGTGGTGGCTGGCAGTTCTGCTCCGTCTCCAGCACAGCCTCTCCTTCTTCAGGAGCATCTTCACTCTTGAAGTATTTCTGCAGCCAGGAAGGAACGATGCTCTTTACTGTGTCTGTCACTCGACTGATGAGGCCTGACTGTTGCTGATAAAAAAACATGAGAGGGAGAGGAAATCGTAAACATGAGTGAGAGGCAGAGACGAATGCATATAAAGAAACAACAAAGGACCATCACGTCAGGCCATTATCTGCAGCTTCCTCATTAGAAAATTCCCTTGACAATCGGCATTGGATAAAAGTCAATGTGTGTATAACGCTGTCTACAAAACAGTTCTGCCAAATATGTTGACACCTAATTTTGGTGTTAAAACCGAATTTGTGACAAAGCAGTTCTACATAATTTATTTTGAAGTCCTTTTAGAGAGCAACGAACACTGCGTTTTACGATCTGAAATAGGTGCAGAGGACAACATGCAATAAGAAGCCATTAGGCCTCCTCAGTGAAAAGCAAAACACAAGCTGAGTATGACAGTGTGAAACTGGGTCAGGCAGTGTGTTCGCTTCTGTGAAGCAGTGACGCTGGTCAGCACTGTACTGAAGTCTAGATTAATTCTAGTTGATACAGATGAGTCTTGTGTCCTACATCACACTTAGAGAGTACACAAATTTCCCAGAATTTAATATCTAGAAAGCTTGCAAAATGTGGTGCTTTTCCCCTTGGTAAATGCGCCAGTTTTTATTGATAAGTAGTATAAGTATAAGTATTTCTTTGGCTCTTCTCCTCAGATTTCAGTTATGTTGTTCTGATGACAAGGATGGAGATGGAGAGGGGAAAGGTTGAGAGAAGAGGCTCGCTAGTGGGTGTATCACTTCATACGCACCCCCGTCTAACCCATGGTAGCTTTCAACACCTGATAAGAGCCAAATGTGCCTCTTGTTTCCTGCTTATCTACAAAATACACCTGTGGGCCCCTCTGCACTTTAACCTTTATGCAAATACACACAAGTTAAACTAGTCAAGAGCAGGTGTATATCCCACCACAATGCTAGTTTACTTAGTGCTACATAAGCTATTGTTATGAGGATTGAAGGGCCCCCTCTCTCTGAAAGCCATCATGTCGAACTGAAACACAATCATTTCTATTGAATAGTCCAGGACTAAAGTAGATCAGAGAATCTAGCTTTTGACATGAATGTGATGAGCGTGCATCCTTAAACATTTTTAGATCTTCGAGTCAGCCGTATTATTACATTTATGTCATGTGATGAGGTAAGTATTGACGAGAAAAGACTCAAGATGAATCAAGAAAGCGATGGCACAAACGTTAGTACATGTCTTTTCACGCGCCTTCTGCTTTTTAAGCTGTTGAAGAAAAGCTAAACACACCTTTTAAGTACAACTGTACACAAGATTTAGATAATCATAGTTTTGGGCTGACTTAAGTCCAGAACCATTTGTATGGACTTCAAACACTTCCGCACTATTTACTATTTACTCAAATATATAAGCAATAGAAGATGTAATCATCACTCCTGTCTGGCATGACTGAGACACCGTTCAAGTCATAATAACATTTATTCAAACAAGAAATTACATGTTCACGTTTGTTGGCATAAATGCATTATTCCAATTAACCTCTCTTCATTTCAACACTCTGTAATAGCAAATATATAGTTATAGAATTCACATAATAAAAACGTTATATGGTTTCATGAAATTAAACTGTATTCTGATAATACCTGCAAAAACAGCAGCAATTGTTAGAGAAGTCTGTGACTGTGCATAGATGTGCAACTACAACAAACTAACATAAGCCAATATTCACATATTAATCCACCTTGCTTAAATGAATGCAGTGTAAAACATCAGACCACACCAATTGTTCAGTATTTGATCCAACCATTTCAGAGCATACTTATTGTAGAAGCTGTGGTTTGTAGTGCTGCTGAACTATATTGTGCTTGAGATGTTTCACACAATTTATAGCAATGAAAGAAGACCAGAAATTGTGACGTAGTGCATTCATATGAAAACCAACAATGCCTAACAAAGACAATAACTGACAAATTGGAACATGAAGTATCAGTTTGAATACATTGCTATAACTATATCACTGTTTATATCATAAGGATAAATTGTATATAATACAAAGTGGTTGAAGTCAAAACACAAGTGTGGACAACTGATGTCAGGCATAAACAGTGACTATTCCTCCAAATCTTGTTTAACTCGTTAAATGTTATTTGATAACCTTTAGTTGGTCACAATGACCAGCTGCTTGCATCACTATCAATATTCAGACTGTTTAAAAAAACTCCCTGGCATCATTTAAACGTGAGATTTTTAGTTTAGCTGCCTCTTCAGTAAGGGAACACACCAATATGCTGACATTAATATAAACAACCTCTTATTAATAGGTCAATAGAATAGTCCACGTGATATCTAAAGACAAAGCAGTTGAATGGGTCAGCCATGTATAGAGACACGTGCTGTCCACTATTAACATATCGGAGCGGTTTTAAAAGGCAACATTAGCTGAGGTCCAAGCGGCAAGTGAATCCAGGCAACCATGTGGGTTCCCAATGCTTCCTGCGCAATCCAACTGGCAGAGATTTGGCTAACGTTAGCTAGCCTAACATCCTACATGACTCCGACAGGCCAGACACATAATCCTAATATTTAACTGCAATAAATGTGGCTACACATAGACGTAGACATATGTAATTTTGAACGAAACCATCATGTCAATTCTCCCTGCGACGGTGTGATGCCTCCAAAACCGAAGACAACAATACGTTGCTCGCTAATGCTAGCGTGCTAACTAGCATGAGCTACATCAGCCAACACTTAGAATTCTACTTCCTCGCTTTCTGCCAACTCAGCTAACGGCTAAGAACGTAGTAGTAGCGCTAACGTTGCTTGACACAGCAACAAGCACGTTTGCTTAACAACACAGATCAACTGGTCTAACCGACTCACTGTGCCGTGATTTGACCTGTCAAGTCCGCCTGAGTATGCTAACCTATAAGCCAGCTTACTAGCATTCCCTCTACATGCTAGCAGCGCGTGGAGGCCACGAGCGCTAACAGCAGGCCATAAAATGTATCCAACAAAACAATAACAAGCGTTAAGCCACAATGGCACTGCGATCACCTCAAAGTCTTCGACACGGGTTTTTAACACGAACACTTTCACTCGGTTTACCTGTTTATTCTTGGCGTAAGGTTTAGAGGCGATATGATATCTCCTGCTTCTAATTTTCCCTCCACCCGTGGCCGCCATGGCTCTTTCGTCTGAGTGTCTATCGGTGTTTCGGCGCCGGATAGCTGTCATCCAGCCACAGCCACGGCCACTCGCAAAGCACTGTGGGAAATGTAGTAGCTGAACGTAACAAAGAGGAAGGTTTGACCTGACGGGACTTTGTACCGCATGGCTCTAGCATTGGGGTTATTCTGTGTCATGTGTCTGAAAATTGTTATATTGCTATGGTTTTTAAATATATTGTTTATATTATCAATGGGAAGCATAATTTAGTTATTTTAGTAGCGCTAAAATGATTAGTCAATCAAGAGAAAATGAAACAACAATTTTGATATGCAATTAATAGTTAGCTCTTTGTGTTAAACGTTGTTCACTATTTTCTAAAGTGTTATAGACCAAACAAGTCATTGATAATTAGTTGTAGGAGCACATTTGTTTGTCTTTATCCTGTGCATAAATCCCTGGTTATAGTAAAAGTATTGTGTCCAGGTCATTGTAGTAGTTTGCAGAATTTGATCTCAGGTGATTTACACCTTTAACTCTGTATACTGCCATGGAATTTGGCATTCCTGTAACATAGTGTGATTTGTATAGTATGATTTGTATGTATTGTTATGTAAGCCTGCATCAACCCATCCATATAAATTATAAATCAGTAATACCAAGTAGTGCATTTGAGGTTACAATTAACACATTTTATATGATTTATTAAAAAAAACATCCCAACACTCAAATCTGTGCAAAATCTTTTTAATAAGCAAGCTTTCGGTCAGACACCTTCTTCGAGACAAAAGCAGGTAGCAACATTTTATATAAAATACAGTGTAGTCTGTCTGACACATAAAGCTTTGTACGTGTCAAAGGACCAGAACAACTGAGGGAGGCTAGTCAAAAAAAAAAGTTTCAATTAGGCGACACAGGGAAGTTGTAGCCTAAAACACATTCCTACACTAAAGATGAAAAATAAGGCATCATTCAACAATATTAACAGCTTCAGTTATTGTGTTATATTAATGTCAGTCCATTCATTTGGATCACTAAAAAAGGATAATTTCACACAAATGATTATTTCCTGCTGTTGAATGTCACCACAGTGCTTTTGCATTGAATGTCACAGTATTCTTCGTCAGTACACCTTTCATACACTTCTCTCTTTAAAAACAAACACACACCAAGACAAAAAACAACATCCCAACAGTCCCAATATCACATTGACTTAGGTTAAAAAAGGGTAACATGTAAAGGCTACTGGTGGTTCAGTTACACTTGGCTGCTCCTCTTAATTAAAGTGATGATGCAATTTCGATGGAAGAAAAACATACAGTTCTGCCTTTACCAGTGCTTTACTGTATTCTAGATTCACTCATTATAAAAACACAAACATATTAACAAATGTTAAGTTAACAAATAATCACCAATTCAAACGACAAATCATACACAACAATGATCTTTAGTTTTTCTCATACAAGTATTACATTTAGTCAACTGTAAACAGTCAAAAAGATTTAGAGCAAACTAAATTCAAAGTGTAGCATAACTCAGGGTCAACTCCCTGACTGGACATACGTGTCCCACAGTTCAAAGTTAAATATTAATGTAATTTAAGGTAGAAGAGTATAAAATGTTTGTTGTAAAACGATGCATGGCTAGCATTCCAGTGTATATATCAATTAATTCAAGGTTAGGTCTGTTTAAAATTGTCTGACATTAAATACAAGACAAATGTTGTCCTTTGTGATACATCATTAAAGATCTGCCAGAGTACTAGAGAATCAACACACCAGTCTGCAGGTCTATGAAGCGTTCAGCTCATTGGTGTGATTTGCCTCTGACTCCCACAGAATATTAGAACTTGAGTTGAAATAATATATCAAGGCTTGTTGACGTGACTTTGTTTTGGATTCTGCCCGCTAGAATTGATCAAACACTTAATGTAACTTTTACAACATTCAGTAGATTGATGCATACTGTATTTCTCTTGTTGGGTGTATCTTCAGGATGTGATTCAGTGTCGTTCTTGTTTCATTATTTCTTTCCTTCATGGCCATTCCCAAATCTGTTCTTCCCACAAGCTCTCCTCCGTTTTGTCGGTTGTAAAGTTGTTAATGTATCCCTCTGAGCTATGGAGGAAAAACACACAACTATATGTCAAACATTCTGGATGGAGATTATTTTAGAAGAGTAGTCACCAATCTGCCTGTTATGAGACTGACCTGCAAGGCCATCTGGAGCGAAATCACATGAGTCGCCAACACTGCCGTCATCGCAGTCCTCACTTTGAACAGAACTGCTCTGTAAACAGAAGGTCGTCGTCAGAAGATCAGCGAGACGAATCAGAAGATAAAGAGTGACTAAACAGCAAGCTAGAAATCACTAACTTGTTTTACTGACAGTAGGAAAAGCACAGGTGTAAATAATCTAATTAATGACGGCAACTAAATTTCCTTTAGCTGCTTTAGTTTCAGGGTGCTGGTATTGTGCATGCTGGCTCACTGTCACACTGTCCTCTGGGACACTTGAATAGAACAGAACCATCGTTAACGTTATTAGTAACACCTGTGTTTTACTACTATGACAACTCAAAGTGTCTGTTGTGTATCGGGTTCATCTTTTATTTTATTTAACAACAATAAGTGAGTAAAACAAGATTATCCACTGGTTATAAGTTACTCTTAAAACATTCTGTAACTAAAGCTTCAAATTAAGAACTAAAGCAACATCTCACCTTCAGTTTTTTCTGCTCATACCACATCATCCCATATAAAGATAGAAGTGTGAGGAGTGCCTAAGATGTAGAAGAGGAAAGTTTAGTTTAACACCGTTTTTTCCCCAGAGGTCAGGAGAAAAAATACACTTAATGAGGATAAAAATAGACACCCTAAAGTTGCATATGTATTGCAACATATACAACAGATACATGCTAAAGCAAAAACGTGTCCACACTTGTTCACAAGAATGAACAACAGCTAAGACTGTAGAGTTTTTAGCTTCTTATTAACAGGTTTTCAGGCTGTTTAAAGGTGCTAAATGTAGTAGTGTACAGTGAATACGGTTTGGATCAACTGAAAAGCAACTTGAATGTGCAGCTGTGTAAAAGCACTCGCGTCTGAATGGGCAGCTTTAAAACACGCTACAGGTCCCTGACACACTGTTATTAATCAACTGTTATGAGAAACAACTAGCCGAGGTAAGGCCGGATATCCTTTTCATATACTTGTCCATGAAGGCGGGTTGCACACATTAACAGTTGTTGATGTCCCTTTTTGAAAAGGTACATTAGAGCATCACAGTGTTATCATATTTACACAGGAAGCATAGTTGCATAATTTTGATGCATCTGCTCGCGACTGACTGAAGTGAATCATATCCTCCATGAGAACACAGACACAGACACAGACACAGACACACACACACACACACACACACACACACACACACACACACACACACACACACACACACACACACACACACACATATGCACACTTGATTTTCTTACCAGACAAAGCAGCCACAGGAGTACATAAAGAATTTGCGTCTTGGAAAACAAGTCTTGACTGAATTTCACACAAGCAAGAGCCTCAAGGAAAGAGATGGCCCTAAGGGGAGATATCAGAGCATTTGATAAATGGATGTTTTTTGGTTTGGCCCCCTCTCTCGGCAGCACCATTTCATTGCAGCGGAGCCTCTCTGTGGACGCATAACACTTGAGTTCAAATGTGCTCAGTGTTACTGTTCCCCAGCCGTCAAACCCATAACAATACTCATTCAACATTCTGCTGTGGGAAACGCAATTCAATTGTAAAGGTTACACGAGAGCAGCGTCAATGTAAAGCAACTCATGCAGACAGAGAGAGTGCCCGTCTCGTTGCTATGGAAACTAGTGCAGACTGAGGGCATTAGCAGCTTAGTATCTGATGTGAGGTCATCAACTACGTTACGGTATGAATTTCAATTGACTACAAAAAGTGCACTGTAATTTAAAATAGCTTGAAAAGCTTGCTGGCTAAGAACATGGTGGCCAACACAGCCGTGGTTTCAGTGTGGACTGCTATCAGTTTGGCTGAGCTGTCGCCACGTGTGGGAACTATCCATTCACTAAGTTGTAGCTGTGCGAGAACTTTGATTTGTCCTCATGTTTGAATCTACAACATCCGGGAATACACCAGTAACACGTGTGCCGAAGTTGCCGTTCGGATTTGTTTGATTAATAATTGATTAATAATAATGTTTGATTAATAATGTTTGATTAGAATATCACAATAGCAGGGCGAGCCAATAGCAATTGGCTCGCCCTGCTATTGTGATATTTGTCGACAAGATCAAAGAACACCTACAAGGCTCTGGACAAAGTTCAGTGTAAGTTTGCAAACCAGACTACTGCTGTCAATGCGAAAAACCACAATGTTGTGATTTAACTGACAGGCGCATACAAGTGAATGTGACCCTAGTTATGGCACGTGCAATAACATTTATTATTAATGCAGCTCGTTTCTAGGCCAGAGAAAAACACGATCTGTACTTAAGATACTTACCCAAACACCCAGCATTGTGTGCCAACTCGTTTACACTGAGTGTCTGTAAGGTATGCGTAATATTGTCTGAAAGAGGTTGGAGAAAAAGGAAAAACACAAAGTAAGTATTTAAGGTTTCCACAGATTTAAATGTCAAAAAGCATCGAAAAAATCCCCGACATTTCCCCTAAAAAAACATTTGTTATGCCAAAAAAAGGTAGTATTTATTTTAGGTCTTATCTTAATCTAGTGTATCATGTTTATTGCTGCTCATGGGTGTAATGATGTCGTTTTTAAGGATGAACATACCGTACAGTGGGTGCAGTGATGACTCCAAGCATGAAGAGACGACACCAGCTGAGAGCGTGAGACGCCTGGAAGACGAAGATGTGCTTGAGGAAGAATGCGTTCAACTCTGTCAGCTGTGAAGATAAAGGGTGTCAGACACACAAGATTAAAGGATATTTTGTATACAGCAGGATGCCATAGAGGAGGAGCTTTTAGAATATTTGATCCATTCATTCATTAAAAAGAGATAATCCATGGATGCAGCACTAATAGGACAATCTAATAAGTAAGTAAAAGATCAAAAGAATACAGTACCTGCCATAAGATCATAAAGAGATAGATGCCTGCTAGCCTCTGGAAGGAGGACTTTGGGTCAAACCAGCGCACATAAGTCCAACAGGCCGGGGTGAACTGGAGCACGGCTCGCTTTATCTTCCCTGTGGTGGTGTGGATTTCCCTGAACAGAGTACGTGCACTTTTGAGGATACTGAGATATATACACATCTTGCATCATAGATAGTATGCCGAATTCTAGTATCACAAACTATCTACTTTCTGTCAGAACTAAATGATTCTTATAGTAATCTTCCAGTACAGTACTACCCGATTTTGTAGCTGTATCAAAAGAAAACAACATAAGAAAAGGCCTCTAACTACCAATTATACCGAATACTTTCACATTGTTTAGGACAAAGAAAACAAATAAAAAGACAAAGGAAAAGAACACAAGTTTCACTGACTTGATGCTGGCCCAGCGATAGGTCCTCATCTCCAAAAACCGGCAGGCAGTCATACCCAGCCAGATGCCTCCTCCATTACACAACAGTATGTCCAGTATCACCTGATCCCACCAGCACTCTGCAAAGTTTGGCAGCAGGTGCATGAAGAACAGCTGTGAAAAAAAAGTATAAAGCTGAGTGAAAATGTATTTATGTGATGAAAGAGATAAATAGCATTTTAAATCAAGGGACCACATTTCTTAAGTCTGTTATTTGAGTGCCACCTTGTTGGCCTCTGGACCTGCTGTGATGCATTCGATTCTATGATGAATGAATTTGGTACGAGGCAAAATCCCGTAATCTTATCCCTCCAGCCAACAATTGGCAACAGTCAAGGCAACAGCACTAGTCATGTGCAGAAACTCCTGCTCATACTACTGCTCTGTTATGATGACTTTCTCCCAAACAAACAAACCTTGTTGCCTGCACAGACCGAGCTGAAGCAATGCTTGTGCGCCTGTGTGAGCTGGATCACTACGAAATTACATGCAATTACTTTTTTTGTATGACTGAATTTCTGTTTAGGTCCCTGGACTGCAGATTTTAGAACAGGCAGATCAAGTCCAACCGCGTGTTGAACATGTGCATGTTACCTCAGTGAGCTCCCAGGTGATGCTGATGGTCCAACAGAGGCCGTAACTGCGGATGAGCAGAGCCTTCACTGCATAGCCAGCAAAGTGGCCGAATGCGAAGATGTCGAAGTGGGTCAGGACCCGCTCCCATGTTATCACTGTACAGTTCACAGCATATTCCTGTCAGGGCAAAGGTGACTGAATTATAAGAAACACAACAGCAACCAAAAAAAGAAAACACTTGATTGTTACAACTGGAAATGAAGAGCTGGAAGTGTTCTCATTTTGATTTACTGTATTCCAAAAACATACATATATGAGCAGTCTGTTTTTTCTTAAGAAAGCAGGAAAATGTGTTTGGAAACTCGAACCGACAGAAAGAAGCCCTCTCCATGTCTCCACCCTTCCATCCATTCTGACATCTTCTAACATTCAGTATTAGACGTGGTGTGAGCTCTGATGGTTCAGAGTTTCAAAACCATCCTCACCATGACATCAGCTTCCCGCTGTGCATAGCGCAGATTTGGGTCAATCCAGTACATCAGTGTCTTTACTTGGTCCCAGTTGAGGAAGATGAGGAAGACAAGAAACAGGAAGTACAGAACACTGACACCTGCCGAGGACAGGAGGAAATGAGTGAGGATAAAGAAAATAGAAAACTGGATGAGGCAGGAAAATGTGGTTAATGTGAATGACGCACAGCGGGTGTGACACATGTGGGTGAGCACTCACCAAACACCATTCTCCATATTGCAGGGTGTGGCCTGGTAAAAGGTCCTGATGAAGAAAGCATCATATTGGTGAGTGACTCTTAGTGTGTTTGCACTAAAGTAGAGGTCAATTTGACAAAAAAAAAAGTCTTAACTCAAGGTCCATTTATAACATTTATATCAAGACAATGAAGTATGGCTGCAGCTAACAATTCTTTTTTATTATCTGACGATTATTCTCAGAATAATCTTTTGGTTAATGTCCAAAAACAAGATATATTGAGTTTCCTATCACATAATATAAAAAAACAGAAAATGCTCACATTTGAGAAGCTGGAAGCAGAGATATTTGGCATTTGGTCTTAAAAAATTACAGACTTTTAAATAGTTATCAAAATAGCTGCTTATTCATGTCAGATGACAAATTGTTTCACAACTGGGTCAATGACAAATAAGGCTGTATAAAAGTAAGAACTGTAAAATAAACCATAAATAAATAACTTAAGATAAATTGTAGTTGTGGGAGAAAAATGTATTTGTGTCTTGAAATATATTTGTGTCAAATCGATCATATCCATAATTTGAAATCCATGTATCCATGTATATTCACATTCATCCTGTGATAATGGCCGGTATCATTGTCATATGTTCTTCACGTCACTGAGACAGGGAGTCTAGTGTAGCGGCCTTGGAGCCCGGGTGAAGATAGAGGGGGGGTGACGTAGACAAACAAGTAGGGCAAGATTTCTAATGCAGGGGAAGAACGGGAGCCGTTCACTGTGACGGGCAGCCGGAGGCCGAAGACGAGTGGGGAGGAAGACTGTGGTTAATCAAAAAAAAAACTCTGTTATGACCTTACCGAGGTGCAAAGTGTAACCTGTCTAGGTGAAAGTTCAGAGGAGGACATTTCCAAGGGGGGGGGAATGATCCACAACATAGTTTATCAAGATTTATTATCTCTCCTTTCTTTTGGCAAGATATGCCTCTCTTGAAGCCAAATCGTTGTTAATGCGCCCCCCCTCCGATCATTTCATTCAGCTCGTATATGATGATTAGACGGCTACCTGACCTGTTCCTGCCTCCGTGTTCTCATTGCCAATCACTCAGTCTTCCACAAGCTGCTAGATGATCGTTTTGGGGGAGTGGCTTTGGAGGGAGGCCTGAAGGGACGAGCTGTCAGTGTTGAAGACTAACTAGTTTAACTGGAGAAGAGTTAGCAACACTGGGCCGTTTTTTTGGTTGGATAACTTTTAAAATTTAGCATACTATTATAGTTTCTCATCATTACCAACCCTGCATTTAACGTAAAACTATTAAACGATTAAAAAATGTAGTCAATATTCTTAGAGCGTTAAATAAAATATAAAGTGACATTCCTTGCAGTTGCACCACCTGATTTACTGGTTGCACCACCTGACTTTTGCAACTAATTTCAGGCATCTTCTTGGACTTCTGTATACTTTTTTGTTCTTGTTAGCAAATTCATACACATCATGTTTAAATACAATAAAGACTTATATGATAAAATAAAATGTTTCTAGTTTTACATTGGTTGTACCGCCTGACATGGAAAGTGTACCAGCCTACCTATAAGTTAAAAGTAGCTAATTTGTATCAATATTTAAAAGAGATATAAAAACATTTTCACTCTGCCATAAAGGACAGTTAGGGTCCTCTTGATGATGCAATATCCTATTTACTGTTCTGCACTAATTTTATAATAAAAGTCCCATCTTTACAGTTGCACCCTGACATTTGAGAACATTCAAATTACTGGACAAAAGATGTCTGAAATGCTTTAAAACTATAGGTATTTGTAACATTTTGTTTATTTGAAAGATCATGCCATTGTATTAATTTTGAATTTATTATCATTAATATATTGATACAAATTTATAGTTTTCTTAGTCTGTTCATTTGCTCAGCCGGTTTTCAGGGTTTGAGATACCAAAACATAAAAGAATGAATATTATTTGAATGTACTGAAAATGTATTCAAACTCAATAGCTTTTATTGAATGAAATTATATAGGTCATGAATTGATAACATTATTTAAAAAGGAAATAATGGACTCGGACACTAAAATATGAATGTCATGTCATTGACCCAACTACAATGGACAAAACAATAAGATATAATTGTCTGAGCTTAAACACACAGAATCATGGAACCATAGGTTTAGATACATGTATCTCACCATTAGGGAAGGCCAGGACACTGATGACCAAGAAGAAGGAGACAACCACAAAAATACCAACTCGGAGGTTGTTCTCGGAGTTCTCATCATCTCTGTAACATCACACATCACATGTTAACAAAAACCGAAAGCTTCATAACACATGCAGCACTGTGGATACTGCACCCAGTCAGGATAGCTAGATACTGAACAGGGGTGCTTTTGTACTCTTTGCGTTTAAAACGTATTTGAAAAAGCGCGTGGGAGACAAAGTTCAGCTTACACAATGTAGTTCAACGTTACCTTGTAAACGCAAAGTACATGAGGCTCAGCACAGTAGCTGTCAGGAGTGTGATGGTGTGTGGCTTATAGAAGAAATCAAGGCAGATGTCGTCCACTTGTTGCTCGTTTATAATTCTGAAATGTAAATTATAGTTGGCATCATCCTTCCGAGGTGTTGGGGGAGAATCGGCGTCTTCCATGTCGCTGTAGTGGACTCTCTCCTTAAGTTTGACGGCTAAAAGTAAAGCGGAGCGAGAAGTTGACGTGAAGTTGTCGGCGAGAGAAACAATGAAGATGGACTGAACCACAGAGCTAATGGGGGTGTTTATAGATGATAATACATATTTTAGGATTCTAGGATTCACTAAAATAAATAGCACGAACCACAAATACAATAAATTATACGTATTGTATTTTCTATCCTTGTATTGATTTATTTTCAGCTTTTTCAAATGTTTTATCTTCATGTGTATATTAAATGCATTTAGTGTTACCCACAAATATGTTGTTGTGGTACATTCCACAATGTGACACTTCCGGGAAGTCCTTCTGCGTTGAGATGCACGTGAAAACGTTTGACATTGTGCGACATCTTGGTCGACGATAGAGCCGAATTGAGGATACAAATATTGTGAGTAAAGAGTTAACACCATAAAATAATATGTTGTGCTTCGACTTTAAAGAGGTATTCATTCTGATAGCTTGCTAGCATTGAACGCTAGCAATTGATCTGCTTTAAGCTAGCCTCTTGTAGGAAAAAAACAAACTTACACAAACAGAAAAGACACATATAGTTACAAACAGTTTGGCCTTACAAGAAGTGGCAACGTGCAAATATGTGTATGTGTCAGAGCAGCCCTTCACTGCTCGTTTATTATTTTAATAGAAGTTTGAATGATAATAATGACAATGCCCTTGCATTTTTATAAGTAAGTCTAATCAGACTATATTGTATTCTCAATATATGCACATTAAACCACATCTGTATGTAAAGTACTTTAATATCTTTGCATTTTTACAAGATGTACTAGATAGTTTGTTGTCCACCTCGTACCTGTTTATTATAGTTAATTGTTTAAGTTGTCAACATACTTGGCCAAAAAAGTTTAATCTTATTTTGATTCTAATTTAACTTTACTCTACAGAGTTTTTAACTATTTTGTAAGTTTTCATGAAGTACTTTCAGTGTAGGAGGTCCAGATGGAGCGTGATGATACCACAACCTCTTGTTTTCATGGTACCAAGTACTAAGAAGATGCTGTTGATGGTATCAGACAGTGTGGACTGTCCTTGTCTAGAGATAATAATAGTAATCCCCATATTGTCTCAAACCATGATGCTTTTGTTTTTTTTGCAGAATGGCCATGGCTTCATCCTGTACACAGCTGTGTCTACAGTGCCGAAGCTTTCTCTGCTCCAAGACAGTGGCTAATACCTGGCAGTATTACACTCAAGTTCGCCATTGCATTAGAGTTACAAGGGTACCCACCAAAATCCTAGATGGATCCTCAGTTATTAAGGGGAATAGCATAACAAATCAGGCAACACAAATGCGGAAACAACAGATGTTCTGTTACAGCGACTTAGCTGCCAAACATCTGGCAACTGAGGCGAAGGAAGACAAGGATGTTGAAACATCTAAAGCTGATGTTGTAGCGTACAAGAGTCCCCTTTTGCCAATCAGAGATGCTGTGCCGGAAATCCAGGTGTCATTAGGTACATATTAGTTTGCTGTTGTTGACCCTAACTTGTTCATTTATCAACATAATTCACTTTACATGTTATTTCTATCTTCAGAGGGAGTTGAATGCATTCCATCTGTATTGTCTTCATTTACAAGATCTGGACGCAGCTGCTGAGTTTTCAGCATTAGAGGTGATCAGTGATGAAGAGGCTGTCAGTATATCTGTTCCTTCTGCTATGCCTCCTGCCTCCACCTCTCTAAGAGACTACGTTGACCAGTCTGAGACCCTCAGCAAACTGGTACAGCTAGGTAATTAAAGACTTTCAAAATATTGTTGAGAACAATCTAAGTCTTATTCGACTTGTAAGTTTGGAAGCGTAATTCTAATTTATTGTGATATATGCAATGATCATTTGTGATCATTCATCCTCTCATTGCAGGTGTAAACCTGTGGAAGCTTGAACAGAGGCCCAACGTGGGGTCCATGCTACTGAGGCTCAACTTCAACACAGATGTGGCCCCAAGGCTGCTGTTCCTCAAAGAGATCGGGGTGGAGGACTCTCGCTTAGGCTATATCATCACGCACAACCCCTTCATTCTCACGGAGAGTTTGGAACACCTACAGTCCAGGTGACATAAAGGGATCTCAGAAACAGAAACATTATATGCTTTTATATTTGCCAAATGTCTTTAATCTAAATTAAATCAGTCTGAAAAGAGAAGGCCCACGAAACAATCTTACCGTATATAATGTATACTTAAGTAGTGACTGGTCAGGTCGTCTTCCTTCTCTTGAGTTGCACCTCCTTGTCTTAATAATGTTCTCTTTCTGTTATTTTCAAAGGGTGAATTATCTCAAGTCAAAGAAGTTCAGTTCTGAGGATGTTGCGTCCATGGTGTCCAGAGCTCCGTATTTGCTTAACTTCAGTGTGAAGAGGCTGGACAACCGACTGGGGTTCTATCAGCAGCAACTCAACCTCAGTGCTTCTAATGTAAGCTAACTGATGTCCTGATGCAATGGGACCTCCTCATTGAGGAGCTCAGCCATGTTTGTATCATGTAATTTCTTTCACAAAAATAAATTTGGTCTTTGAATGTAGGAAAATAAATCATAGTTGGTTTTCTCCCTTTCTCTCCTCAGACACGGAACATTGTAGCTCGTCTACCCAGATTACTGTGTGGCAGTTTGGATTCTGTTAAAGAAAATTTGAAGGTATTGAACGACCAAAGACATCATCAGAAAATATTGTTTGAGAAACCGTGAGCTGCTGTGTTTGAATTTGTTTTGTTAATGTGTTCCACAGGTGTGTGAAATAGAGCTCGGCTTTAAGGAAAATGAGATCCAGCACATAGTCATTGCCGTCCCAAAAGTACTGACTGCCAATAAAAGGAAGCTAACCCAAATATTTGACTACCTCCACAATATCATGAAGGTGCCCCACAACCTGATCGCCAAGTTCCCACAGGTAGATGTACAGCTGTGTGTTGTTGATTTATTTATTTTCTTTTTTACTTTTAAAAAACAAATTAGAACAAATTTCCTATATATTTTGTCCAAATTCAGCATTATAACTTGAACATCTGATATATCCTCCCATAGGTCCTCAATACCAAGTACTTGCGTGTCAGAGAGCGCCACCTGTTCCTCGAGTACCTCGGAAAGGCTCAGTATGATCCAATCCTGCCCAACTACATCTCCCTGGACCGCCTGGTGTCGCTGCCTGATGAGATATTTTGCACTGAGTTGGCTTTGGCCACACTGGAAGATTTTTATTTGTTCCAAAAGACACTTTGATTCTTCATGAGGCAACATTATAAAGGACTTCAGAAAACAAGTGGTCAAGCACACAGAATAAATACCATAATGACAGACACATGCAGACATTCAAGGCTTTAACATACCGGCTGAGTTTGAAATACAATGTTTTATAATGTGATGTTTAATAAATGCTCATAATGCAAATCTGCCCTTCTGACTGAAATACTATCCTATTTACCAAGACTGTCTATTTAAAGAGATCATAAATGTGATAAAAGGGCTAAATGTGTTATAAAGTTTATAAGTATAAAATGATCATTGATCATATATTGAAGACTGCCTCTAGTTAAAGGAGATTGTAAAGGATCAGGTTTCACTTTTGTGAAATGTAAAAAAAAATAGTTCTGCTCTACTACATTTCAAAGTAAAATATTGTACTTTTTACTTGTGATTTAGATGTTACATACAAGACAATAAATCAGTGTATACAGTATAACGCATTGTGATGCTGAAGATTGTAACTACCCAATACAGTTGCTGAAAAACATTTAAAATACTGCGATAGTAATACTGATCAATTAATACAATATTTAAAAACATAACGGCGATAGAGCTTCTAAGCTTCTACTTGTAATGGGGTGTTTCTATATTCTGGTATTGCTGATCTTCTTAAGTAAAGGATCTGTACCATTGACTGATCAGTACTCATGCCACCATTACACTTATTGATGGACTTCCACTGGAACTACCCTACCTTCATACTCAATCAGCCTTGATCAAGTCATGAGGATAGCTGTGTCTTTTACATCAAAAGAGTGATGTATTTTATAGACTTTTCCTTATCTCCAAATTTTCTTTATAAGCATCCAAATAAGCTGTACACCATAGACTGTACTGTATATGGGACACTGTAAGCACATAATGCTAAATTGCGCAATTTCCCTTTGACCTGAATGCGCCTCCCTACCCATAACGCACCGCGGTCGTTCTTAGTGGTAAAAAATGGCGTCGAGGGCACCAGGTACTGAAATCTCGCTCCCTATTTACATTTTCAGTTGTAAATATACTCGCTAAAGCTCGTGTTATACTTGTGTGTCGTGGTGCATGTTATACTGTAACACACGTTGTTGTATTGTGCTCATTTTGTCCACCTGTATGTTCGCTTTGACGCGTTTTGCTTCTGTGTGTCCTTTAGTGTCCTTATGCTAACTTATGCTAAGGGTACTGGTTAGCTAGCATTAGCTCAACACTAGCTACTGGTGCTCTCTGTTATCACCGTGAAAATACTTATTTTACAACTAGACACTCGTCCTGCTGTCCTTTTTTTTAAATGATTGATAGTTTCTTAGTTCGTTTCCTAACAGTTGTTCTAGTTTCCCAACTATCGTTTGGTGCTATAACATCTGACCTACACTCGGTATCGTTAGCTCCTTAGCACTACGGCACTGTTGTGTTGTTTCATCTGACATTTCACGGAAGGGCAAAGTATCTACTTACGGTTTGTCTCGCAATACCGAAAGTCTTAACCCGATAGTGAAGTTTGACCAAAGTTTCTAACGTGTAAGTCATAAGGGAGTCTCATAATTTGGTGTTATTTGAGGGGACGTACTGGGTCGCCTGAAATACATTTATAGATGTAAGACTGTAACACTATTAGAAGCATAACGTTAACGTTACTCCTTCCCCTCCACATCTGATTGAAACTCATTAATATATATATATTTTTCTCGCCTCTAAATCAAGTTTGTGCTGCGTGACTGATGCTGATTGTTTTGTGTCTTTCTTGTCCTGTTCACAGTAGCAACAGGCAGACTCCTGGTCGGGTTTCGCAAATGGTATTATAACATGTGTGGCTTCAACAAGTTTGGTAAGTTCAAAAACATTGATCAAAAATATTCAGAGTATTTAACCTCACAGTGCTACTCGTTTTTAAAAGTAACAGTATGTCAAGACTACTGATGTCATTATAAATGTAGGGGGTGAATATGGGGCTGTTGCTTTCTTTGATTTATCAATTTCTCCATATTTTTTTCTGTAGGTTTGATGCGTGATGATACGATCCTCGAGGACTCTGATGTAAAAGAGGCCCTGAGGAGGCTACCAGAGGGCCAGTACAACGACCGGATGTTCAGGCTCAAGAGATCTCTGGATCTCTCCATGAAGCAGCAGATCCTCCCGAAAGACCAGTGGACGAAATATGAAGAGGTACATAACATTTTCTTAAAATATTTTCACAATCCCTGCTTCCTTTTAACAGATGTACTTAAACAAATCATTTTTGTAGCCAAATGGAAAACAATAGGGAATTATTATTGAATTCTTCAGTGTGAAACTGGTGTCATACTGTGAAAATTACAAATTTCAAGTGTAAGTAAATAGAAAAGGAACTATAAAATGCATGTTTTGGAGGGCCTTTCGTCATAATGTCCTCTACGTCGATCGCAAGTCATCAAAAGTGTTATCTAGTTTGATTTCACCTAATTTCATTTCTCAATCCCATGTATTGTTCTTCTCTTTTCCTTTTAGGATGTTAATTACCTGACACCGTATCTGACAGAGGTGATCCGTGAGAGGAATGAAAGGGAGGAGTGGATGAAGAAGTAGATGATTCCTGATCAAAGCTGTTAATCCTCGTATTCGGTCGGTGCGTGGTTGTCCCCTGGTGTAATATATAAGATGAAATCGAACCAATATAAAACAAGAGCTCATTAAAAACATTGTACATTTTGGAAGATGTGGAAGTGTCACTTTTTTATGATGTAATGGAGAGAGGGATTTGAAGATTTGATTTATTGGTGAGACAAAATGAAACGGTTACAAGTATACTTGCTTAATTCAGATGTGTTACATGTTGCAAATATGAGCTGTCTACATTTCAAAATCCAGTTATATAAAACATTTAAACCAGAACATAGTCAAAAAACATGTAAGAAAATATATTGGGTGAACTTCAAGTATCTACCTTAATACATACACGTATCTACACTGCACATCTGTTTGTCTTACAGACTGTTGGACGTACTGAGATTAAAGGGATTCTCTGTTGAGACAATATCTCGTCAGGAATGGAAGTTGTGTATATGTTAAACCACAGTCAAACAAATCTATCTTACTTGATCTACTTTCCCAGTTTTGGCCTAAAGTAGGAACAGTGAAGTAGCACTTCATTAAAATAAATAGCTGTCTTAAGTATAGCCTAAAAACTGTGTTTAAACTCATTGTCAACAAAGCATGGACATTTCTGGGCAATTTGAGGATTCAGGTCTGCTTTAAACAAATGTCTAGATTTGTGTAAACTTGAGTTCATGACCCATCTCTGTCCGTTTACTTAATCCTGCCACAGGCAACCCCACTAATTATCGGTCTGAGCCTGTGATCTCCTGTTGTTCACCTCAGTTATGCTACCGATAAAGTTTCCAATGACGCTGGTAAACGATTTTAACATGGACACTCCCAGCTCGTTGCTGGTTTCATTAATCTCTGGGTCATAGGCCCCCAGGAGTGGGGAGCACACCTCCACACTCCCTCTACCAGTTCCTTCCAGGATCCCCATCAGCTGACCCCTGACCTCCTGAAACAGCTCCCTGTTGTACAGCAGTAAATCTGAATCATTAAGAGGATACGTGACATCCTCAGAGTAACACTGGCGGGGAACTGGCATCTCTATATATCTTAACTTGGGAAAACCCACAGACAGCATGGAGAACAACCTCAGCAGGGCGGTAGACGTCAGAGGGTTCCCCAGGAGTTTGAGCTCCTCCAGCTCCTGACAGCAAGTCAGAGCATTAGTGAAGGCGCCCATGTGCTCGTCCTCTATGTTACATTCTTCAAGGGCCAGGCTGACCAATGTGGCTGAGCAACGGCAGAGCAGTTTGTGGAAACAGGTGGGGAAGGAGCTGAAGATGTCATGTCCGCTGATGTCCAGACGGACCAGGAACTCGCTGTGGAGGCTGTTCGACAGGTAGGTCATGTCCAAACGGTTCAGGCAGCAGTTGGCCAACTCCAAGCACTGCAGCGGAGTGTTGAGGGGACTGGGTAAAGAAAAGAGAGGTAAAAGCGGTTACATATTATGGTTTGTGTTGGTCCTCGTGAAGAATTTGTTATGTAGGATTGGTGCCAGAAATGCCTACAGGTGCCTCTTTTTGGAAGTAAAGTTATATGCCAGATTGTGATGGACAGCTCTGTGGTTTGTGCTCCTGTTCTATTTCCATTTGAACTACATCCAGCATGTTTCTGGCTTCTGTCCTCACTCTGGCATCATGTCAGCAATTTAAACAACAAAATACCTCCCATTGCTAAACAAGAGCCTTAAAGCTGCAATGTGCTGTGGCTCTGGTTGACGGTGATGATTGTGAGCTATATTAAAGCTTTTGATGCTGCAAAGAGCACATAAGACAGACACCAGAGCCATCCATCTCATCCACACAACTACAAACAAGGACACCTTGTTGTCTCTCTTCATCCCTCCCTTTGTCCATTAACTCACTGAAGCAGTCTGCGTAGGTGTCCAGTTAGAGTTGAGAAACCAACAGAGAGCTCAGTCAGGCCTCTCTGTTGTGCCAGCAGGTTACCGATGGTGGACAGCACATCATCATCGTCAGAGCCCAACCTCCTAATATCTAACGCCCCAGCCGGCACGGTCAAAGACTGTAATTTGGGGAATTCCACCTTGGACAGCAGCAGCTCCAAGTGCGGGGCCTCCAGGGGAACATTGTGGACTACCTCCAGCTTTAAAATGGACTCGGTGTCTGCTAGGCTAAGAACATGGAACAGCTGCTTGAGGGAGAGGGAATCGGCCCGAAAACTGACAAAGCGAAGCTTCAGTGGACAGTAGCGGAGGAGGACGAAGGTCTGAGCCACCAGCTCATAGTTGCGGCCTGTGATGAAGCCGTTTAGACGGACATCAATAGATGTTTCATAGGCAGATGGGGCTACGTCGTTGGCTTGCATGGCCACCATGGTCTCATAGCAAATTTGGGTCAGGAGGTGGGTTCTTGCCCATCGACCCAGGGTGGATTGGCAGGGGCAGGGCTGGTGCTCGATATCCCTCAGGGCAGTCAGGTCCACCACATGCAGGCTCTTGGCGTACGTTCTTGGAGGAGACAGCACATAATCCTTTGACAAACAAGAGTACATGACAATAACAAGTCAATGCGGCCAAAAACAGAAGAACTGAAAAACATGGCGCAACTAAAACATGAGGATGACATATGATAAGGCATATAAAGACCATCTAAGTACCTTTAGGCCAGCCAGAATCGACTCCAAACAAAGCCGGCAGGTGCGGGAGGTGAGGTCCATCTGACAGTCGACTGTTGCTCCCAGGAGCCTGCGTAAGTCAAGCACAGGAAGAGGCCATGTCTGGACCAAAACACGCAGCACGTCCGCCTGCTCATGGAGGTAGCAGGCCTTGAAGAGAAGTGGGTAGAGGTTAAAAGACATACAGTTGAGGTTTTCCAGAGCACTTGGTCCACTCTGAATGAAGCCCTCGGCAGCAAGGAACCGCAGTGACTTCATGTTTCCAGGTTTTATCTCGGTTTTGGTCTTTCCGTACCAACAGGTCTGAGTGTGCTGGTTGTTGAGTGCTGCAGTTGAACAGCGCTGTGGTTGCTGCTTTGTTGATTTCCTCTGTTGCTGTCTGTCTGGGTGTTGTGCATTTGTCTGGACCCAGGCTTGCTGTGGTGAGGCGCGGGGGTCGCGTGGTAGGTAAGCGAGTGGCGGTTATTAATAGAAACAGCTGTCTCACGTCCTTCGTCGGGCACAGTGTCTATTTGCATCTTTTGCCAGAGAGATAAGTAGGAACAACATCTGAATGCCACTGGGAAACATGTCACTATTCACAGCACCTCTTTGT
Source organism: Leptoclinus maculatus (assembly GCA_032191485.1). Classification (NCBI taxonomy): domain Eukaryota; kingdom Metazoa; phylum Chordata; class Actinopteri; order Perciformes; family Stichaeidae; genus Leptoclinus; species Leptoclinus maculatus. The sequence continues at coordinate 29,576,247 of JAVDOI010000002.1, forward strand.
GAGGCCTACACTACTCACATGAGCTGCAAGGACCAAAGAAAACAATGTTGTGAGAGCAGATATAGAACATCAATACAGGAACAATCAAATCTCTGACTGTGATACACAAACGTCATCAGTTTGTAATGTTAAATGCATTTGAGAAGGCAGCTTGTGATAAGATGGTTATCTACTTTTTGGTACATCCACTTTTTTTTCCCCAAACCAGCCTTCAGTAAATGGCTTTTGCTACTCTCAAATTTCATCACATGGTTGCAATGCATTATGGTCTCTTGAGTATATGGTCAGTGGGACATGGTGTCTCTGCCTTTTCCATGATGGACTTCTGCCGATATAAACACAGGTGCCGAAAACAATCGCAATAGATGTTTACCATTGTTTTAGATACATGACACATATTTTGCCAATGCTTACTATGCTGCACAAATCTCTGAACATAAGTCTGTGTTTTGTCACTGATCCAGAAAAATTCAAACACTATACTGTGGTCAGTGCAGAATATATTGCGGGAAACAAAAGCATGGACTTTGTGTGATTGTTATTGGAATATGAACAGAGTGTGACTTTATCAGAATAAATACCCTTTCATTAAAAAAATACTGTATAATAATTTCTACATGATTCTAGTATATTCAAACCACATGTATCTCTACAAAATGTGCATTTAAATAACTTTAAAGCTAAGTGGAAATCTACCTGAGAGGAACCTGTCAATCTAAATGGCTATAGAGGTAGAATTCAGTAAACAGTAAACTGACCGTTCCTGGATTTAGTGAAGGTAATCTTTTCAGGTTTGTTTGCGTTAGATAACAGTGCTTCAGCCTGATTCCACTACACACTGAATATAAAGTAAATGAGGTGATCCAAGGACCTGCTGAGTTGCACTTAACCTCCAAAAACAATCACATTTCAGGCCGATAGTCTACACCACCTCTTCTCACCTGTCTCATATGTGTTTAAAATGCATTTACGAAGGGTGGTGGTGATGATGATGATGGTGCTCGTGGTGGTGATGGTGCTCGTGTCTCTGGGCTCGAGAGGACTGAAGGTTGGAAAATATTTCCCTATCTGCCCCCGGTGTGGATCGAAGGTGCGAGGCATCTTGTACCCTGGAGCGAACCCTCTTGCTGTGACTACGTTGCAGGACAGTATGTGCTGCAGGCTGAGACCGGGCAGGATGGCACCATGACGCGGGGTGTTGACCGTGTAATCTGCAAGACTTTCCCTGTCCTCCATTCCTGTCTTTCCCCGCTGACACAGCCTTGCTTTTCAGGGACTGAGGGATAGAGAGGCCTCTGGGAGACTCAGGGGAGATGTAGTTCTCTCTGATCACCACAGGGTGGTGCTTAGGAGCAGAGCGAGCATCCTGGCTGGGATCCTGCGAGAGAGATTCTGTGAAGAAGAAAAACAACTTTCATTTGATGAACTAAGTCTTTATATACGGCACAAACCACAACAGCAATAGAGGAGTTTCTCTACCTGTATTGTCAAACTTGGAGGTGTAGTTTTCGATGCCAGCTAGATCCAGGTAGTGGTTTCTGCGCTCTATGTTTTCATCCACGCAATAAAATGCTCTCACTGGGTTTCCTGACTCCTGAGACGCACTCTGCTCCTTCTCTGTTGCTGTTTTTAAATGAGAGAGGGACATTCTCATCACAGCAGGTAAATACCACTGTTCAGACACTTGAGAGAATCTTTATGTCTTTAATGTTTGTCCCTCAGATTATGTCTACAGTTACTAAGCCACAATAAAAATGTCTCTTTACCTATATGTAAGATGTTCTCAGGATCAGCCGACGGAGTGACAACTAGCTTTATCTTCAGGGGTGTGTTGCCACCGTAAGGCGGCTTGACTGACGCCCCTATAACCTCATACATGGAGTGCATCATACTGGTCATGTCCTGCAGAACACACACACATAGATACATATACACACTGTGTACAGGCCAAGCTGAAACAGTGCTTCATTTGAACAATATGCATGAAAGAAACCTACTTCTTTGGTGACCTTGCCACTGTTGTCGAAGTTGTACAGTGTGAAGACCCACTCCTGCTGAGTGTCCTCATCAGGCACCGTGTTACACTCTGTGACCTGTATGTGCACACATCGTCAGGAAAACAAGCTTATTACTGCTACAAAGTGTGGGTTGACCCATAGGGCCTTCAAAACCGGTAAAGCCTCAATGTGTGATTAAAATACATTGTCGAATAGTATCAGATGCGTAACTTTACAAAGAGTCAGTACTATACTCATACAGACACACAAGAATCTCACCTATCTGGTACTTCAATAGAGAGATACACACTCACATCAGCATGGCGGCTCCTCTTCTTGGCTTGTTTATTGACCTGGAAGTGGATGCTGTTACCTCCATCAGGTGTCTTCTTTGGTGGCAGAACCACTAAACAACACACAGAGCTGGACTATGAACGCCGTTATCCAGCAGACTCACAGTTTGAGGCTAATTATTATAATTGCGTTCACATACTGTACCCTTCCAATTAAGTTATCCCTTGTTTTTAAGCTCCGTTTTCAATAAACGTTTAGCAGCAAAGAGGAAACTAACAGAATCCAAAGGTGGAAGTTTTCCCACAGAAACATAGAACAGATGTGTTTAATTTCACCATTTCCTTTTCACCAAGAATGGAGATGACCTATTAAAGCTTTTGTATCAAAACTCTCTGATAATGTACATCTACACAGTAACAATCAAGTCCTTTAGAATAGATGTGAGAAATGTCAGTAAGGGGCATGTTGCAGCAGTTCTCTACTCACCTTTAAGGTTGCAGTTACGGTCCGACCTGTTTGCCCTGAATTCTACGTACAAGTTCTGTGAAAAGAGTGACAGGGTGTAAATCAACAGAGAGCAACGCATGTAAGAGAGGGAGAGGGGAAGAAAAGAGGAAGCAATTAAGAGCTTTTCATGTCCCATGAGTGTGAGGATCGGTCTCCAGATGTGAGCAATGCTGAACATCTGTGGGGTTTGTGTCTTTCTAGAAAAACTGTCAATGACTCTCCTTCGATTTCTGTCAAGAAAATTACATTTTGAACATATTTGATCAGATGGAGCAGTGATATGAATCTTTTTTTCATTTCCCTACAGAAATTAAAACAGAAATATTATAAGTGAGACGGTAAGACAGCGAAGGAGCGAGAACATGAGATTTGGGTATTTCCTAGTTGGTTCTCCTCTTTAAACTGTTGACATCTTGAGCTTTTCTCCACTGTCTTATGTAACTGACATGTCCCTGACGTTTCACATGATAATTAAATGTAAAATCATGAAGCCAGATTTACTAGAGACAATAAATTCCAACCAGTGGGATGCAGCGCCAACCTATTTAAATGCTTTAGTTAACTATAAAACTTCAGTCCATTATAAAACTATCAAACCTTAAGATTCATGTCCACTTCTGTGATTTAAAAAAAAACATCCGATCAGACGTATACTCGCTCCTCTCTCAGGTAGAAACCTGTCTGCTCTGCAAAGCAAGAGAGAACTGAAAGCGCCAACAAGACTCTTCTTATCTGTCACCACAACAATCCATCACTAATGTCACACTGATGCTCGGGCAGATGCAGATGAGTGCGCGCCCCCACACCCACCCACCCACACCCACACACACCCACACACACACACACACACACACACTAATCTCTCTCAACACCCTCGTCTCTCTGCCTGCCACGCTCTGCTTGCTGTGAGGCTTTGATGCTGGGTTAGATTTCAGGGGAAAGAGGGTGGAAAGTGGAAGAGATGGTGCAGGTAGCAGAAAGGTGTGCACACGATGGCATCAGTATTCTGTTTTACACCCTCATTATACATCAGCCTTCCATGCATCCGTCCCGATATCACAAGAGTTTCAAATGTCAGCCGAACAGTAGCCGCCTTTGTCTCAGCAAGAATGTCGAACAGCCTTTCTGATAACTTGATACCTGGACAGGAAGTTTCACTGTGGGGACGCAAACATGGAGACATGATGCTCTGGTGACTTCAGTCCTCTCATTTTAATGGCAACAAGCTGCAGTGACTTTGGTTTTAAGTGCCCATGAAACAGTATGAATTATGAAACAATGTTATAGAAAAGCTCAAAGTAATTGTAGAAAAAACCTTATCACACCAATAAGAAAACTACTAATTCTGGAGTGGTTTTCAAATAAAAGGGGAGTAACGGAACAAATTGGGTTTCTTGGGTGTAAGTATAATCACAAAACAAACAACCTTTTCAACACTTGAAGTAACGTGTGCACACTCAAGACAGAAAAACATAGACACACACACACACACACACACACACACACACACACACACACACACACACACACACACACACACACACACACACACACACACACACACACACACACACACACAACATCCAGAGATTACAGCAAACAGGTTTGTGTTTCTTGAGAAAGTGATGTTGTCGACACCTGAGTCACTGCTATTTGACAGGTAAATATTCAGTTAATGGGTCTGTGTGTGTTTAGTGTTTTAGAGCTGGAGCACATTTTATGTGTCACTTGTTATCTTAACAAACACGAATACATAAACATTTCTCTAACTATTTTTGGTTTTATTTTTTTTTAAATGCTTATCTTAGCAATCGTTTTAAGGTGTCGTTTTTCTTTTATCTGTGGAAAACTCTTAATATTTTAATGTTTCATATCGAGAACACAAAAATAAGGTTAATGTAAGACCAAAAGCAGACAGAATTTAAAATATCTCATACATTATGATGTCTTTGCCGTTTGCAGTCTACAGTGGTGGCGTCGTCATGGAGATTCAAACTATATTAGGTCGGAAAATCAAATCGCAGGAAGATCTCTGCCATTAACAAGCACAGAAACTCCACCACAACCTTTTAAACAACTTGGCAGAGTCAACATCTTTTTCCAAATTGTGTAACTTTCCAGACCTTTCACCCAACACTTCATAAACCTCAAAACAACAACACTGGCGATAACTCACACAAAATCTCATGACTTTTGCAGTTGAGCTAAAAGATCAAACAAGCTGAAGAAAAGTGAAAATGGCATTTTGGTTGTTTTTCTAATTTTACATTTACATAATTGACTGTTTTTACAAGCAACCCATGGGATCTTTGAAAGGACATTAAACATCTGTGATTCACTTTCACCACAAAATCTGGTTTCATGAAATGTTTATGGTTAATAGAACAGTATGTGACAGTTTTCAGTCTCCGTTGAATAAAACGTAATGAAGAGGACATTTTCTCTTCAACAGTACCGTGAATGCTTCATTAATGCCAACAGTCTTACATGTGATGCCATTTACGCAATCAAACACCCACCAAACACCCGCTCCCCACATCTTTTTCCTCTCCCCCTCTCACAGTCTGTCTGACTGGAGAAGGAAAGCAGTACCAGATGTGGAGACTTTTTTTTTCAGCTGGATATAAAGACCTTGCTGTTTGGAGGGGGGTGGCTGTGTTGCACTTCATAGACTTGGAAGTCTCTTTATAGAGAAGGAGGAGTAAAGGGCGGAAGAATAAATACACGAGTACCTCCAAACATCTTTTATGTCTCTTGGATGTGATGTGAGCAAATACGATTTATCCCAAAACTGGCTGAACTGACATGAAACCAGTATGAGTGTTTTTATTGCTTCTTTCCTCAGAAGGGAAATAGACTTTCACAAAATATATATGAAACTCTAATACATTGAAGAAGATGTTCTGGAGGATAAATTTGCCCTCAAATATGTGTTGTGTGTATGTGGATATTATCCATTTAAAGTCAGATCCGGTCATTTCCTCGCTTGATTCATAAAAGAAAAAACAACTTCACATCCTCTGAGATTATCAGTATATCTTTAAATTAACTAAATTATTGGCTATTTTATCAATAAAATCTCTATCGTTTGGATGTGAATAAACATGTGCACAGTTTCAGGTGATTTTAAGTTTCCTTCCATCACAGCGTTGAGTCTTTCTGGTGATCTTTCAACAACAGACCATTACAGTGTCAAATAAAACCAAAAATAAGCATCGTGGGATCTCTTTTTGTGCAATCCCTGAGGTGGGAGTTTTACTTGAGTCTGTATGTGTTAGACTATTAAGATGTCGGCTATTATATAAACTAAATATGCATTAATCATTACAAAAATAAATGTTCTACCTGTGTCAGTTTGGTTTTGTGGATGCGGATGCGCTCCAGCTCGCTTTGACAGTTCAGCACATTGGAAACCAAACTACCACCTGCAGAACATAAACATATTTGTGAACACATGAAAGAAGTAAAAAGCAGTTATGTTGTTTGTACAGTTTCTGTGCTGACTGGCTTACCTTCAGGACTCTGTCTGCGTTTCGAAACTGTCCAAACAATGAGAGAAAAGACAATATAACGTAAATCAGAGGCAATTTAATCTTCTTTTTTTTTAAACATTATGATGTCATTAAACACCTCACCCAGTTTGGACTGGAATTTTCCCATTCTCCTGCCTGATGGTTTGATCAAGAAAAGTTCATGATGTCCGATCCATGAAGGGGAAATACATGTGACATTTGTGCAAGAAGAGCACCGGGACACTACCGCAGATATTCAACCACAGGCGAAGTGAATCTCTGAAGTGAGATATCCAAGAGTAAAGCAGCAGGGCGAGAGGCTTCACGCCTGCGCACTTCCTTCTTCGGTTAGGACGACAAGCGTGACAAGCTGTAGAATAGGTAATAACGCTCGCCCCCTGAATGGGACATGCGACAAGTAGTTATTTTCACGCTTTTATACGTCATTTCTTTCTGATACAGTTTTCTTAATTAGCTGTTTGCTAATTATAATTTCATGCTTCATTGGTTACAGAAATTAAGCGCACAAGGGAGACAAAATCTCCTTCGATTAAAGCAACTAACCTACTTAGTCAAGTTTAGGAAAGATCATGGTTTGGGTTAAAATAAACCCTACCAAAAAGCTCGGATGGCAAACTTCTCCAGGAAAATGAGCAGAACAGCAGAGGTAACAAGTTATAATCATTATTGAGTTAACTAATCGGCCTCTAATTGTCAAGAATAAGCACATTTTTTTTTGGTTTAGGTATAAGACTGATGACACCTTGTGCCATTATAGTAGGCAGTGTAGATTTTGCAATGCTCTCTGTGAATACTTTCAAAAGGAATGGAGCCAGCAACTCAGAATATTGTAAAATCCAGAGGTGATTCCATCATTCCCAGGTGACTTATTCTTTTTTAGATGATTTATGGCAATTTGAACTTCTTCTAAAGTGCATAACAACGTTAAAGTCGCCCCTATCAACAAATAAGCATTAGGAAATTGAAATAACCACCTTGCAAGTCTTTCATCCAAATAATCAAGTAAGTGGTCATTATCAGATTTAGAATTGTAACCATAAATACTGACAACAATCAAAATTATATTATTAACCTTAATAACCAAACTAACAAAGTGGCCGTGAATGTCACAGTCGGAATATTAAAATTATAACATTATTTTTTTGACAAGATACCCATGCAGAATGCTCTGTTCCGTGGGACAGCCAAATGTCATTACCCTATTATGATTTCCAAAAATTACAATATTTTATGAGTGAGTGCGATTCTTAAAAAAATATGGAATCAGTTTTTAGCTGTTTAGCAAATAAAAACCTTACGTTTTACATTGTTTCCTAACCCCCTGGCATTTAAAGAGAACACATAAAAATACATGAACAAAGAACGATACAGAAAGGAAACAAAAAGTGTGATTAATATTCGATACAACGAATTTCTGTGATTTTGGTAATCATAATAAAACTTCCTCAGAAGTGTATTTCTACCTATGCCCAGTAGGTGGCAGTGCAGCGCTGTGGTTTCGCCTCGCGACCCTGGACTTGTATGTGCGCGTGCAGCCAGCGTCTTCTCATAGTTCGAGGAGACGCTGAAGGAGAAGAGCCACACGTTTGCCCGCCTCATCATTTGTCCTGCTTTTCTCAGGTTAGTGACACGTAAAGTGCACCAAATACGATATATAAATTGGGACCAATATTTACTGAATATTTTGTGAAAAATCTTGTGTTTCATGTAGTTTAGTAGCTACTTGAGTATTGTTTTAAGACTGACTGTTGAGTGCTAACCTAGCTAAACTGATAGTAGCCTCGCAGTACATTCCCTAGTTTATTTCTGGCTCCTACACATCGTATTCATATATGTTATCGCAATACTCAGCATATGGCAATACCGTGATAATATCGTATCGTGGGACCTCTGGTGATTCCCAAGGATTACAAGGATGCCTATTTAGGCATCCTTGTAACCAAAGAACAAGACGGATGTCTTCCTAATTTTAGTCCAATGATTAAAAAAGTATAAAATAAATGTAATCTTTGGTTTTAAAGAGATCTGTCCTTAAAGGGACGTGTCCTCTCATCTCTAGGTTTGTTTATGTTGCATCCTCTATTTCTTGATAACAAAACTGCCAAAAGAAATGGACCAATTGCTGTTTAATTCTCTGTGGAAGAATCGTATACACTATATTAGAAAATCTGTAGTCATCAATTCCTGCAAAAATGGTGGTCTTGACTTTTTGGACTTCTCTACTTTAGTCTGTGACTGTGTGTCAGGGTGTTTCATGTCCAGCTGATGTTTCTTTGGTTAACATTGTTGACACCATTGTGGTAAAATGTGTTCCTCACCATCCTGTGAGAATAATAACAGAGCTATTCGCTCTCTTTTTCAGTGTGAAGTTGTCTCAAAACCTTATGTCATTACAATAAAAGTTATGGGAATATGTCTCAAAATTTATTGGCGATGTTTTGTACAAAGATTTTGCATTATTCTATGAACATTGGATTGGATAAGGGCGTATATCATAAATGTATTGATTATTTTTGCCAACTTCTATTTTCATAAGTGTACGTTTACAAGCCAAAGACCCGCATTTTGTGTTTTTTACAAAGAGTTTGAAATGTATTTTAAAAACTCTGAAATGCTGTACCAACAAAAATGCCATGAGAGCAGTACTGGCAGCATTGCCTGTGATATGTTTGTAATTACACAATCACATAAGGTTTGTGCCTTAGTGTCTCCTTTTTCTTTCTATATTTATTTGGATTTTTATGCTTTTATTTCTGTCGTCTTTTTATTCTCTGCGGTTGCCCCCCTGGCATGTTAGTTTAAATGTCTGTATTTTGACATTTCTTACTGACAATTTGTGCAATTGTTGAATAAAAATTGTGAAGAAGAATGAAATCTTAGTCATAATCTGTATGATCTTGATGCTGTATTCAGGTTAAAAGTATGCTTTGACCACCAGTTTTGTTCCCACATCGCAGAACCATCAACATGTTCTACAGTCTCTCAAGAACACATCACCGTAGAACATCTTCACACAACTCAGCTGTGAACTCCGATCTACACGGGTTCTATCACTGTAACTTTGCAAACATCATCTTATTGTTGTAATAATAAATATACACATTAATTCACGAAAAGGAAAATAAAAAGGGCCTAACTCTATTGCCCACAACTCCATCAATGAATAAATACCATTTTCTGAAACAATCACAGAGGTGGTGGTGGAAAAAGAGCTTTTTTGTTTATAACTAAATACAAAAGTAATATGTAAACTTGTTTGACATTACAACTGGTTTCTGAAGTAATGGCAGTGGTTAACCATTTTTTGTTTTCATTATATTACATAAATGTACATACTGTTTTAAAGCAACACACTTTAAGTCCATATCACAGAGGTGTTAACTGCTGCCACTGACAGACTCTTTGACGGGGAGGGCTGGTGTCGGGCCGATGTGGGTCCAGATGTAACCTTTCTCTGCTCGGATGGGGATGGTGGGGAACGGAGAGCTCCGGGACTTGAAATATTCAGAGGGGGCGTGACACACGAACTCCAGGAACTCCATCTTTCTGGGCAGATCCTCCTCCGGACCTGATATAAAAACAGACTGTTTGTAACTTGTCACATACATGTCTTGAAAATGGTGAAATGTTAACCTCTCATTGCTCACCAACGATGTATGTCCCAGGATCAAACAGGTCCTTTGGGCTCGCCTGTGTGGGGATTAACCAGGTCAGTGCAGCGCTCTTTTCACAGTACTGGTCCTGCACGAATCCCCGAATCTGAGCATAGTACGGCTTCCCGTCTTCCTCATCAGTTACCTTGATCACATCTCCTGTCTGGTAGTATACACCCTAAGGATACAAGTATAAACATCAAGACAGATGCATCACTGGATGAAGGTTTAGTACAACCGTAAATACTTGAAGCTGCAATAAGATGAAGAAATGCTGAAAACAGATCAGGAAATGCTTTCAGGTGAATTATATATTGAGCAGAAACATGAGGTTACTTTTGCTCGGTCAGAATAAACACCATACCTTATAAAATACTGATTCTGATGTGATGATTGTTGCAACAGATTCTGGTGCTTTGATTGGCTGAGGAAAGAGATCACACACACACACACACACACACACACACACACACACACACACACACACACACGGGTCAAATACATACATTAATAGCACAGCACAATAACAAGAGAAATAACTACATTTATACTTACATTTTTTAGCTTGAATATGTGTCTTCTCCCCTTTCCTTTTGTTGACACCTTCTTCTCGGATGCAGGAGCTTTGTACTTGGTGCTTCTCAGCCGTGCAGACCTCCTGTGGATCTCCTGCTTGGACTAAAAAGCAACACAAACCAGGTATTTAGGTTCCGAATTAGCGCAATTTGCCCAGCTGTGTTGCCCTCTAAAAATAACCACAAAGTCTGGGCTGCACCCAAGAGAAACATTACATGTAAAAAGGCACATTTACACACAGTAAACATACCTGCTTTCCCCCGCCATTGCTGGGCTGAGTGATGGAGGACATGGAGGGTCCCGACGCGCCACCGCCGCAGTTCTTCCCTGTGCAGTTGTTGCAGAGGATCTCTCCCTGGTTCCCTTTCTTCCACATCGAGGACGAGGTCGTCTTGCAGACAGCACAGCATGGCTTCAAACCCAGCGGCATCGTTAAGGGAACGAATAAATGAACGTTAACTACAGCAGACGATGGCTGCTCGCTCACCAACACCACACGTGACTCCTTCTTATGACACCAATACAGAGACAGATGTTTCCTTTATGCGACAGATGTGACAACAGATTAATTGCTATAATTACGACAGCATCAAATTGCAACACGGAGTGTTTATTTTCGCAGCCAAATCACCGCCATTGTGAACGCCACTGTTTTCTTCTTCTTCTTCTGTGGTGTTTAACGGCAGCTTGCATCCTTTTTGTTGCATTACTGCCATCTTCCGGTTTCAGTCAGTTCCTATGTTCCCAACTACTAAACTTTCCCCATCAGACCCGTTGCTCGCAAAAAGTTTGTAAAGTACCTTCTTCCCAGATTACTAGATCCCCACTCTCTTTTGATCCATCGGTAAAAACATGCACATGCTCTGGGTATATGTTATCTGTGTACTCATAGAACTCACTCACTAAATCAGTATTTTTACGTTTTACCTTAATTTGCAGCAACTCCATGTCCACCTCTGGTTCTTTAAGCATCCACACAGGAGTTATTGGCCTAACGACAGTAGGGCAAAGCTCTATCACTGGTTTCTTCTTCTTCTGGTATTATTGCGGTTGGCATTCATCTTATTGGTGCATTACCGCCACCTTCTGCTCCGGAGTGTGGATCAGACAATAGACTTACACTCTTTACCCCAAAACTAAACAAACCAAATAAATAAAAAAACAAAACAAAGAAACAAACACACTGTTTTCTTCTTCTTCTGTTGCCTCTTTGACATCGGCTCTTCTTCTGTGGTTTGCGATTCCTTAGTCAAGTGCCACTACTGGACTGGGTGAGACGAACTGTGTATTGTGTATTGAGCTTTTATTGTTAGACACAATATAAACTTAATTAATTAATTGATACAAAACCAGTATGAAGGAATACAGTAAAATATTTAGGGGAAAACAAAAAGAGGACACACAGGTTGGTTACAAAATGTTCAGTACAACAGTTACCAATGTACTAATGTAATGTTATTGACCTAAAAGTAACGTAGAAGTCGAAATATGACAATAGTAGAAATATTGGGACTTTTTTATTTTGGTGATAATTATGTTGCACAAAAAGTAGTTTGTGACTCCACTCCAGCAGGGGGCAGTAATCAGTAAAACTGCCGCCAACCACCGTTAATGTGAAGAAGAAGAAGAAGAAGAAGAAAAGCGTCACCGTTCAAAACATACTCCAAGTTCCGCCTGTCTGTCCCCCGGCTTAGTGAGAGTCCTCATGAAGATGTCTCAAAAAACTCCAGACAAAGACGACCAATCGTCAACGAACAAGAAAACCATCTCCCTCCCGATATCCAGAGTGAGGTTGATAATGAAGAGCTCCCCCGATGTGTCCTGCATCAACCAGGACGCTCTGTTTCTCACCACCAAGGCAACAGTAAGCAGCCGTTAATGCTGAGCGCTGCTAACTTTCCAGCCCATTCATCTGCTACAGGGATTAGCTCCACACACTCTACGATTAGCACGCTGCTAGCTTCTCGGATAACTGCAAATGTAGCTGCTCCATTTTCCTATTTGAGTTTCTCCTTTTGCTGACTTTGCGTTGTGTTTGTTGAAGGAGCTGTTCGTCCAGCACCTGGCTGTGGCTTCATTCAACAACGGCCCCGCTAAAGAAACCAACTCTCTGTCATACACCGACCTGGCTAACACCGCAGAGGAGTTGGATACCTTCCACTTCCTAACAGGTGAGACCCAGCTACAGCCTGGTGGACCTACAGGGACCTTCTGCAGCATGTAATGTTGGTCTCTGCTCACTCTTTACCGCTGAGACATTAGACCAGGGGTGGGTACTGTTGTGGAGGGCCGGACCAGTAGACTGATCTCGATCCTGCTCTATATGAATCCACCGCTTTATAAAAAGTAAATTGTATGGTTTTGATAAGCTGTGAGTGGTAAGAGTAAATATTATGATCAGTGGTGGACTGTAACTAAGTATATTTGCTTAAGTACTGTACTTAAGTACACATTAAAGCTACTTTACTTGTATTTCCATTTTATTCAACTTTATACTTCCACTCTATTACATCTCAGAGGTAAATATTGTACTTTTTACTCCACTACATTTGTCTGGCAGCTTTAGTTACTAGTTACTTTGCACATTACAATTTTCAAACCTTTCCTAACTACCCAAACTGAACAACAGAGTACAAAGGAGTTAAAATGAGCTCCACCTGAAACATCTGCAGCAGGAATAATGATCCAAACAAATATACATATTTAATATCTATATATCTATATATAAAAGTAAAACACTGACGGGGTTGACTGACATGTTTCTGCAAAATGAGTGCTTTTATCACGATTGTTTGTAGTCCAATTACCTAATTTTCAGTTTTTCCGTTCAGTGCGAGTAAACTAGTCTGTGTTGGGCTTGAATGAGTGCACTGACGTCAGGTTGATTGTGTGAGGTGAGATGTGAAGGACAGGTGACAGGTGATCGTCAGTGAGAGAGGATCTGGATTTGTTAAACTTCATCACGGAGAATGTTTGTTCACATATGTAGGTCGATCAGAAGAGAACCAACATCTTCTGAGCATGTTGCTTTTGCAGCTCAAAACCTCAGATGTCCGTGTCCGCTCTGCATCCGTCAAGTTTTCGTATTTCTCCGTGTGTTTAGTCTCGTAATGGAGATTCAAATTGTCATCCTTAAACTCTGCGATCTGTTCTCCACAAACTAAGCACACGGCTTTACCTTTGACTTCAGTAAATAAATACTTAGAAGTCCATGTTTTGCTAAAAACACTGGACTGTTGTATTAGACTGCATTAGTTTTAGCAAGGTGTACCAACTATGTGCTAATCTGTCTAATATAATTTAGTTTATTATGCCACTGTGTGCAATGCTGCACATTAAAGAAAAATACTGCTTCTTGGTTTATCTTTAAACTGTTTTTTTAAATGTATTTTTCCAGGAAATTTGCTCTATAATGCTATACATCACTATTGCAATATAAAATGATAGAGGATGTAATTCATACTGTGTATTTCTCCCCTACTCATCTTTTACTGCAGCAGCATTTGAATGGCCCATATTGATTTATCTCCCAACTCTAAAATGTTATTCCTTAAATCCACCCTTCAAGATTTATTTCCACAACCATTGGTCGCTGTAAACACCGTTTCACAGCGCTTCACATGCAGCTTCAGTAAGAGGATACATCTAGGCAGTAAGAAGGAGTTTGACACGGTGTACTATTCTTTTTTTATCTTTATTTTTATTTATAGATATCCTGCCTAAGAAGATCTTGGCTCGAGATTATCTTCAATCTTTGGAGCAAATGCAAGACGAAGAAGACGACGACGACGACGCTGCTGACTTTTAAAAAGGACATTGGCTGCATCTCACGTCTGAACTGATGTTATCAAACGTACATGTCCTGTCATTCAAAGAGAGATCTGGCAGAAGAGACGTCCTAAGCTTTGTCAATGCTTTCAAATACACTGAGAGTTCAGCTGTAGGGATAATGGAAGACATTAGTGGACATTGAACTGAAAGTAAAGCCACATATTGGAAAATGTGAAATCAAGTGAAGACTTCAAAAGATCACCTTCAAACACACCGAGTCTTAAAGGAACGTAGAAGTTGTCCTGTATGTCTGAGATAAATACTTGATGCCAGAAATCTAAATTTGTAACAATGGCCTAAACAAAGCAGCCGTAGATGAATCGCAATGCAATCACGCCTCAAGATTTTGATGTTTTAGGATTGGCCCGGATTGGATCTTTGAAGGTTTTCTGGGAGCAATGTCTGATAAAAATCGTGCTTGTTTTGCGTTTAGGAGGAGTAAATAGTTTTCTCTTAACAACTTGCAGCCCTCTATGGGCTAACTCCATGTAGCGGACCAAGAAATAATATTCCTCACAGCCGGCGCACAGATGTCTCGGCTCCTGAGTTATGATTGGGTGAACACTTTATTTTACAGATGATGTCAAACATTAATTTCTAAGTGAAATATGTCGATGTTACTGGTTCTAAGTCATACATGATAGCTTTAAAAGATATTGTCATGTTTTAGTTACGAGTAGTCATAATCATAAATACTTGAAAGTCGTTTAAACTAATCAAAAGTACAAATACCTCTTTTTTTTCCTCCATCTTAACTACATAGCAAGTGAACACGCTGCATCTTTCCAAATGAAAATTTACAATCGGCCCAATCGATGTGAATATTTAAAGTGTATATAACAACTGACCACCTTATCATCATCCTAATGCATTTACAAGTTCTTTTGTTTAGTTTTGATATTAAAATAAAGGTTCATGCTGTCTGATATCCATGTTGCTCTGCATGTATTTTACACCACAACCACAGACAGAAACACGTGTGAAAATGCAGTTTATTCATGTTGAATGATGTGTTAAAACAAGTCAATTATTCCGCTCCCAGCTTCACAAATGTCTTGTGGTTTTACGAGAGGCTGCTAGCGTGACCATGAAATCTCCATGTGGAACAAGTCTGCAAACTGGAAATATAAAACGTGATGTAACAACTACATGTGCATCAAATCTCCCTGATAGTGTGAGGTTTATTTACACGTTACTTTTAGCTGCTTTGATGACATAAGGTGCATATTACTAACATAATCCTATGAGCATGCATGCATTTGCTACATTGTTGTACAATAATGTACATGAATATATCAATACAGCACAAATAGGACAACCGGTCCTTGTTACTGTCACTGCCGTATGAGTTTGTGCAGTCGAAGCTGCATGTTAAGCAAAGTATTCTCTAATTTAGAGAAATGACTCTCCAGGATGTTTGCCATGTGCTCTCTTCCCTCTATGGCGTCTCTTGTGTTGGCGAGATGCTCCTTCATGCTGAAAGGGATGACAAACCACAGTTTTTTTCACACATTTACACACGACTTTGCATGCGATTCTATCAAATAAAAGTCTGTCCTTTCACATCTAATAGAGAAGAGGCCCTGAACTGCATTAATTCTCTGCAGCTGTTTTGGTGGCAGAGCCTCGTCTCAGCCAGATGTCCAGACAGATGACTGTTGGAAAACATTTGAAATGACATAACTGTTTGTCTGGATGCTGTTTCCACTCTGTCTTCTTTGGCATTCAAGCAGCGTTATGTTTAGACTAAACAAGTAACACTGATCCGGAGTTCCTGACTGCCTCACTAACAATGATTAAGGAATAATCCCACAGCTGGCCTCGGATCAGAATTTACCAGAAACTTAATTTATTTGACTACAGTAGGGCTTGTAGCTTTGCTTTGTGACTGGTCTCTGTAAAGTATGGTTCTATTGTATATATATATATAAATATTCAACAACAAAAAAGCCAGCTTGATAGATGTTCCTGTTCCTACATCTTTAAATAAGAAATCAGAGGTTCACATTATTCACACTTCTTCAGTTACTACATTACAGTTTTTTTAATAAATTAATTATAGGATCCCTTAGGTTATTAAATTCATCAAATAGTCCATGGACCGTTGCTCACCTTGTGAGGGCTCCCTGCTCCTTCCCCTCTTTCCTTGTCTCCTTCAGAGAGGCAAACACCTTCTCCATGGTCTGCATAGTTTCTACCACACTCAGGTGGTCTGAGTGGATCCCTTGGACCTCCTCTCTGGCTTGAAGTTCGTAGGAGACCCCTCCATCCTCCATCCCGCTGGTGGTGGACACAGCCTGCAGGGCAGCCCTGTTCTGGAGGACAAGCAGACGGGACTTGGCAAACTCCTCGGGTCTGGCTATGTTTTCCCAGCAGATTGCAGAGGATGGCGGTAACCAGAAGCGCTGGGTGCAGTTGACTGGTTTTCCTGGGGTCTCTGTTATGAAGGGGCTGTCAGCAGGGAAGCTGTGAAGCAGGTGCAGAAGAGATGATCCAGAACCCCACTCCAAATCCTCAAGGTCTGGTTCCCCAGAGAGTTGTTCAGGGGGTAAAGTAGGAAGAGGCCCTGCTGCCCCTGCACCCTCTGCTGGGAAACAGACCCCCAGCAAGAGGGAGAAAGACAGGCAGAGCACAGCCCTGCTTACTGCCCCCTGGAGCATATCCAAACTGGCTGAAACGTGAAGGATAGATCAGACTTGTGGAGCAGTATTCATATTGACACACACACACACACACACACACACACACACACACACACACACACACACACACACACACACACACACACACACACACACACACACACACACACACACACACACACACACACACACACACACACACACACATACACAGCTGTAATGGTTGGAAAGGCCATTTGTTGGCATCATGACAGACCTTATCAACTACACATTTTTTCCACTGTAATCTTTTCCTGTAACAAAGCTGTTTTTTTTTCACACAACAGGTCTATCACAACCTCTATCTGCATATTCACACTATTTAAATCAAACATATTTTTAATGAGCCATGATATCTAACCTAAATCTAATAAACAAAAAAGATACACACAATCCCATGCAGTTTCTAGACAGACTATAATTTGCATGTGCAGGGATGGAGATTTTGATGGGCCAATACATTACTTGTTATTTATAAAGTTAAGAATAGCAGTGAGACTTTTAATTGGCATATAACTGTGTCAATACAGGCACAGTGAGATTTTACCTTCAAAATAAAAGTATAAAATCTGTTACTTTTAATAAAAAGTACAAAAAGGTTAATTGCAGCTACACTATTGCCACGTTTCTCCATCAAGAACACATTATTTTTTTCGGTACAGTAGCTTATACATCTCCAAAAAGGTTGAAGCAGAAATGTAGGTTATGTTTCATTTCTTATATTATGTCCGGAGGCTTTACTCTCATTTTGTGAGCTTCATGGTTTGCCAGCAGTAGAAAGTTAAGAAGCCTCACAGCTAATCCGAAACTCCTGATCCCTGCAACATTTGTATCTCATAAAAAAAACATCCTTTTCCTCCATACCTTGCATCATTTTCACTCATGTCTTGTGTGTATGTAATTGTCTTACCGTGTAAAGAAAGCACAGCGACGATGCAGTCTGTGAGTGCTGCGATGCTCCTCCGTCGCCTGCAGTGGTCGGAAAGAATGAGTCGTTGACTGCAGCCTGTTACAAGCGACGTGAATCGCTTTTTACTGGCCCGGTTACAGCGGAGTGAGGAGCAAGGATTTTCCGTCAGGGTCTGTGGAGTAATTGAAGGAAACTTGCCCCAAAGAACGTCAAACACACTTGTAGTCTGGCTGGGAATCTGTCACTGACTTAGAAGTGCAAACAGCAGACAGGCTTTTATGTAACCTACTTAAAAAAAGTAAAAATGAAGTTTCAATGCTGGATTGTACTTATTTCGGTAAAGTGTTAATTTGCAGCTTTGTGTTCCTCGAAATAGTTCAAGTCAGTGAGTCTGTGAATGCAGTAGGAGGTGACATGCTATTGGAATTTATGAGCCATTTTACAATGTCCTGAACAGGACCAGCCAGACTTGAATTTTGCTCCAAAACATACATCATGCAATCATACATGTGTATTGAAACAGTCCGTCAGACACATCGTTTTATCATGCTGTTTCAAGAACAAACACAAATGTTTTAAAATGAACCCAGACTGTTTTTGTCCCAAAGACTGATACACACCATCTGTGTTTGTTTAGTGAGTCTTTTGAATGGCCATGGAATGAATTAATGTAGCCTGAGGTTTACACCCTGACATAAGCAACAAGGAATGGGAGGGACGAAATCTGGCACAAACTATCCAAAGTGTTGTAATGTTAAGGGGAGGAATGAACATGCACACCATCAATCTGAAGAATGGACTGATCCATCATACACAAGTTTAGTAACTTCAAGAGTGGAAAAGGGTAAAATGCAGATCACTCTGGATGAGTCATGTCCACACTTTCAGGTCCTGCTAATGATTTTCAAACCATTTGGAGAACAAAGAGTAGAAGTTTATTAGTTTCAGTCAGATGAAGAAAATCCATGTTTTTGGCTCAATGGTGAAATATAATCAGGTGGAAGATCCAGAAAAAACAGTCACAGTGACAATTATTGTATTGCATTTGAAATGAAAGAATGAGGTCAAGTGCCAACTTTCAGATTCTTACAAAATAACACTGCACAACAAATCATGTGTGTGTGTGTGTGTGTCATAGAGTGAAAACTGCTTTGGGAATATGCAAGAAAGCTCAACAGAATTGTCTCGTAAATTCAATTTAATTTATATTCACAAATAAAACAGTTGCCACAGAGGGCTTTACAATCTGTGCAACACATGACACTCTTTATAGACCTTTGAGTTGGACAAAAGTTTAACTGTAAAGAAGGAAAGGAATGACATGCAAAAGATGTTGTCAGTGAATATAAAATAATCAGTAAAAGAAATGTAAAAGGGGCTTTCTGAACTGGTGATCTCTCTGAACTGGAATACGCAGCGTCACTGTTAAAGTGTTGTAGAATCAGTATATTTGTTCTGTATCTAAGCAGACAAAATGTTTCTTAAGCTTAAAGTTGACACTTTAGCCAGAGTGTCATTGCTTCAATTGAAATCCGGTTTGCTGTGATACACAGCTAAAGTAAAATGAATGTCACTGTCTGGATAATGTCTTTATGGGTTCAGGACCCCAACAGGGGTGCAAAATAAATTCGAGGGGTCTTGCATTTTTGCAACACAAAATCATTTGCTTTAGACTCTTTTTTATTTTTCTCCTGTAATCATGAAGGCCAGCCTATAATACATATCTTCCTTCCAATAAAACAATCTGAGAATTGTTACAACCCAGTCACAGACAAAAACAACTTGTCATGGGGGTTTGTAAGTGGACATAGTTTCGGTTTAAGAGGTCACAAGGCATAAAGGTTGGTCTAAATAATATATTATGGTCTAAATGCTGATACAGCACAGAAGAAAGTAATCCTACAGTGGCATCTAGTGGCAAACAATGGAAATCGCTGCTTTATTGAATTATCATTGTATCCATCCATCCACCCAATGAAACACTGTTCAGAGTCCCAGTAGGACATTTTATATAGTAATTTATGAAAATATGGACTACAATATAAATAATCACGTGCATGTGTTTTCAGGCTTATTCCAGGATTTAATCTTTGCACTAAATTCCATCACAGTACCTTGTGCAGTATTAAACTCAATGTACACGAGCCGGGGAGAAGGGAGGGGGATCACCGCGGAGCTCCTCCCTCCTCCAGGCTGCCGTCACCGGGGCTGCTGGACCGGAGCAACTCGGCACCAACAACCAGCCGCCGGCTGCTCCTCCGTGCTGAGCAAAGACTCGGTGCAGCCAGGAGACCGCCCGCCGTCTCTGCCCGTCAAAGTCTCGCGGTCCACGGTTGACGACATGGCCTCCGACGGCATGGACGAGCGATCTCCGCTGCTGTCGGGTCCCAACTCCGACAACGTGACCCCCACCGCTCCCCCGTACCTGCAGGATTCAAGTCCCCGAGGTAAACACAGCCTGCGTGCTGAATCATTTCTTGGGCGTATCGAGTTTGTGCGTAAATAAAACTGCAGCAATGCAAGACAAGGCGAGGGCAGTCACTCCGCAGCTGGGAAAAAGGTGGAGCTCGCACTGTGGGAACTGGAGCAGTGGGCTAGAGAAGAGGGGCCTACAATAACAGCAGGCTTTGTTTTTACTGCAGAAATGCTCACATCGAGACTCGGTGGGGCCTGTCATGTTTTGGGTCTTCACCATAAGAAACGGTAGCCTATGAGTCGTGATGTGAGGCCTCGTTGGAGGTGGGCTTTCATGTTGTTGATTGACTGGGGGGGAGGGAGAGATGACCCACTGCAGATGAAGGCAGCCGAGCAGCCTTTTGTCCCAGCTTCAGATCGACAAAAAAAAGGCCCAGATGTGTCCTTCGTGGATGGGATCGAACCCCAAAGCATGCCAAAATGTCATAATGTGTTACATGAAGCTGTCAGTTAGACATTTGCATGCAAAATAGGCTGTAAACAACACATATTTGGCCTTGAGCTTGCGAAGACAGTTTGAATATATTCTAGCATTTTCAGTAGCCTACAGGACATGTGCATGGACAGCAAGGAACCTGAGTGTCCACATTTTGCTTAGTAAACAGCTGAATGTAGGTTACAGCACCGTAATGCATGCAGTGCTGAATGACCCAGGCAATTACTGCTCATACATCCACAGTCCTCTCAGTTTGTAAGCTGCTGTCAGGGCTGGCCTTTGCACTGAATGTAGTCTGATTCTGAATTTATGTTGCGGAAGATAAAATCCCATTTTGAAGTTGGAGACATACACAAAGACACTTGCTGTTTCTTTTGGCTGGAGGCTTTACTAAATATATATATTTAAAAAAAAAACCTTCCCTCTTAGTGTTTATACAAAAACATCCAGATCAGACTCATATCAACGGATTATGTTTTGTAGTAACATAAGTACAGTTAGCTTCAGACTCTGTGCCCTAAAGTTCCCTCTTATTGTACCTTTTTGTTATGGGCTTTCTTTAAAATGTCACAACACTGGTTGTTCTGCTGCAAATGAATGGATTCATTGACTGCGTAATACTCCTTATAGAGAATGTCAGGACAAACGGCTAATATCAAGCACAACACAAGTGTTGAAAGAAGAAACTATATTTTTGTTGTTCTGACGCACTCTAATCTTGCAGAGTTCATATTTCACCACCGGATTATTCACAAAGACTTTAATGCTGGACTGTAATAACCTGACAGCATTGACTTAGTAAAAGCCGAAATGAATGTCGGTATATTTCATGGCCCACTTTCTCCTCCCTCCCTCTCTGCAGTCTGGATTATGGCTAATTCCGGTTTCTCTGGGCTTGTTGAATCCTCTATCAGCTAATTTGCAAAATGGATTAATGAGAGTCAAAGAAGCCAAAACTGAGCTGTTTTCCTGAAACGCAATCACTGAGATGGTACTTTGACTGTGATTAGGATTGAGTAAAATATGTCATTATGTGAAAGTGGCTGCAATCTTTGCTGTATTGAGTCCCTGAATATCTTTTCAATCTGACACTAAAGAACTACGACTCCTTTGCCTGATGATCAGAGTTCTCAGGTTTTATTCAGCTGTATCAGGTAGAGATTCACTGCTTGCTGTATTCACAGTGTGGTGGTGGTGGGGGTGGTGAGGTGCGGCGACCAATGACCTTGGCTGCATCTGAATGGTTAGACTGGCACTGTGCTTGGTGTTGTTGTCACCTGCTTGATGTTTTTGCGCTTGAAATTATTCTTTAAAAACACATCAGTGAGCCACACTGTTACACTGAGTGACATGTTCCTTCATCACAGTCCACAGACACTGTAGTTTATTTTGAGTCAGAGGTGTGACATATCATATTGTACAAGGAAAGACTGGTAAAATGTTAACATGATCAAAATGTGTGTTATTATCAACAAGTTTTTATTTTGGGACATTTGTAATTACAAATGACACTATAATTACATGATTAGCAGCGACACACATGGCTGAAAGCAGTGTTTCTGCTGATTCCGCACTGTGGATGAGTTTCCAACTTCAGTGTGAAGCACCAGGATCTGAGTTAGCTCAAGTGACGACAATTGATTGATCGTCACTGTATGTTTGCTTAGTGGCAATTAATCAGAGCTTCTTCAATGCCAAAAAAGGGGAAAAAACTTTTGAGCAACTGCAAAAATATTTAGCGAAGTATTATGACATTATTTTAAGGCCGTATCCTTCACCCCTACACTGGAGCTCCAAATCTGTATCAACTGATACTAGTCCCCAACAAATAAACAATTTACTCCCATCTGAGTAACATTTGCTAGAATCTACAGTGCCCAGATGTTTGAAAGTCTTTAAAAGAAAATGTAACTTTGAATTTGTGTCTTTAGCAGGAGCTAATGGGCTAAGTGAGACAGAAAATACTGAGACTACATTTTTGGTTTTAATCTTTTCATGGGGCTTGTTGTTACAATAACACAAATATAGAGCCTTATCCTTTCAGCTTTTAAAGAGAGAGTATTTCATGTCACATGAGGAACAGGAAGCAGAATAAAAAAAGAAAAAGAAAACATCCCTGAGCAGCTTGTGTCCAACAGCAGCTTCTCAATCAGCCGTTCTTTAACACAAACCACAAGTCACGTCACCACTGATGGCAACAGCAAGGCAGGACGTGATGGAGGCTGAGTGTTGTGGTGCAGCTGGGGGGTTGTAGTAGAGCGTCCTCTCGTCTTACCTCTGGCTCCGAGGACAGCCAGTGTAAACTTATAGCTGCTATCGGTTTCAGTCATGCATTAGGACAACTTCACAGCAGAGAGAGAAGCGAGTGGAAACGGGCCTCTCCTGAGATTGAGACCCGGTGGTGGATAACAGACTGCTGACTGTGTTTAAGGATTGTATTTCATACGTTTTGGATTAACTCGGCTAAGTAGAAATGGATCACCATGTGCTGCCCGTCCACAGTAGGAGTGTCCAGTATTTGGCATACTTTGGTTGTATTTCTAGCCACGTTTGCCCAATTGTCCCATCTGTCCCCGTGGTGTCGACTGTCAAGTGTCCAAGCACGTTTACCTCTTGACTCGTCCCATTAGCTCATTCAGAGTGAAGGAAATGGGCCATTTGTCAGATTAGAGGCCTCCTATGTGTTTGGTCAGTAGACTCGGGTCAGGTTTAACAAAGACTTGATAATAGCACAAGAGATATTGATGGTCATTTTGTTTATGGCCACATCAAATCATTATCTCCATCATTGATTGACCTGTTGATCATTTTCTCAGTTAAATCAATAAATGTGTGGTCTTTAAGATGTCAGAAAATACAATTTAGTATAACTGCAGACACACACACATTTCATATCACTTTGCTTATAATTTAAAATAAATTATTATATTTGATGGAATTTTCCATATTTATATATTCTTTTCAGGAGTAAATTACAACACCAAATCACTAAATTAATTAATTAAATGTTTGAATGGAGTTTTAAGTGCGACACAGATCTTAAAGTATGCTCGACTACACTAGTAGTTGTAAAGGTGGTCACTGGTGCAAATCTATGGCTTAAATGCATTAAAGATTAAAACCTTGAAAAACACATGGAATGTAGACTAATAACATAATGTGGGATTAAACAGTGCAGAGGTCATTTGACTGGCATCCGTAGTTAGTTCACAGTAGTTCTTTCAGACATTAAGAGAACATTCTTTAAGTCTGGCCATTTGATTATGTTGATTACGCTTGTTTATGAAACACTAATTAGTGGCTTTTCTTTGTTTCTCAGCCAAAAATATTACAGAGCTTATTAGCCTCGTTAGCAGAGACATTGTAATAGCTGCCCATCCAACTGATGTCTTAAAACCTCTATGTCCATAACATATGGGTAGGTGGGACATCTTTCACAAACAGTTGGATTCTATCAGACATAAAGTATTAATTTCTATCCATGTATTGTGTCACAAATTACTTAAAAGTTAACGTTTGTCTGCGATCACGTTGGGATGTAAAAGGGCCCATTGTTTCTTTCTTAAACATACAGAGTGGTGCTCGGCTCCTGACAGAGAGAGACGAGTCACATGTTGAGCAATCAGAGTCGTACACAGGCTGTCATGAGTTTGCGTGATGAGTATGTGCAGCAGTGTTTCCAGGCTGCCCACCACACACTAGGATTAATAGTTACTAAGAGAGACATAACTGAATAACCTGTATGTTATATGCCTTTTTGAGAAAAGTTAGTCCTGAAAATGATTCCTATTGGTAATAGTTGTGGTTGTTAGTTGTGTTGGCATCAGACGTTTGTTTTGTATTGCATATTGTTGTGGGTAGCTTAATATAAAATGAAAGCTGCAACTAAAGATTATTTTCATCATCCGTTAATATGCTTAACTTAAAGGCTATTTACTTGATCTCTTCCACAGCTTTAAGCTGCATCTTGTGGCCTTCATCAACCAATGACATTCTGTCCTTAAATTTAATTCTTGTTTAATTTCTAATGTGACGTCTAAAATCTTAAGGATCCTGGTGATTTGGTCTGTTTAATGCCTGAAGTTTCATCGATGCATGCAGTTAACAGCTGGCCGTGTGTGGTGTGCTTTTGCCCTCCTCCTCTTTTCAAAGCCGAACTACCTCCTCCCTACACAGCCATCGCGAGCCCCGACGCCGGCGGTGTGCCTGTCATCAACTGCCGCGTATGTCAGTCGCTCATAAACCTGGATGGAAAGCTGCATCAGCACGTGGTGAAGTGCACGGTCTGCAATGAAGCTACAGTAAGTGGAGGCCGTTGTTGAGGCCGGCGACGGCTTTATTGATGATGTTTGGTGTTGAGTCGTTGTAGTTCAACTGTCAAGTTGAGTAAAGGCATTTAGTCTTCAGTTTTATTTGAGCTGGTTATCACTGCTCGCCTCTCCTTTTCCACAATCAATTCACATTTCATCTCTTCTCTCTTATGAATATATGAAATACATATTGTGTAAAAAAGCACTTTGTAATCTCTTTGTTTTTGTGTTCTGTATTACATTGATTTTGATGTTTTGCCTTCCAGCCCATCAAAACTCCCCCAACAGGGAAGAAATATGTGAGGTGTCCCTGTAACTGCCTGCTCATCTGTAAAGACACGTCGAGGAGGATAGGATGTCCTCGACCAAACTGGTAAGTAGCTGGTGGTCAAGTTCAGCCTGTGTGTTTACTTCTTTCACAACGCCAAAGAAAAGGCAACATCAAGACCTTTAATGCCATCAAAGCTTTTATAATCCTGTCTTGGATAGGTTGTAATTATTATCTTGTCCATCTCTTTGTTCCTTCGACAGCAGACGGATAATCAACCTGAGCCCAGTGATGGTTATCCCAGAGGAGCAACCCGCCCAGCCGGCACTGCCCATCCAACCTGAGGGGATGAGGGTGGTCTGCGGACACTGTGGCAACACCTTTCTTGTACGTAAACCAACCAGGACAACCAACATCTAAACCAATCGCAGAAGTTGTTCATGCATAAGTGTTGCTGTGCTGTTGATGGTACATGCATATTCAAAATATTGATAGTCAAACCACATTTAGTGATGGACACGGGGGATTGTCTACAGTATTATAGCGGAGTTGCACAGTTCGCTGACATGGAGGTTTAAATACCTTATACCTCTATTTGTCCTGTTACATATTAATAAAAGGAACCACCAGGTCCATTGAAGGGAGAAGGTGCAGAACCTGAGGTATTGAGTCAGTATGACACAGAGGACGCCAGAACATCCCAGCAAATGTCTAGCCTCCCCAGCGATGGCTCTCCCCCAGCACAACAAGAGGTTGAGAAAGCTGGTTATACTGGTGGACATATTAACAACAGCCTAACCTGCTCCAGTTCAATCTGCTGCCTTATTTACACTGGTGATAATATGACTTTGTAGACATCTGGCTTTGAAGAGCGCTTCAGTTAAAGAGCAATTTGTATTTCATTTTTAAGTGTAAAATCAAGATGGTTTGGCCTGAATTTCTATTGAGTTTTTCATTCCTTCTCTCAAGCCAGATGTTGAAAGTCACATATTAAACTTGTTTCAATAGGACCTTAAATCTTTCCAATCTGTGATGGATAAACATTTTCGTAACACTGCTTTTAACATCAAACCCCTTAATGAAACAATAAACCCTAACTAATCTATCATAAGAGTAATTTTAGATGTTAATTTAGCCTACTGTTTCAAATTTTCTCCAATACAGACATAATAAATAGATTTACAACCTGCAAACCATCATAATTGATCATCATGTAAAATCATTCCCAGTAGATCTCGTGGTGATTGTTCAGTCGGATATTAGTGTGTTGTTGTATTTATGTGTTCACATGTGCTCGCGTGGATGCTCCTGTAATGTAACTAAACTGTGCTTCGTCTCTGTTTCCTCACAGTGGATGGAGCTTCGGTTTAACACACTAGCCAAGTGTCCCCACTGCAAAAAAATGTGAGTCCATCAAACCTCCATTCAACTCATTACAATAAGGGGGAAATGAATCACTGTGCCACACTTTCGGTTTTGGATGATGTTTTCTTACCGTTGATGGCCGCCATTGGTTTTCATTTCATTTCTGTATGGTTGGAAAAATCATTTAGCAGACTCTTGAAACTTTCTGTAATGTAAAAAGCATCAAGTCTACATTAATTGTTGTCAGAGTTACATTATTGTTTCCTGGTTTTACAGTTAAAGACTAATTTAAAGGTGCAATATATGGGATTGTGAGTATTAAAGTAGCAGCAAACAACTATTTGCTATGTATAGATATTGATACAGATATGAAGCCGCTGTCCCTCTAGGTGTGTTATTATCCGAGCGTCTCCTTGCTTTGATAGATGGGCCGGCCACGCGTGCTTTTAGTTGCATGTTCGTGTTCCTGCATTTGAGCGCGCCCCACTGGTTAGCTCACTGCCGCTGCTCTGCACTGCTCACATACGTTGATAACAGTGGACAGCGTCGTCACTATCATCACTATCATCACTTTCTCTGTAGTTTGCACTGTTAGCGCTGTTCCCAATCTAGTATATAGCACCATTAAAATTGCATAGTTGCAATGTAACTTTGTAACAAATATGAATGCAGACTTGGATGTCCTTAAATTGGTAAAATTGTCATGTAAAGTCTAAATGATTTGCAGAGAATGGACTGTGTGTGGACTTTAAACAACAAAACAAGACATATTCTACATTAGAGGGAGGAGCATGCTTTAAAAGACTTACACGTCTGCATTGGCATCAACTCTCATACACATAGGGCTGTGGTTTGGTATGAAATATGGTATCAAAATGTTTTACTTTCAGCTCTTGTTGCTGGAGAAGTTTAGTTTAGCTTACGTTATGGTCGTCGAGCTTTGGAGGTCTGGACTTTGTAGTTCATGGAAGGAGAGGGGAGGTGATCTAGGGCTAATCTAGACGTGTGACAGGAATTAGAGCCTGGCCTCAATATATGTAATGGTAACGGTGCAGGAGGGTCACAGAGTTGAGAAGTGGTGGGAGGGCATCAAGAAAGGGATGATAGGGCCTTTATCTATAGTGATGCGGAGACGACAGACCTCTGCCTCAGAATAACAATCTGCTGTCTTTGCCTCTATCTCTGTCTCTTATTTCTGCATCTTTTTCTATACCTCGGTGTCTGTCTCAATCTTTGTCTCTGTACCTCTTTTGCCATCTTTCTTTGTATTTTATTTCATATTTTGACACCATCTCTATTTACATATCTCTCTTAAGTCTTTTATGATAATTCAACTGTTACAAATCAAGAGTGATGGAGGCAACAGGTAATACAACATACAATGGACTTTGTTACTGTCCAGCCTCTACTCTTCTGCGAGTCCATCCACCCAATAACTCTGTTTAAAGTGAATAGTAATGGTAATAATCTTCTTTCACCTCAGCATCTGTTTCTGTGTTTTTAGTTCTCTATCTCTTTCTTTCCGTACCTGTTTTCTCTTTGACTGTATCTCCCTATAAACTCCCTTTGCTCTTGCAACAGAAGTCAAAACAATGACAGAAGACGTAACATGGAGTTGTTAGGATTTTACCTTGATGCTTATAAGGAACCGATACTTTTTGGTATTAGTGGCACTTGACAGAGGAAAATCCCCCAATTCCGCATGTGAAGTGTTGTAGTAGGGCTGTTTTTTTGTTAGTCAGACTGATGCACTGTTGATCCAGTCTGTTTGCCTCATTAATTCTTGTTTTTCAAGTGATGTTCAGCTCTTAAATCTTTAAAAAGCATCCTTTGAATATAGGCCTGCTCCATATATGGTCACAGGTCAAATGAATGAGATGGTCAGGTGGCACAATTGTGAACAGTGAGTTGAACAAAGACGAAACGTGAAAGCGGGGGAAGAAGGAGTACGAGAAGGTAAGAAATCAGGTGATCAGGCTCCCCTTAAGCCATCTGAATACCAGCGATTCCTGAAGAATGCTTGAGTCCCGTCACATGAGAGGCATGTGAGAGCAGAGAGGGGGAGGAAAGTAAAGAAAGGATGAAGCAAAAAAAAGAAAAAAGAAATTGATGGTGAGGGGCAGTCAACTTGTGCATGTGTTTGTATGCAGTCTGGACGTTGGAACATGTGACCGGCCTCCGGTGCTTTCATGTGTTACGTAAAAGAGGAAGAGAGAGATTTTTGGCTGCTGTAAAGTGAGATCACTGGGACAATGGAATGAAGTCATATCAGTCAACATCATTACACAAAATGTTTCAAATGAGTGTTTTTCAACCATAACCACATACAAATATAAAAAGTATAAAAAAAGATACAGAAGATTGAAATCTTCTTTCTCACAGAACCAAAACACAAGTATCTAAAATGTATGACTGACCTGTGTTTCTCTCATCACTCTCTTTCTGCAGATCCTCCGTTGGCAGTGCGCTCCCTAGGAGGCGTTGTTGTGCTTATATAACTGTAGGAATGATCTGCATTTTCATTGGAGTGGGTTTAACAGTAAGTACTGTCTTTGTCTTGTTTGTGTTCATTGTTTTTATATATGTAACGCTTTCAAAACAAAAGTCCCAAAGCGCTTAGCAATGAAGGCATTTAGCAGGAAATATCAGACAGGCAGGATAGTGACAAACTCAAGAGCAACAAAATGGAAGTGACAAAGAGAAATAAGATTTTAAAGGTAAAATATCATAAAAAGAGAGATAATAGAAGTGTGTCTGGAGAAGTTTTTTAAACAAGACAGGACTTGGATGCTAATGTTAACATAGTAACATGCTCTCTATCCAGGGTCCTTTGTTCCCCAGTTAAATATCCTCTTAATATGACATATTACAAAGACTTCACAAATGGTTTTATGTTCTCAGCAATGGTTTTTTTCCATTGGTCAAATTTCCAATGTATGTTTCCCCGGGTCAACATGTAGAAACCACGCATACAGCTTATACTTGTGTTATATTCACTGGAATATGTGGACAGACATTTTAAACGTCCATCTCTCTTTGTTGTTTTGCAATTTGAACTGAAGATAGTCCGAACTAATCTCTCACAATGAGGACCCTGGGAATTTAGGGATGACCCCGTCTCTATGATAATGTTAACATGCTGACGTTTAGCAGGTGTAATGATCACCATGTTCACCATCTTAGTTTAGCATGTTACTGTGCTAATATTGGCTAACTAGCATGACTCACAAAGTACAGCTGAGGATGATGATGGAACCGTCACTACTTTTGCAGGAACATGAATGTGTGAAGCAAACTTCACAAAAATTCCATCCAATAGTTGGATGGATATTTGACTCAAAACCACAAAAGTGAAGTGCAGAGTGTTGCTCAAGGAAAAGTCAGGGGATCAGAAATCGTTAGCTTTCATCTTCTGAGGAACACAGAGGCCTTTTTAAAATGTCATGGCATGTTGAGATATTGAAGTCTGGACCACAGTGGTAGACCAACACGACTAGAAGACATCTCCATCCATAGAGCCACGCTGCCGAGATCTGGAACTCTCCAGTAGACTTTAAATTACTATATGGTCACAACACTTGAGAAATGTTAATATGTGCTTCACAGTGTACATAGATTATGAAAAAGAAGACGGAATAAATAGAGCAATATAAAGTGACACATCTTGTGTAGTGGTTTTAAACTGTTCAGAAAACAAAAACTATATGTTTTGTTTTTTTTGTACAGCCACATATTGTTCAGTTTTTCACAGTATATCAGAGTCACTTCGGACTTTTACAACTTGGTATAATGATATTAGAATCATAATCACTTGATAATGGTCTCATGAGATTACAGTCCCAAACATCAAGGTTACTGAGCTTGTTTACATTTTTCTGGCACTTTTCTGATGAAGTGGATGTCTGATTGATGAAGTCTAACATAACAAACTTAATTTTATTAATCTCTCTCCTGCAAGATAAAAGGTAATATTCTTGGTGTTGATATTTCACCCACCGTCTCTTCCTCTTCTCTGTATTAACAGGTTGGGACTCGGGACTTTGCCAATCGTTACAACGCTACCTACGTGTCCTGGGCGTTCGCCTACCTTCTGGGTCTCATCTGTCTGATACGAGCCTGCTACTGGGGCGCTATCAAAGTCAGCTACCCGGAGAATAGCTTCGCCTAGAGCGGACTTGGCATGGCTGGAAGAACAAACCTCACTTTTAGTTTTTTTCCATCCAGATTTTAAATCGGTCATGTTCAGCAGAGAGGAACGCCTGCAGAGCCTCTGGACAGGAGTGTGTTGAAGAGGAGTTGTGTGTGTTTGAAGAGGTGTATGTTGGAGGTGTAGCTTGAATCTTATTGTTTTTGTCTGGAATGTTTTAGAGAGTTTTGACTCAATGAACAAACTTAATGTATGTCAATCAGTCCTCCTACTAGTCCACAAGGACTAAAATCCTGCCCAGGTTTTGCCAAAATCCTCTAAAATCCAGAATCAACTTAAAAAAACTGTGATTTTTCTTTTAAAAATGACAACATAATGTTTAAAAAAAAAAAAAAAAGATTGTTTAGCAGACTGGTTGGATTTGGTCTTTCTGGACCTTTTTTCTTTTTGTTGTTTACCACTTGATTTCTTTTGTTACTGACCAGACCAAAATGAGACAACCTCCTAAGAACAGTTTACCCATTGCACTACGATTATATGCAATTGTATGTGTTGTTTTGCTGCTAGTTAAACTCCAGCTACAGAAGGCTGCAGACCCATACTGTATTGAAACCATTTATCTTGCCTGTGTGTGAACTGACATAGTATTGCTATATGATTTTAACTCTCTAAATGATCAATTTTTAAAAGAAATTCTTGAATACCCATTTGTGCCAACTTTGCTGCCCAGTATTAGTCAAGAAGAGCAAAAGATCAACAGGAGCTTGTCTTGTTTTTAATATCAAAGTGTTCATTTTTGGTGCCATGCAGCTTTTAACTCACTACAGCAATAACCCTTTTATTTTAAGTTATTTTGTACCTCCCTTTGTTTTTCACTGCTCTTCCGTTGCCTTCTCAATGTTGGAATATGATCCCAGAACATGGTGACTCATGTTTGCATGTTGACTCTCATATGCTCTGTCACTGAGGTGGTGTTTTTGTCAGTTTTCAGAGAGGTAGCTGAAGATTACGATGCTCCTGTCTTTGCTCCGTCTGCCTGTGAGTTAGAATGCAAACCCTCCTCTTCCTCCCTCCGCTTATAATCGCAGCTCTGTGACCTCCGGTGAACTCTGTGCTAGCTAGCATCGCTATAGGCTAACTCAGCTTCCTGTCTCTTCACCTTGACCAGTTGGCGCAGCTCAAACTTCTAACCTTGTTTTGAATGTGATGATGATGATGATGATGATGATGATGAAGCAGAACATAATGTTAAAAAACTCTTTGTACATAGCTCAAATTCAGTACTTGGAAAACTGTAGTGAAAGGTGAAAGCAGAAGATGGCTCGTGGGTCTTTTTAAAAATGATAATTTATCAATAAAATGCAAAAACTGCCTGTATTGTACAGTTTGCTCATTGGCTGTGATGTTTCAGACTTACCACATTTAAGGACATACGCCTGCATACAAGGTTCAAACAAAAGGGATGCACTTAAGTCATTTAGAGATGCCTTTCTCGAGGGTTTCCTTTTAAGGCTACTTTATGCTTCCACTTCACTACATCTCAGAGGGAAATATGGTACTTTATACTCCACTACATTTATTTGACAGCTATAGTTACTTTTCAGATTTAACATTTTCACGAAAAACATGATGATCTCATGAAATGTGATGCATTACTTTAGATTAAACCTTCCAACAATATAAAGTGTTGAAAGTAGGAGTATTAAAATGCTGCTTACACAATTATAATGTGCCATTGATAATAATTAAATAATAATACAAATGATATCTTAAGTAATTGTACTTTGAAAGGGTGACAATTTTCCCAAAGAGTACTTCTACTTGCAGATACTTCAATAATATGCAGAGTATTTTTATATTGATGTATTATACTTTTATTCAAGTGAGGGATCTAAATACTTCCTCCACTCCTGTTACATCCAAATACATAAGAAGCTTTAAATACAACACATTACAAAAAGTTTCTTATGTGTATTTGTACATGAGAAAGCATGAGTGTGCTCTAATACATATCATTGTAGGCTAAGGCATTTGCCCTGATGAAATTCTAGTGACCAGAAGCATGTCTTTATCATTAGATTAAATTATAAGAGAACAGTGTTGTTGCTGACGATGAGTTCCAAGTTATCATAATGTTCTCTTAATAATAAAATACCTGAATCGAGGGGAACATTTTGGCCTTGGTTTAAGAGGCTTAAAAACCAGCTTAGTTTCTTCAGATTTGTATCATCACTACCCTAAAATGATCACAAGGTTACAATCTAAACCTAACATTCTTTAAAGAGCACAGACATTTTTACAATACATTGTCTCCAGATCTAAAGAAATGCAGAAAAACTACAGTTTTTATTAATTTACATGTTTTAAATACGTGAAGGTATCGTTTCCTATCATAGCTTAATTTGAATATCAATAAACCAAGTTCAACGTGTGTTGAGTGCTCCTGATTGTACATTTCCCCGTGTTTTTAAAGTATCTGCAATCCTGCTTCTTTGTGTTAATTAGTTATTTTGAAATACACATTTCATAAACAAATGACTGTTTCCTATTAAATGTTATTCAAACGACTGCTATTGTTTGGTAGCACAGGCAGAATAATAACCATCAGTGATGTGAGTGAGACTGAGACCGTACAGCTAAAACAGATGCTTCATTTTCTTATAATGACAACAGTAACCAGTGATCAGCATGTTCCACACATCCACAGTCCACCCACACAGTCGTCACTCATGTTGCCTTATTGGACTTCTTCTCTGGACTGTGTGTACGAGTACAAGCTGTACTTGATTAGGCGGGACATCGTATTCTATCATCATTCTGATTGGTAGATAGTGTTTGTAGGTCATCAGGTAATTCACAAGCTCCGCTGAACTTCAACCAGGCTCGACGTCTAATCAGCCAGAGGAATTGATAACACCTGTGTGGGCAAAGCATTTTTCATCTGGTTGTTGTGTTGCAGATTTACTGATTTGATGTGATTACTTGGTCTATAAAAGTAATACGAATAATGATAAACCTGTTATACAAAATATTTAGCTGATACTTATAAGTGTTCATATTTCCTGACCAATTACAAAAGCCAGAATAATTCTCAGCGGCCTGTTCTTTCACTGCTATGTGCCCACATGGTGGTGCCATTGGCAAACATTTGATAAAGCCTTTTAGTTAGCTGTGTTAAAGGCTTTAAGTGCGTGTGGTAGGGGCCCAATCCCAAAGTCCCCCCTACGGCCTTAAACCCTGAACCCTTAGGGACTTACTGACATAACCTGGTAAATGGTTGAGTGTGAGAGACTGTAAGGGGTTGAAATTGTGTAAATAGGAATGGTACAGCACTTTGCTGCAACATATCACTTTATCACTACAACGTCAAAAAATATTATGCACAAATGTGGGTATTTACTTTTACAAAATTAAATGTTTGACGAATAAATCTGTAATATATAATCTCTGCTTCCATTCCTCTGATTTCATGTGTTTTTATGTTCCATCTTTAATCCTTGTTTCTGAGTAAAGGTAATATTCCAGGCTGAATATGTGCTGTCCTCTTTGTTTTTAATTTAAGGCTTCCACTGGTAACCCCGTGTTTAACGTCACATAGCTATGAATTGTGGGTAGTTCCCTTGGGCAAAGTCTGCAGAAATGCAAACTTCCGGAAATGATTCATAAGGGGCTCAAAATGTCTGCAAGAGAGCCTTAAAACACTCGATGATTTGACAGTGGGACGGCCCTAAATGCTCACGGACTTCGCGGGAGCGCGCCTCAAAGTCTGTGAGTCCGTGAGTGTGGAGATTGGGATTGGACCTTAGTCTCACACCATAGATATCAGGAACGGAGCAGACCAACAATGACATGTTGTCAACTTTCTGTTACATTAAAATGCATAATTCTTGCCACTATGATTTCAATGGAAATCCCCATCTTGTCTCGGCAAACAAACTAGTCGGATTAGGAATTAAGTATCCATCCCTGATACTTATATTTGGATAACCATAAAACTCTAAACAACTGTTCCTTGATGTGTTGTTTTTGAGATATGGTGTTAGCAGACTAAAAGACAAACAAGCCAATAACTAGGGGTAAAAACATGATACACAACAATATAGCGTCTTTATTTATGATTATCTTATTGACATTAAATACAGAAACAACAGAATAATGTTTTAATGAGCTCACCAGAGCTGCTACAATTGATACAAGTATCTGTCCTTCCCTCTCTCTCACCCTCTCTCTCTCTCTCTCTCTCTCTCACACACACACACACACGCACACACACACACACGCACACACGCACACACGCACACGCACACACACACACACGCACACACGCACACACGTACACACGTACACACGCACACACGTACACACGTACACACGTACACACAGCTCACTTCAGCTTTCATTATCTACTCCGGGCTGCAGATGATGTCACTTCAAACACAGTGATGATGTCAGATCATCAGATGGGTCTCCGTCTGATGAGGTCATTGCTTTTAGGACGTCAGAGCGTCGTCTAGGTGTGTAAACAAACACATACGCATGGACTATTTCCGACTACCATCTATAACTAGGTACATGGAAGTCTTAAATACTAATCACCATAACTTTACGAGTTGTGTTGAGTTAGTGTGTGTGTGTGTGTGTGTGTGTGTGTATGTGTGTGTGTGCGCATGTGTGTATGCTGCTATGGACTTCCTGATGGGTTGAAAGGTAGCTATCGGCACCCATCAGTGACGATCTGTGAGCGGTGCTCATCCACTTTCAGTTGTTGTTAAGGACCCACCATGAGGCTGTGGAGGAGACGCAGAAGAAGAAAATAACAAAAAAATGACTCCAATCAATGACACACTTAGTACGCTCTCCTCTGCGGCTGTGTGTATTTTGTGCATTTGTGTGTCCATGTAATCTGTGACAAATGTATTCAGCACTGCCCTCTGCGCTGCTTGTGGCTGGTTACGTGGTGGTGATGCTTGTGAGACAGAATCAAGATCAATTAAATGTAATAATGCAGGAAAAATAACACAAAGACAATTGCTGGTGTGCTGGAAAAAATGGCAAAACGTGGACAAAAGCAGACTTATTATGAATGAAAATGAGTGACAGTCTAACATGAGCTGACTATGTGACTGTTAAATGCCCTTTTACATAATTAGCTTCAAAGCTAAATGCAATAATGACTCCAAAACCAAAACAAAACATAACAAACAAACAAAAATCCTCAACACAAAAGAGGAAAACAACAACAACCTCAATATAAGATCCAACTTACTTGTCTCCATAGCTTTCAACCACAACTCATGGCCTTCCTCCGGAGTTGCTTGATTGTCATGTAGAACGTTTTATTTAATTTTATATCAGGAATATTAAGTTGTATATATATATATATAAATTATTTTCCATTATAACTACTGAGCCTCATGCCGAGGAAGGCCATGAGGTGCGGTTGAAAGCTTCAGTAGTTGAGTAAGTGTTGAGATTTTCTTATTTTCAAAATAATTCTTGTGGTCAAACTGTTTCCAAGGTTGAGAATGAACCATCAAGCTAAATACGTATCGACGTCATACATTCTTTATCACATTTACAAGGTGAAATACTCAAATCAAAAACCTCACAGCACGACTTCTTGGTATCTTTGAAAACTTTGTCATCGTGACAAATTTAAAATGTAGTTCTGAGGGTTTGAGGGTCGTCTTCGTGATTGACGATAGACGTACCAGAGGGCACCTGAGGCTGAAGAGGTTGCCCTTTAGCAGTGTAAGATCAGTCAGGTGAAAGTTATCTTGATCTTAATGGATGTGATAGGTTTGAGTGTGATGTGATGTGAGGGGAGAACCAGCAGGAGCTCTAATGAATGATCTTACCAGGAACCAGCATGGTGGTTATGCTCTCAGGAGTTTCCAGGAAGTCCACGTTCCCCCTCTGGAAGGTCTTACTGTAGTTGGTCTGCAGGTGACTGTGCAGAGGAAGATTCACTTACTGATGATGCATAAAGATTGTCTTCAGTTGTTTGTAAACCTACCTATTCATGACACCATTCTCCTAGGCTATTTACTATTGACAGGCAACTAATTAAAACCTCCAAAACAGTAACAAATTTGAAAATACTTTACTTTTGTAGCAATTTGTAGCTGGTTGATTTGAAAAACATAAAAAAAAAGCAGAAACAACAAAAAAACACATAAAAGCAACATAAAAAAATCCAATGTGACCAACACTTATAGCAGAGTTTGTATTTCTCATTAAAACACTGGAGTTAAAGCACTTTCTCCATGAGTGTAAAGTTAGAAACGTCTGATTGGTCAACAGCTATTTATAATGTCATTATCTTTGCCTGTTGGCCTGTTGTTTTATCCTAATTACGTGGAACAATCCACTTCTCACACCAGCTAGTTGAAGGAAGCTGGAGAAAGTCTAATTTACTATAAGAGTAAATTATGGACACCTTCGGCATCCTATTTTTGACTAGTAGTGACCTTTATGTACAGAAATGTAAGACATTTCAAATGAGCTGTATCAACATGCTATATAAACATGTGTATGTTTCTGTTTCTGTTGTATATTATGAATTACTATTACTATTTGAAATGTATTGTTGGGAGGAAGGGTTGGGTGCGGGTATTCTGTGCACTATTATACATTTCCTTGTATGTTGGGATAACTTCAATAAAGAGAATTATAGAGAGGCAAAGTCCTGCCCTTTCTGGTGGACCAACATGGGACCTTATTTGTACAAAAATATGTACTGGAGTCAAAGGTGAGAGACAACCCAGTTGCTTGGTAACTGCATGTTGGTATCATTGAGGATCATTTTGAATGTTTACTAAACAGACTAACTAGATCTCAGATGCAAAATATAAAGTCACGTGTTAAGAAATGAATGCAAGTTATGAAGACTTGCATTTTGTCCACAGTGTCTCAGTTGAAGTTGCACTAACAGTAATTCCTCTCTGCATCTTTGCTCATCAGTTTCATTAAAGTCTCACAGAGAACACTGTCACTATACGCAGTGTGAACCAGACCTTCTCTCAGTGAGTTCAAGCTGAGCAAAGAACATAATTTGTGGTTTATTTGATGAGGCCTCGGTGCATTAGTCATGAAGCATATGGTGCGGGCAAATACTTACTTCTTCCACACGTTGTTATGCTCCCAGAATTCATAGAGAATGAAGCGTGATTCATTTGCCAGCCGCTGGACTGCGATGCTGCCAAATGCAAAAGAGGAGAGAGCACAAGTCATGCAATCACTAATTAGTGTGCGACATCGTGTCCCTCAGCACAGCCTGTCCATCTGCATTGTTTTCTACTCTCTGACAGGGAGCAGGCAATGTGAATCTATCAAATAAATATTTTCTCTGTCTTCATCCTCAAATTATAATGATATAGTGTTTTGTCAGATGTTTTAATCTCATTTTAATTGAGAGAAATGGCCGTGACAAAGCATGTAAATGTCATGCTGTCTTTTGGGCTAATGGATTTTTCTAATGTTTAAAATGGAGAAAAAGAAAGTGCAAACAGTCTTTCATCTACTGACCGAACGTGATGCTGCACTAAAGCCAGACCATATCTTCAGGCCAAAAAATTACAGCCATTTCTCAGATGTTTCTATTTTAAAACTTCATGATTAATTCAATGTTTCTCATGATCTCATGAAGATTTCTCTGATAAAAATTAACCATGTAGAGAGCCTGCACATCCTTGATGTAATTCTGTAACTCAGCTACAGAGGGGATGATGTAATTCAATGCAGATTTATCAAAGGATAAAAATGCCATAATCCTGTAAATTACGATTCAGATACAGAAAACTCAAAGGTATGTAATTCCTTTAAAGATTACAGACATCTTGGTATTTAAGGGGCATACCTTCTCTCTTTGTTTCCAGAGATAAAATAAAGGGAAATAATGCTATAGACAACAATAATTCTCACATACATTTGACAACTTAGCATCTCTATTTAAATTTCATAAAACATCCACAATGAATGTATTGGCAGAGCATGCAAACTATTAGATAAGTCTGAATAAGTTCACTCCTAATCACTCTTATATTACATGTGTCCTAGATCAGATAAGTGCAAACTCCAAAAAATGAATCTTTTAACAGGGAAAAAAGGAAGCAAGAAGCCTGCAGAAGAGCATCGGCAGGATGAACATGCAATAGATCGCCGTGTAGACAGTCGTGTGTGTGCAGATAATATACCAACTAAATGCTAAATGTTACATTTCCTCGCTCTGTGGGACTGTTTTTTCTTTTTCCTTTTGGATGTGTCTTTTATTCCCATACTGCCGATATCTGTACTAAATCCCTGATACAAAGTGAACAAAGAGAATGTAAACTGACTGTAGACATCCAGTCTGGGCGCAGGCAGACTCCATGTACTGTCTGAGAGCCAAACGAAACTCCTCCAGCTCCTCCTCCAGCACCGAGAGCTGCCTCTGGACTATCAGGATGTGCTGTGAAGACAAAACACGCAGACACACACAAACACACACAAACACGTGAAGGCACGCAAAGTTAGAAGGTCAGGATTTGCTTCTGGTGGAGAGAGAGAGAGGTTGATGGAGCTGGGGGACGTTCAGAAATCTTCTGGCCGGGTTTTACACCCGCTCACTCATTTACACTCTTTTCTTACACTTTGAAAAATAAAAAATGAAAGCATCTGAGTCTTGTTGAACAAAGGCATGAACAGCAAGGAACAAGAACCAGGAAAACCTGCTATAATCATGAGAATATAAAAGATCATTCTTCATGGCCGATGAAGCATTGTTGACAGAGGCAGAGTGGCTGATGGGAACAGGAAGTGAATGGTCTGCCCGTTGGCCTGTGGTGTGAGTATGTGTGAGTTAATTATGTGTCTGTGTGTGACTGATAAAACGCCTCAAGATTTTCTCTCAGTGGCTAATTTGGGAGAAACACACTCTCTCATCACACACACACACACACACACACACACACACACACACGCACACACACACACACACACACACACACACACACACACACACACACACACACACACACACACACACACACACACACACACACACACACACACAGGGGACACATGCACTCACACCAACGGAGTCACATAGTCCTTCTCTCAGCAGCACATTTATTCCCAGTGACACACACCAATTACATATTTATTAATTCACAGATTGCTGAGACGTGCGCATG
This sequence comes from Leptoclinus maculatus, assembly GCA_032191485.1. NCBI lineage: Eukaryota > Metazoa > Chordata > Actinopteri > Perciformes > Stichaeidae > Leptoclinus > Leptoclinus maculatus. Next base: position 29,616,403 of record JAVDOI010000002.1, read on the forward strand.
ATGAGACATGACAGTTACATACATGTATTATTCATATGCATGGTTTCATTTGTGCTGCTGTGCTATGATACTTCTGGTATACATATTGTGATACAAAATAGTGATTTAAAAAAACCAAACCTATATTTTTGTGCTTTAATTCAAATTATTGCTGTTTATTGGACTCACCATGCCATGATCAAATAGCAGCATGAGGCAAAGTCATATTTTCTGAAAATCACACGTCCACATCATGTGAATTTATCTCAGGTGAAATGATGAAAAAACACGTGTGCCTTGTATGAAATTATTCATACAGACAAACAATCTTTAAAAAAAGAAAACTCCCTTCTACTAAACGTTCTTCCTCCTCTTCATGTGTCTGATGGTAGACACTGAAGAGAAATCCTCCTGCCAGTATTTGTGTTGGTCAGCTGTGTCAACGACTGTAGAGTCTTTCAGCCGTGAAATGAGTGATATGAAGCAGTAACAGTCTCCCTTTGCTTTGGCATGTTGATGCTGAGGTTAAACAGGGAACGATAACATGCACACAAACACGTGCGCGCTGTGTAAGCATAGCTCAAAAAAGCACAAGGGGTCATTTAATTTGCCAGAAGGTTTACACACAAGAGAAGCTTAAACAAATATCCTGTTACTATAGCGTTACTGTAAATATATATATATCTTAGAACACACACTGGAATACACACACTCTCTTCCTCACACGTGCCAATGCCTCCCAGTCGAATACTGAGCCTTTAAACACAAAGATAAAGGCAGTCTGTGCTGTGGAGGAACAGAATATGATTCTGACAAGTTTCAGCCCTGCTGTTGCTATGACAACCGCTTCGTGGTATTTTCAGTGCGGGCCTGCCTTTCAGTGAAACTCCCCCATGTGAGAACAGAGAGACGCAGAGTGGTCACAAACAGTAGAAAAGTAGATTTAAGTCACAAAACGCACCGATTTGCTCTCCAAGACCTCCTCTTCAACGGGCTCCAGACGGATCTCCTGCAGAACAAATATACAATGATGTACGATGATCACAGTCACACATTTAGCTAATTCAACAGCAAATACTTCTGAATTTGCACATCTTGCACAATCTCCTGTAATAACCGGTCACTGGCTTGGCTGGTTGAGCCCTTAAAGGCCCATAATACGAGATTGGGAGCATTTTGATTGCCTCTCAACGGCTCTCAACGTGGCGGCTCCTGAGTCGGCGGCTCACAGCTAACTGAGCTAATAGCGCTAACAGTACAAACTAAGGCAAAAGTGCTAACAGAGCTGGCAGTGTTCACCTGAGGGGGAACTGGTGGGTGGGTGCTACGCTTCCATGACGACACTGTTGGTCGAGACTGTATTATCAGGCTGTATTATCATGCCCGGCCAACCCGGCAATAAAAAGATAACAACACGCACAGAGGGAGAGCGACTTCATTCTCTGCTCAGGTAGACATTACTTCACTATATCTTTACATGGATAATAGTTATTGTTGCTTTTTTTATGTACTAAATGTTGTATATTTCTCCTTTAAACTAAAGCAATATCTTGCAACCATTGTAAATTGCTACTGGTTAAGACCTGTTCAACTAAAGAGGGACATTTCTGCTTGCATGTTTTGAGTATAAAGAAGTACAATAAGCCGTGAATTTACAAGAACAATGGGAAAGATTAGAAGAAAGGATAAAAAAGTAAACATAACTTTTCTCTTGCTAATCATCTCACGGCCCCTCAGATTTGTATTTGAGTCCCTTGAGGAGACCCCACCACCAGGTTGGGAACCACTGAGTCACCATTTATGAGTGCAAAATCCACAAAGGATCCAAATTAATCCACAAAGGATCCAAATTATAAATAAATAGACAAGAACTTTAAATCTTCAAATCAGATCTCAGATTTCATGCTACGTTCAACACATGCAGATAGAAGCTGTGAGAGTTTCATCTATACTATAGACTGCATATGTGTTTGTGTTCCTACGTGGGAGGGTGTTGTTGGGTTTAGATAATTTGTAGATATCGTTGTGAGTCAATTTGTGGTTGATCCGAGAGAGCGATGTAAAGACCAGATGGCCGGGATGGTGAGAGGAGACAGATGAAGATGAAAATAACAAGAGCCAAGAAGAAGAAGAAGAAGGAGGCAGGAAGTAGCGGAGTGTATGGAAAAGGTTGGAAAAAAAGGAAATCACCTTTTTTTCCAGACGGTCGATGAGCCTCTGCAGTCTGTTGACCTGGATCATCCACTGGCCGTCTTCTTCATAAACACCTAGAGACACAGACAGGATAGGTTTCAGACGGAAAGAGTGAACAACAAAGGTGAAGGGATGAAAGGTGCCGCTGCATACATCGACTATATTTTAAATACATTTTCCTCCATTGATTATTTGACCTGAATACCTCTAAAAAGGTGACCGTGTCCCAGGAGGCATTTCAAGGTGTCCTTTCATGTAATGCAGCGCACAAACATGCTAATCAATAGAAACGCTTTGACGCGCGTAATCAAAGTTCATAGAGGCTCTGCAGCTGCTGCTCAAGTCTCCCAGCAACCACGGCTGATGTCATGATGGAGGTTTAACCGGAAACTGACTGTGTGCAAACAACAGTTACATACGACGACAAGGCAAGAAGTGAGTCTGATTATAAAGGTGAGTTGTGTTCTCATTAAGATTGTTTGAATGCAGTTAACAGCACTAAATAAATTAAACTTTTTTTTAGTTATATATAACAAAAAGTGTTTTGTATAGTAATGACTTTAAGCAATCGTCTTTGAAAATATAAAACAATACAACTTAATGATCCACCACAGTGGAAGTCAAGTTTATTCATAAGGCCCCAAATCCCAAATTTGTCTTTACAAAATACAGCAGTAAAATACAAAACAATACACATACATATACAATTAATATATCATCCAACATATACAGCAAAACAAATATTACAAATATTTCTCTCATCATGAAAAGTCATAATCCTATAAAATGTAAACGATTTTGACTTTGCTTTGGGAGGGTGTGATTGTCAATCTACCGGTTGACAATAACTGTGATATTTAAGTGTGAAATATTTATATCATCTAGATTTTCCACTTACGACAATAATCCAGCGGCTCTTGTTACAGACTCTCTTTCCCCACACTCGTAATTTGGTTGTAACTCATTTGCCAAAAAAACCCCAAATGCATGATAAACAAAGTTAAAGATGAATTTGACTGATAGCATTATTATTATTAAAAAATAAATTCTATAGAAATTACAATCATGAATTTTTAGAGGACTGTTTGGTAATTATTATATTCATTCAGGTTTATTGCTTCTCTCACTGCCCACTATTGAAGAACTATCATGTCTACTGTGAGCAGCCCTGCATGAGAGAGACGCATCGCAAGTCAAACATGCATCAACAAACTGCAGGCTAGTGGTGCACTAGTGCATCACAAACCAGGGAGAGCTTGGCACACTGTAGCTACTATTATGTATGTTTATCATGACAGGAGTTTGTGTTCAGTGATTATCTTACTTACAGTGAAAGTGTATTCACACTTGCAGCACATGGTGACTTGAGATTGAGGTCGTACATCTCCCATCCTCAAACCTCCACCTGAGTGCCGCAGCACTCAGTGGCTTTGGATCGACACCCAGGAGCACATGGGAACACAACTGTCCACTTCAATCTGTCTCCGTGTCTCACTTCAGTTTCTCTCTCACACCTCTACTCGACCTCCCTCCCCTCCCTCTGTGCTCGGCCCTGCCTCCTGTGGAGACACTCTGACTCTGGCCGAGCAGCTTTTCTGCTGCTGGCAGCTACAAGAAAACATAACTCAAGAGTGGAGCACTGCGGTATAAAAACACAACGGGATGCTCCGATTAATTGCACAAACTCAGCATTAGACAGCAGAACATAAGAACCCACCTGAATTGACGAGACTGAGGAGAGGGTTGTTAGGAGAGAGGCTGCTGTTCCTCTGAAGCCTGCGATTGGAGCGACGACCTGACCACTGGATGGTCAAAACCTCTGGCTTCAGCGGGCCCTGTCTGAGGTCAGAACAGGGAGAAATTTATATTTCTGCATATTTTCTTTAAACATTGTTGAGATTGCATTAAAATTAAAAGGCTTTTGTAACTGACATTAAATGACCTTTGTTCTGTGGTTTTTGTGGTGCACTCATCACACCACATGACAGATGGGTCCCACAAAATTTGTGGCCAAGATTTGGCCTTTGCTGACTCTCAAAAATAAACACGAGTCTTGTCTTTGCAATTTAATTAACTACATAAAGTTGAACACAAGTAGGAAGTTCAATTTGAATAGTTTATTGCATGAACTCATTTGTGCCAGGACAGTGAAAAAGAAGAGGGACAACTTGTAATGTTCTTTAATTTTTATAATGTCATTTAGGGGGAGGCACCCTAGGAGATAACATTGTTTTTCATGCACTCATACATTTTAAGAATTTGGGTTATTTTTCTCCTTTCAGACTAGTGGAAAGAAAACATCCAAAATACGTATTTTCGGTGTATATTTGACTACTTTGTCTTTTTGCATTTGTAGATTTCTCCTAAATTCACCAAAAGTTAGCATTAGATAATGCTTAATTTGCATATTTAAACATAACATTTCAGAAAACTTGTACTACTTCGTTCCCTATTCACCTGTAGTGTCTTACAAAATGTATGGGATTTTACAACAAAAGCCATTTTCTCTAAATCTGTTTTTTTCTCAGACTCTGAGCCATAAATCTCTGCTTACATTCACCAAACTTTCCAGTTTCAGTCCAATATAATCTGAAGGTTTCACAGAGGGGTTTGTTCATATATCATTCATAGCCTGTTTTATGGAACATTATATCAATAAAAACATGGCGAAAATAGTTTTTTTTACGTCTGTTGACAGTATTTTCTAATTCATGTAGTGATACAAAGAGATTAATTCTGTAAAAACCGTTGACTCTAATATGTCAACAAAATGAAACAATAATTTGAACCTGCAGCTTTATCCACTGTTCAGATTTCTGTTCTGGACATTTAAATTAGCACATATTTCATAAGCATAATCAAACTTGTAATAAAATGAATTATTGCCACCATTATAGTTTACTAGTGATATCTATTAGTTAAATATTTTACCTTATTCACATGGGGTTTCTGGCACCAGGTGCCCAAAGGACACATGTCTCCTGAATAGATGTCTCAGCTCCGGCCTGAAGTTGTCCAGGCTTACGTTATGTTTGTATGTTGCGTTGGTCCGACAGTGATGCTAATGCCAGAGAGAAGGTATGCAGCCGCAGGGTGACATCACCTAGGATTTATCTTTGTGCTGTCAAGTTGTTCGGTTCCATATTTTGAGAAGACCTAAGGGTGTCTCTGGTGATGTGTGTGTATGTGTGTGCAGGTAAATGCACATGCTCATGTTTATATGTGTGTGTGTGAGTTTTGTGTATACTTGAAAGAGAGGAAAGTGTGTTTTATGATCATTATTTGTTGTTAAGCGAAGCTCTCCAACATTCTTCAGACTTCACACTGATGTGTTTGTACATTTTCAGCTCACAGTGTTTAATAATTCATGTTTTATGTATTTGCAATTCCTTTCAAGATACTTACAGCATTCTTAGTCAAAAAAATTAGCTACGCTAATGAGCGGCTAGCTGTAGATTGTTTAGTGTACAGACATTGAGAGTGGTATAAATCTTCTCATCTAACTCTCTAAATGTTAAACTTTTACCTTCATCCACTAGACTTTATTCAGAATTTGGCTTTTTAGCTTTAACTATACAGTAAATCTCATATATAGTGAGCAATCTATAGTAGATCTGTGAATATGTGTTTTCTAATATACTAAAATCACGGTCATCTTATTCAGAATGATCTCCTTTGGTGGAGAATACATGCTTGCTTCATATGACACCACTTATAATAGATTTTAAATGCCTCCTCCTTCATCTGGGAGAAACGCAGAATGCATAATTAACCCACGAGTTAAATGTGTGTGTTTGCTTGATGTATGGAGCAGGAGGAACCGTTGACAAGTCCCCCTCGGTCTTCCACTGAATCATACTGTATTAACTTTAATTGCTAAAACCCATCTGAGACTAGCATCGAGCAAAGATCAGCAGCCTTTGCCTCTTAATGTTCCTTTCACAGCCTTTATGTCAACAAAGACGAAGGAAGAGGAGGTTAATCTCTGTCAGAGCAAACTATGTGGCCTGAATTAGCGATCCAGGACCTTTCTGTCCATGTTTCACCTATTCAGTTTTAATAAAGCCAGGATATGATTACTGAAATAATGAAATGATTATGCAGATTAATGAGGGATCAAAGAAAAAGAAAGGGTTATCTATTGGGCAAATAACAACAAATTACCAAGAGGAAAGTAATATTTTTTTAAATGAATACAAAGCTCACGCTCAGCTCTGAGTCATACCATGCATCCATGAGTGTGAGCTCCAGTTTGCCCTCTTCACACGTAAATAAACTGACCACAGAAATCAATTTTAAGCCACCAGAGACACAACCAGGTCCTCTGAATATCTGGAAGAGCAGAGTGATAGCACTCAGATGCACAGGGGAATTATTGAAGTGTGGCAATTCAGAGACAGATGATGCAGGAGAAGAAGCTGCTCTGGGAGCAAGGGACAGACACACTTTGACATGAGAGGGAGATAGAAACATTTAGAAGAGGACAGGGAAGAAGGGAAGAGTCGGTGGGAGCCTCAAAGCACATCATGTTCTGCCTCTGAGAATAAGTTTAAACATAGGGAGGAAAGGGACACAACAATCCTTTTGAACTGAAATCAAGCAGAAACACATCAAATTGGAAGAAGTTGGCAGCAAATCACTGCTCGGTTGTTGAGGCTGCAACAAGTGAGAACTCAGGTGAGGGGTCGCAAAAAGACGGTGCGTCATCACCTGTCCTATAAATAGCATAGACCATGAACGTACATGAAACCTGGTGTACTACACTGGTGAGTCATGATCACTAATGAACCGAGCGCGACTGAATTATGAATGAGAATGCAGACTGATCGAGTACTGCATGCACACACACACACACGCACACACACACACACACACACACACACACACACACACACACACACACACACACACACACACACACACACACACACACACACACACACACACACACACACACACACACACACACACACACACACACACACACACACACACACACACACACACACACACACACACACACACACACACACACACACACACACACACACACACACACACACACACACACACACACACACACACACACACACACACACACACACACACACACACACACACACACACACACACACACACACACACACACACACACACACACACACACACACACACACACACACACACACACACACACACACACACACACACACACACACACACACACACACACACACACACACACACACACACACACACACACACACACACACACACACACACACACACACACACACACACACACACACACACACACACACACACACACACACACACACACACACACACACACACACACACACACACACACACACACACACACACACACACACACACACACACACACACACACACACACACACACACACACACACACACACACACACACACACACACACACACACACACACACACACACACACACACACACACACACACACACACACACACACACAGAGACCCACCTCAAAACAAGTGTCTCAGGTTTAATCATCAACTGTCCACACAGCCAGCGGCTGGTTGTTTATTATCAGAAAGAACATTTATAAACATGCTAATAAGGAAATCATAATCCCATTAAGGTCATGTTCTTATCATCGATGTGTCAGCTGTGGCCTTCACCCTTGTCCAGTTTCTTTCAGTGTTTTGATCCACAAACAATGGATGTCTTGTGTAGAAAAAAAGTCACAGTTTGCACATTTTTGGGGTTACAGTAAATAGCTTTCAGTTAAGAACAAAGCAGTAACAAAGCCTGTGTTAAACCTGCGTTAATTGATTTGTTTGAACACTTCGAGGTGGCACAGCAAGCTGTAAAGATAACATCTGCCTTACTGAAGCAGACACAGAGTCCCATTAGCATTGATTTTGAGTCATGTTTGTGTCCGCTATCGCCTGAGACTGTAAATCTGATATATTCACTTTCCTTGTAGTTCTGGTTTGTAGTTCATCTCCTGAGGAAAATATGTGACTCTTTAGCTGCTAAATGCTTCTTTAGTTAGTTGCTTACATTGTCTGTTTGCTAGCTGCCCGATGTGACTGTAAATGAGGCTGATGAGAACCGTGACCCAAAACAGTAAAGTGGTAGGTCGTTAAACCAAAACAAAGTTTTGATATTAAAACGCTCTGTAGAGTTGTGTCATCTTTCATTATACAAAGTCAGTTTATCCAATTCCTATATATATATTCAATATTGCAGCTTTAGGTGAATTCATTCAAATCTAATATTCAGCCTCGTCGTTCTATAATAAAGGCATGAAGACAGAACGGGGCGACAGACACTGTTATGGTACATGTCACTTCTCTTCTTCTTTCTAAAATCACACACTGAGGCAGCATTATGCTACTGTTGTTTGAATCAGTGGGAAAAAGCAAAGCCGGCGTAAAGGCACATCTTCTTTATAGCAGTTTTGAGGAATCTTTGTGTAAAAGGGGCTCATGTGAAGAGGTCCTTCTATTATTTTCACCTTCAGTGATTTACTACTATCCCCATTATCCTTTGATCATGCCATTTTGATTTCAGATCACAGAACATTGAAACCATCTTTCCTTGTATTTGTTGTGTTTTTTTGGTCTCCATGTATTATTTCTCTCAAATCTTGACAATCCCTTTTTAATTTTTTCCCTCCATGTATATTTTTCCCATAGGAAGGTTACAGAGTGTTATGGAATATAGATATCTAATGGAGAGAAAAGCAGGTGGTCTTTATAAATACAGAGTAGGAACCTGTGTTGTTGTGCATGCACCTTGGATGAAACCATCATTTAAATCTGAAATGTAGGATGTAAATTAGTGTGCGTGGTTTGGACAAAATTGTCACACTAGATGTGATAACTGTAATTATAGGTGCCATTCTACAATATAATTGGTTCATGTTTTAAGGACTAATTGTATGTGTGTGAAAGATTTGTTCTTACTTCTCCTGGCGAGTCTGCTCGGCTGTGGTTTCCATGGCACACTCGAGAGAGCTTTGAAGTGAATGAAGCTGATTGGTGGTCTCCTTCAGCAAGAAGCGGGTCACAAACTGCTCCAGGTGGGTGGACGCTTGATAATCCTGTCAATCACCAGGAAGGAGGTGGAGGAGTGTTAGAGTGGGAGGCATGATAAAAAGAAAGGATGATAGAGCAAGGAGAGCAGCGACAAGTTTCGCATGCCAGTCAGGAGTCACTCAACGTCCAAACTTCTTCTGCTAATTAAAAGATGCTTAAAAGAGCAATCATTCAGAAGAGATGACATGAAACAAGAGGAAATAGGAAGAAGAACATGAACAATCTGGGGGGTTTTACACTCAACCTCTCCTAAAGCCTGCCTCTTAACTTGTATTTGATCAATCTTAAATGGATGATAAGAAGACAACAGAATGATTCAAGTTCAATAGAATAAAATAAGAACTCAACTTATACGCAGGAAAAAGAAAAGTCGGGACAGAACTATATCCCGACTTTAGTCCTTAGAAGGAATCAAGCTTCAAAACCAATGAATCTCAGGCCTAACTCAAGATAACCCTGATGATATCAGTCATGATGACTGAACTGACCTTTATGATGATATTGTAAGAAATAGTATACAATAGAAACTCAATCATTTGAGCAAATATGTAATAGTATTCTTTTGCAGGAATCAGATAAAAGTTATTATAGACACTCCAAAAGAATACTTCACAGTTATATGATTTTATAAAAGATGCAAATTTGACTATTAAACTATTAAAGGACAGAAATAATATATGTTTTTCAAATAACTACATTTTAATGATTTAGTTTCAATGACACTTGGGGTCTTAAAAAACACCTTCTGGGGTTGTGTTTATTATGTGAAAAACCAAAACTATACCACTGGCCTCATTGTTTTAAATCATGTTTCTGATCGGCAGGAACAGGGATCTGCATACGCTTTGGCAGATAACGTGTTTGCATGTTATGTTGAAAAATATTTTTAACATAACATCAAAAATGCGTAACAGACTTCAATCATAATCACATATAAGAAATAAGTATTTCGAGGTATTATGTGTCATTTTGTTTTGTTTGTTCAGTAAGTTGATGGGTGGAAAAAATCTAATTGAATGACATTTTGAAGGGGCATCATTTGTAACATGTGGACCGGAGCAGCTGAGTGCTGTTTTGGATCTAATCTAAGGAGAGTGATTGATGCTCGGTACAACAGAGTTTGCCGTTTGCACGCCAGCTCCCACAGTTTGCTCACTCGACAAACTTGTTAGTGAAGATTAGAGAATGATTAATGTGTGTGTGTGCCAGACAAAGAAAGAGGGGGAGAGACAGGAATATATATTTCAGGGATTTTGTCTAATGGTAATTATTGTGTTTTAAAAAGTACAATGAAGATGGCTTGATTTTAAAAGCTGGATTTAATTATCAGACTGCGGAATTGCCCAAACATATCCTAATTACAGTATGTTGAGCTGAACTCTTCTCCAGAATATAGAGCAGATCATTACACTCAGTCTTTTCACATTGATCCTAGCAGCAAATCAGATTAAAGACTGAACAGCTAATCCTAAAATGTGAGAATAAACAACCGTAACTCTGTTTTTCATAGAAAGAAAAATAGAAAAACGCTGTGGTTTCTGCTGTGTTTGATTTAAAAACTCAGAATTGCTATCGGTCATAAGTATTGTTTGATCCCCTGACATTCTGAATATCAGCACACACACATGCACACACACATGCACACACACATGCACACACACATGCACATTCACTCAGTGAGAGTGAGTCACGACAAAACTGGTAAAGGTCAGTCTCCCGTCTACCATCTGAGCATAGATTACCTCCTGTGATCTGTTCCTTTGTGTGTGTGTGTGTGTGTGTGTGTGTGTGTCCACCTCACCAATCTTTAGTCATTTTAAACAGCTTATGGTCCGCAATTGGTTTTCCTTTTTACCTTTTCTATTGATCTTTCATTTTCCGTTGTACATAAGGTCAATTGAGTTATTTGTCGATGCACTGCTGCTAAATATCACACTATTTGAGCCTTATAGTCTGGGCTATTACTAGCCTCCACCTTGGCATGCAATCATGCAATCCTCACCCACTGTAAAATGACCATACCTCAGTATTTTTTAAATCTTGATTGCAAATCATCATCAAATAATGTCAAAAAGAAGCTGATTGAAAGCCTTTCTTACTGATCACCTCAAAGTGCCAGAACAAGAGAACGTGGACATTTCTCCAGCTATTAATGAATTCAATACTAAGTTTGTGTAAAAGATTACAGACTATAGTTTCAACTAGTGATTTGCTACATCAGGATGCACCCTGAAACTTTAACCTGCAATAGCTGATTTCTTTAGCCCCTTGGAGACAGCGGAAACAAGTCGAGAACACAACATTGTGATATTGTCACCTTTTCAGTTAACTAGTGCAGTGCCGGTTTACTGTTTTATGATTTGTAGTTAGAAGTACATTGTGTGTATTTTAAAAAGTCATATATTCATTAAACAGCGTTTTGAGTGTCAGGTCAGATGTGTTGACTATATTCCATTAGCATTAGCTTATCTCTAAATAAGAATTAGTTTGAGTGGTGCAACCTGTTTTAATTTAGTTATGTGTCAATCCTCATTTAGGAAATACTTACTGTCCATTATTGCTAATTTTGAACTTGCCAACAGCTCCTAGTTCAGATTGCATATGTGCATTTTACCATTTAACCACAGTGTTAGATGTTATCTCGGTTTATCTTTATAATTAAAAACATTTTGCATTCTGAAAAAAATGATTGCACCCCTTAATACTACAATAAATTGTGAAGTTCACAGCAACTTCCTCTCGCTGCTAGAGGAGGTTTGGTATGGGAAGCCTTTAAATAGCTTTGGCAAGAGTATCTGTGCAAAATGAGACCCTTAGTGTCTCAGCGCAGGTGCACATACATACATGCCTGGCTTTGTTTCAGATGCACATTCTTGTTCCAGCTCCCCCGCACATGGGCATGGATGTTTGAGGACACAAAAGCACACACACACACAATCAACCACATAAGCTTGCGCACACGTTAGCTCACACAAATACACACTAATCATTTTTCAATGCAAAAAAATGGGAACACCTCCCAAAACATACATGCAGCCCCCTCACACACATCCACAGCCAGAGACCAACTCAAAGACGTATACAGCTCATACCAGAGACGGCTGAGCTTTACCTTGCTAAGCGAATACTGGCTAACAGATAAATGCAGCTTGCCATAAGTTGATTATCTCTCAATGTGACACATTTAAGGTCAAATAATGTATGGCATTGTAGAGGAGAAAACCATTGTGTAGGCTCCAGAGAGTAAACGCCAGGGGGACATCGTGTGTTCACATTATAGTGTTGTAATTTGATTTCAAAGTTATTGCCTTGGTCAATAACTCCTCAATTCTATCCAATTTGAGCACAGTTATAAGATAATCCTTTATTAGTCCCACAGCAGGGAGATTTGCAGGATTACAGCAGAACAGTGGACAGTGTAACAACAGACATCAATAGAAAACCAAACAGGAAAAACAAAAAACAAAACAAGTACAATAAATAGTCACACAGTAAAGGTATAATAAATAAGTAAATCGCCATTCATTCATTCATTTCATTTGAACTCAAATATCCATTTCACACACTATATCTTTGAGGGAAAAAGAGTGCAGAATGTGTTGATGGGAAAACCTGATTTGTCAGCCCTATTGTTTCTCCAGTGTACCTCATGAGAGCTGGGGGCTTTTAAAAGTCTGCAGCAAGATAAATATTCCCTTTTCGAATGACAAAACAATCCTTAAAACACATATCCATGCTGCCTCTTCTGTTTCTCTTCTTTCTCTCCTGCTGTCTCACTTCCTGCTCTCAACTATTCTCCTGAGATTCTTATTCTTCACATCAAATTAGTTCAGGTATATTGGTTCTCTACTTTATAGAGTATGTCCAAGTTTGTTCATATGCATGTATTGAAATCATGTATTATTTGATGCCATTTTTTTTCTTAAAATCTCCCCTCACTGACATTTTTTCTGTTCAGTAAGTGTCAAAACATTTACCACACACAAAAATCTGTATCTTCCATTGACATTTATCTTTGTCCCCACAGCTCTGAGGTGTTAAAGTTGGATGTCATCATGTGTCACCTCTCTCTGCGTTGATAAAGAACTACCGCCAATAATTGAACGGTTTTACTCCCACTCACTGAAGCAGAATGAGACGTGTCTGCTTCAGTGCAGATCAGAGGGGCGATTTTGAGCCTCACAGCGTGTGTCATATGTGCCAGATGAGATACTGCAGAGAAAGAGAGGGTGGCAGAAACAAACAAAAAAGCTCTCCCTGCAGATGTATGTCTCTCTTCCTCATCCTAGCATTTGTCCATTTCTGATCATTTACCTTCATCCCCATCTGTTTGCCTTTCTCTCCTTCGTAATCCCCCTTTTCCTGTCTGATCATCTTAAAAGGTACTCAGCTTCTGCCACAGCTCTACAGTAAGATCGAGGCAAACTGAAGGTTTTTCCAAGGCATGATCAAAAGCAGTATTTGTTTGCTTACGCAGCCAAAATCTATTTAATTCCTTGTCTATGTTGGCTACAAGTACAAAAAGAATCATAACGTGCTTTGTTCTGGCTCGTAATTTTTGGCTCTGTAATGGAAATCTGACTAATGGGAGATCTGAGGAAGCCAGTAGGGCAGCAGAGGAGCATGCTGGGAGAGATTTGAGACGTGGAGTTTAGGACATGCTGTGAGTAAATCAAACATCTCGTATTATTATCATTATGCGCTCTGCATGAGATGTCAGTGTGATGTTCACTGTGTGGAGGTGTGAGTCTGTGTATGAGTGTGTCACAGGGATGTTAATTTAAATAAATGTATGATATGAGCATATAATGTTCTCTTAACGGAAATAGAAATAGCATCCATTTAGCAGATTTTCCTCGTGCCATTTTCTTTCAGTGACCATTTTAACACAATTTGCCACGAATGTCACAGCCTTTCTTTTCAACCACATCAAAACGGAAACACACTCACACACCATACACACACTGCTAACGTCGCTTACTTTGTATATTTTGTGAGCAGCTAAACTTATGGGGATGAATGGAAATATAATTCTAAAATATCCTAAAAAATATCTAAAATATCCTCCAGTGTATGCCCGGAAGAATTACAGATATGATTACAGATTTTAAATATTAAACATTAGAGATAAAGAAGTAGCAAGTGTGTTTTGTTGAGAAAAGCAGGTTTATATTTCCAATGATGATTTCATTTCTATCATCTTACCTTCTTTGTTTTGTCCATCGCCTTCAGTATGGACATATTCAGGTCTTCTAAGGCAGCGAGAACATTCTCATATTCACAGAGGTGCTGGGAGAAATACTCTTCACAGCAGAACGGCAACATAAAGGAGAAAACATTTTGTGAGTTAAGCAACTGGGACAGGACTGTAGGAGTTTTGTTAAAGCAGCGCTGTGTCACACAGCCTGTAGGGGTTTGGTCACAGCGCATGTGACAACATCTTACATGGTTCTTTCCTCATGCTGGGTCTATACGGTGCTTCTGACTGTGAGGTAAGCAAGATAAAGAACAGTACAGCTTTTTACCGATATTAAAAGTTGTTCTAACGTAGGTGAAGGATCAACTTACCACAGAGTTCATCGGTGTCCACATTGCTGCGAAACAAAAAAATGAGAAAGAGACATTTAAATAGTTCCTCAAAAACCAAAGTTTCTACGGTTAAAGGAGGTGACAGATTGATCCTTTATCTCTGAAAAACTTTTGTTTGGCTGTTTGTGTTAAATGTCCATGCATGACAAACAAACATAAGAGGTGAAGGTAACATTTTAAAGTAGAAAATGAGTCATTGTATCCCCTGACTGGCTTGCTTCAAGAGACATGTTATTCCTTGTTACAATGAAGGTGGCTGGGGAATTACACAGGTTTTAATTTCCTTCCACATAAACTGTAGCTGTCGTTCACAGGGGAGAAAGTGCTGCAGCAATCAATCAGTCCAAATAGGAGAAAACACTGAGAGCCACAGAGGAGAGAGGAGGTACTGCAGACCAGGGATAAACACTAAACTGAGTTACTCAGTGAAAGGTGTCTTGAAACTTGTCTGTTTTGAAGTTCTTTATACTAATGGACCATTCACAAGTGAAGCCCTTCATATTGTAACTAACGAGGAGAAACATTCAGAGTAAAGTTTTGCACTTGCCACTCATCCTGTGTAACTGCAGCTACAAATTATTCATGTACAAATGAAAATGTCTGAATTTACTAACTACATGCCACATCTGTCTTTTTTATGTGAAGTATTGAATAACCTTTCAGTGTGCAACATCAACCTGAGCAGCCTGTTACGCAGACCTTGCAGCTTAGTGACTCATTCTTTAATTAATACAGGATTTAATTTGAGACTTCCAAATTACTTCCTAACAACTTTGCCATCTGTGAAATGAACACAGAATGAGGCACATGTTTGTTTTGGTTTAACACCGAGTCCATTGAACTTCTCTGTGATTCAGCAGATAGCGGAGTGATGGTGTCTGCGATGATGACGATATGTCAGCTGAAGGTGACGACAGCTGAAGACATATATGAAATATATAGCTCTATCGTTGTTGACAAAGCTTAGTGGCTAACTCATGTAAATCACACATCTCATACTCATGATGAGGATGAAACAAAATTATAACATTTGTCATCAGCATGACTGTAATGTCTCATCATTCTCTCTCCCACATTCAATCAGCTGTATTAATAAACGGTGGAATTAAAATACCACGACTCCTGATCACATCAGCAATGAGAAACACGTTTATGAAAACATAAAAGACAATAAAATTGATTCCTGAGGCCACAGTGTGTTTCCGACACCATAAAGATCTCTGAGGCAGGTGTAGCCATTTGAAGACACTGCCAGAAAGACTAGTGTCTTTTGATTACAAAATAGTCTCTCATTCTAGAAAGGAAGCTAGAAAAACACAGGCCTTTTTTATTGAGTTTATTGAAGTTATGATCAGGACTGATGTTGGTTAAAGATGTAACTTAGTGAAAGTGGACTTTAATATTAATATATAGTATTTCTATAGCAGGAAGTTGTATCTGCTTCCTGGAGTACACTGGGTTTTCACAAGAAAGTTGGATGTAATTCAGTGGAACATGAGTAAATACAAAGATACCTTGCAGACCAAAACGGCCGAAAGCTGCAACTACAGTTCCATTATTTCCAAACAGCATGGTCATCTACCTCTCCTCCATTATCCACATCTTCATTCTGTCCTCCATGGAACACACTAATAACAAGATAGAGTAATGAATGGACTTACTCTGTGTTATGAGTGTCAATTGTGTGGAAGAGCACCTGTAGTTCCTCAGTTGTCAAGACTCCATCAGAGAAGTAGGCTTTGAACTCATCAAAGGACAGCTTTCCATCATCTAGGGACGGAGCACAAATGCAGCTTGTCAACACAGTGTCGGTACAGCTCAGTCAGGGCTGCAACATCCTGTGAGATGAGGTGGCCATTTTCTAAATGATTCCTCAATCCTAAAACTAGTTTTGGGTCAAATAAGCATTCTGGTTTGTGTCTGTTGGACATCAAACATGTAATGAAATGTATGATGGAGATGAAAATATTTAAAGGTTGTCAGTAGCACATATTTAATTCATCAACATTCCATAAGGAAATAGGTGTAGTAACTTTAAATAAATAATTTAAGTCCACCCCCTGAGCTGATGAAACTGAGGGTCTGAATCAGCAAAAGATGCCGTCAAGCGTATATAGATAAAACTCCATTCACAGCGGAAAAGTAAGTAATAAAACGTAACAAACTAACTCCACAGTGCAACATTCTTCCTTGTTGTTATTATCATCGTAAACAACACTGAAGGGTAATCCCCCATTTGTTCCATGAGACCAACTTGATGGTAGTCCTGAACAATCAGTCATTGTTATGCTTTGAGTCTTTGCAATTATGCTTAGAGTAAAAAGCTCCAAGCTACGTGAAATATTCATGAAAATGGTGAAAATAGAGTTTCAAAATGAGGAGCCCCAAACTGAATATCCTGCAGCTAAATGAATATGATCAACCACAGGCGACATGTTTTCTCCACACAGTTCTGTCTGTTTGTGTGACATGAGGTGGCTGATCTTTACATGTTCACTGCTGACCTGCTGCTCTGGAGGTGATGTTCAGTATGTCTGTCGTGTCACTATGTGAGCAAGAGAGATGATCAAAGGCAAATGTACACAAATCAAGCGCACAGTGACTCACTCGATGAGCTCAGAAATAATCTTGGAATGGACCTGACATATAATTGGTGCTGTTTGCACTAACACTAAAAACAAGCATGTGGGATGAGTTCTCATTATGCTGCATGACAAAACCATTCACAGCGAGGGACGGACATTTAATGAATAATGAAGCATATCATGCCATCTGAATAATTCATTCTGATTAGCCACTTTTTGCGTGGAGAGGAAATCATTTTTGGATTTCATGCAGGGTCTCTATCAAAATGTTTAACTTCAGTTAAAGACTTCAGTTTGTTCCGTAATTAAAAACACTCAATTTTATGTGGTTTGACCGTTTGATACCAGAAATGAACGTAGCCCGCGTGTCAGCAGGGTTATATTCTACGACACGTGTTAACTTGACACAAAGAGATACTGTCATGTGCAGTCATACAGACAAATGGTGGTCCCATCACAAATCTGTAGGATACATGCATCTGACAAACCCTTGTCAAAGTGTACTTAATGTCCCAAGCACAAACATGCTTAGGCAAACTGTGCATCACGATAAAGTGTTCCATAGAGGCATTTGTCTCCTTTGAATAAAGATTTCTTTCTGAGAGCGTGTCTATGCTTTTATATGAATTTCAGTGCCATTAATGAAAAAACAATATATTTCAATAAGCTGTATAGCAGGGATGTCAAAGAGCTATTTGCATTTGTTAAAGCAGCAATATTATTTGGATTTGAATAAAAGTGGGAATAGGGAAAACAATCCTGTTTTTGTTTTTATTATCATGATTTTAGGATATTAAAGTGTTAATATAGGTGTTCTTCAGTAAACTATTATAACAATTATAAACACTTTATGCCATCAGTGATTGTCCCCTGGACCCAAACTTGTGTTTGATTTGATATAATTAGGATTATGGTTATATTGAAAATGTGTCTGAAAATAAAACAAATACAATTGAAAAGGTCTTTACAAATCAATTATATCAATGATTAACAAAATTAACTGAGTTAGGAATTATGTGAAACTTCACGAACAAACATGAGACTTGACTAAGACAGTAGTAGAAAGTAGTCCTCTGAAAGTCTGGTGATACAATATAAAAAAACACAAATATGTTGCAGCATATTGTTTTTTCTCCCCAAAAACAAATAAATGATTTGTACGAAATAATAAATATTTTATATTTGACTTTCTTGCTGGGAGTTGGATGAGAAGATTTATTCCACCCTCTGTACAGCCAGCAGCCAGTTAGCTTAGCTTAGCACAAACAATGGAAACAGCTAGCCTAGCCTGACCTTGGCCCTGGTCAAGAAATACTGTAGTCCGGCACATAACCTCCTGCGAAACTGTGATTTGTTCATATTTAAAGCTAAGCTCACCAGCTGCTGGTGACATAGCTCACATTTACTGTACAGACATGAGTGGTATCGATCTTCTTGCAACAAAGCGAATAAGCATTTAACAACATGTCAATTTATTCATATAAGTGATTCATAGAGGCATCTTGTTTCCTTCTTTCAGCAAAGAAAAAACAATTGTATCTATGCTTTTAATTGTATTTCAGTGCTCTAATCTAAATTATTTAATAAAAGTTATTTAAATAATGTACACACAGGCATACTGGAAAAAGCTTTTAGAACATACAACTATATGTTATCTTTGTGATTTATTGCAAGTAATTAAAAATGTTATTACTGTAACAGCTTGTTTAATTTTTTGACTGCACATAAATGTAGAACATTCTGACGATGCAGAGCCAGTGTGCAATAAGAGATAGAAATGTCCTGGATCCAGACTACCGCTGACCTAAAAAACACCAAAATGAACTATGTATTTTGTATGTATATATATATATATATATATTTTGATAGTGGAGGTGAAACAACAGCAGAATTAGCCGTAGACCTCCAGCTGTACACCTCTTACTCATTACTCGTGAACTGCCATGGTGTTGAACTGGTACAATTTGTTTTAGCGTTTTTCTTCGTCAATGCTCTGAAACTGAACCTCAGTGAGCATGGTCAGTTTCCTGTTTCCATGGAAACTGAAAGAGCATATCAGCAGAGAGTCATGATCAGAATTTCATTGAGAAAAGTAGGTTTTCACACACGCGAGAAAGAAAGGTTGAAGTAATGCCAAAGGCACTGTGTGTGTGAGTCTGGAGGGAGCTTTTGGTGCAATATTTACCATTTTTATCAGCTCTCCGTAAAATCTGTAAAGAGAAAAGGAAAAAAGAGGGATATCATCAAAGGTAAACAGTGCGTATGTGTGTGTGTGTGTTTGTGTTTGTGTGTGTGCGTGTGTGTGTGTGTGGGGGGGATCATCGATCACACACTCAAAAGCAGTGTGTCATTAAATTATTGATAGCGCTGTCCCAGAGTCCAGATGAGATGAAAGGCAGAGTGGCAACGACAACATCAGCTTAAAAAGGCTCGAACCACCTCAGAATAGCTCAGCCCACTTTCTCTTCTTATCGGGTTTAAACTGGTGAAGAAGAATTAGAACATGTGTCGATTTACACTGTAGGCTAAATCTTACAGCATAACAATGAATGTGCTAAAGTTCAAAATGCCATTCTTCTATGTTTGTGGGACTTAAACGCTGTGCTAGGGTTAACAATAATCCTAATATATCCACCCACCTTCTTCTAGCACTTGGTCTGTTGTGTGTTCTGACTTACATCATTTGTTCAAATTTTCCTGCTTATCACACTTTGTTGCCTCTTCTGCCGTCCCCAACCTATAAAATCCATCTCATTCTATCTCAGCTCTAGGTTTGTGTTATCACTTGTCCATCTCTAATATATATAATCAATCATAAATTAACTGCAACTATATGTGTCCCTGCAAGGTAATTCTATGCCTTGTATGTCTTGCCTCTTAGGTCAACAAATAATACACACACACAGACACACAGACACACACACACACACGCACACGCACACGCACACGCACACGCACACACACACACACACACACACACACGCACACAGATAAACAAAGGAAAAAAATGTAAAAAGTTAGAACAATCAATCTTCTCCATGCCTTCATCCTATATTGATAAGTGATTAATAAAGACAGTTTCTAAGCATAAATGCCAAACATTTAATAGTGTATGCTTCACAAATGTGAGAATTTGCTGTTTTTTTCTTGTCTCAAATTATAGTCAAATTAATATATTTTGCTTCTGGGCTGCTGGTTAAAAAATAATTAAGACAATTCATGACATCAGCTTTGGCTTTAAGGTCATGTAATAGGGATGCTTCTTGGTTTTCTGATATGTTATCGGGCAAACATTGAATCTGCAGATTAATCAATGATGACAAATAATCGTTAGTTGTAACCCTACTTTTTTCTGCTTTCCAAACTCTTCTACCTGACAACTGCTCTTTCTATTCTTATTAACTAATTTGCATGAAAGGTACTTTCATGCAAATTATAATATTGGAAATCATTTGGAAATTGTGGACTGATTAGATTTGGTCCTTCAGATACCAGCTCACACTGAAAACTCCAGCTGGGTCTAATCATCTCATCTCATGTTATCTCATCTCATGTTATTTCATCTCATTTCATCTCATCTCATCTCATCTCATCTCATGTCATCTCGTGTCATCTCGTGTCATCTCGTGTCATCTTGTGTCATCTCATCTCATGTTATCTCATCTCATGTTATCTCATCTCATCTCATGTCATGTCGTCTCATCTCATCTCGTGTCATCTCGTGTCATCTTGTGTCATCTCATGTCATCTCATTTCGTCAAGTTATCTTTTACATCTAATGATTCAAATGAATGAATTCTGAAGTCTGATGGTCCTTTTTTCCTTCAGTGGAAATCTGGCACCACAGCAGCATCAAAATCATAAAGAAAACCACACATGGAGACACATCACATCTAACCTGCTCCAGGCTGAAACAACCGTTTGGAGTCAGTGTGTTTTAATGACTCACACCCGGCTAAGGCAAAATCTATAGATGTCTGGAAACAACAGACGCATACACTCTGACAGCCAACTCGATGACAAGCAGAGGTTTCATTCCCTGCAGAGCACCTGTTCAACATCAGTGACTGATTTGATGTTATACGGCAAATTCCACCTTTCATAACTCTTGGTTCCCATGGGTGCATCCTCCCCTGTCTCTGTCAAACAGTGAAGGCAGGCAGGTTTATCGCTAAGACATCACAAGCAAATGAAAGAGTGGAGGAATGGGGAGGAATATAATTAGGTGGTGCCGAGGCAGAATGCCGTGAGTGCCGTGATACAGGGGAGGCAAAGCACAACAGGAAGATCATTACTGATATTCATATATCTTATTTAATATTATTATTATTATCATCTAAGGGAGATCAAGTGTTTGGAATTCTTATGGAATTCTTCAACATTTTTAGATTCAAAAAGTTCTGTATATCAATATTATGTTTTGTCTAATTCATAGGTTTCTCAGCATGAATAACACCCTAACTTTTGTCAAACCAAGAAGACTTCTAACATTTCATTAACTTGGTATTTGGTTTTGAACACTGACATCAAAATGGATTGCAAAGCCTTTGAAATCCTGACATCATGAAGCCAAATGAAAGGTCAGCCTTGTCAAATGTATTCATTCTATAAAAAAGAAACCCGCTGTACCCTGCATGCATTTGGGGACCCATTAACTTTGGTCCAAATTCCTCTAACCTATAACCAATAATATCACTGAAACATAGATTTAAAAAGTAAAATGCATTTATTTCTTCAAATGCAATAAAAAAAATCAAACAATAAGAAATGTGGGAAGCATGATAGTTGTTTTCCTTTTATTATCGAGATAATTTGTAAAAAATAAAATAAAATATAGCCCTGCATTATGCTCAAGTTTTTTGCAATAATAGTGGAGATGAAATACATTTTTTTTTTTTTCAAAAAAGCAATGATTAAAAAATGTTTTACAGTACTTACATCTATGAAAATCGACATTCCTTTTTTAATCTCCATTTGAGCTCTGGGCTCCTCAGACACAGACTGAACCTCCTCTGAACAATCCATCTTTCAAAATGTAGCTTCAGTTGTAAACTGCTGAGGAATGTGTCCGCTTGAACCTCTTATCTGATCAAAGCCAATGGTCAGAAAGAGCGACTGCTTAACACGGTCCAGAGCTCTGATGCAGTCAAGTCAACAGGAATAAAGCACATAACTTCCGGATTAAAGTTTCATAATTCAACTATTCATTATTGCTCCGTGAAATGCAATGAAAAAAGCAGCTAGAAAAGTAGTCAAATATGATCGAAATTATTCCGTGGTTACTTTTGAGGCTATTCTTTGCATTGCTCCTGCACATACCGACACTTGGCTGGATCTTTGTGTTTTTATTTTGAAAGCAAAACCACGACACTTCCTGTCATGTACTGTCTGTCTCTGTCGGTCTTGACAGCGCGGTACTTGCCTCAGCTGCTGCTATGATGTGTCCAAACCTGTATCTCCGTTGGAGCAAGCAAAGTGTCAATCAAATACAAATTGTGTTTCGCATTATAACATTGTGGTGCACAGGATAATTACCTTCCACTGACAGATCATTGAAAAATAGCATTTGTCTATTGTGACTGATAACATTGCTCTTATCAGTTTATATGTGTAGGCTACTGTGGCTACAGCCAAATGAGAAGCACAAATAGCATATAGTGCCCAGAAAAGAATGCTTGACATAGAAGTATATAGATATGTTAAAAGATACAAAGGCAGACCAGGCAAAAGTTAATTTCAACTCGAATTAAAGAGTCGTCTGTGACATTTCTGCCCACGGTAGTCATATAAAATGTGATAAAGCAACAATGTTTGACATCTTTTAAAATAAAAAGATAAGTACTAACTGTAGCTCTATGGGTTTCCAAATGTACACGTGCTGCTTCTGAAAGTTCACCTGGTTGGATTTTAGTTGATATGGCACTTCTAGTTGCACCTTATTTATTGATTTATTTGATCAAGTTGTAACATTTACAGCCCCATAAAAAGCATTACAAATATATTTTTGCAAAACCTTCTTCGATGTGGAAGAGTGAATTAGGATAATACACTTTAATGAGAAACACCAAAGAAACAAACGAAAGCTTTACTTGTGAAACAATAAAATCTGGTAAATCTTTCCACAATAGTGCAATAATCCAACTCATAAATAAACCCCATAGGGTACTTGGTTTGGTTGTAAAATTGTGTAACAGTTCCATCTAGTGGAGTGTTAGTGTTAGGCTACAACAGCACAGCAGTCAATCTCACCACATTGACAAACTAACTAAGCAATGCATCTGTGAATGT
Source organism: Leptoclinus maculatus (assembly GCA_032191485.1). Taxonomy (NCBI): domain Eukaryota; kingdom Metazoa; phylum Chordata; class Actinopteri; order Perciformes; family Stichaeidae; genus Leptoclinus; species Leptoclinus maculatus. Next base: position 29,640,144 of record JAVDOI010000002.1, read on the forward strand.
GAAGCATTTAATGTCTATCCACGTCTACATATGAATTCAAAATGAAAGCCTAAGAAGAAAGTGGAGACGACAGAAAGTTCTTTGAGGACTACTACAAAATAACTTCATTTATCCACAGCTGGGAGAGCCAGGCGGTGAGCGGTGGTAGATGCATGAATGCACATATTGTCTGCTTCACTCCTCTCATTATGAATTTGTGGTGAGCATGCCAAGCAAGGAAAATCCTCTCAGGCTACTATATTATACTGTATGCTCTCAGAAATACATGAGAATAACAATTCACACTCTATTGCATACTATAAATCCTGCTTTTTTTAAATTAAAAATGTATGAATTCATTTTTATGAGTGTGATATGATTTCCATGAATGATTACACATACAACTTGTCTCCAATGTTAGAATGTCTCTAAGTAAGCCTACATTACAAAGTACTGTTCTTAACCTAGAATTCTGAGATGCTAGTACTTTACTTTGTATTTCTATTTTGTGCTATTTTATACTTCTGCTTTACTATATTTTAGAACAGTATTGTACTGTATTTGTTTATTTCACAGCTATGGTTCAGCTGATCAACAGTAGCCTATTGATTAAGATGTACTAAACAACCCAACAGCCTACATTAACATTAACTTCATCTCATCCACTTCCAAAACTACGATGCTGCCTACATGTTAACTTGTAACTATGATCCAATAATATTAATGATATGATAATATAGTGATTATATATAATGTGTACTTTTAGTAGACTAAGTACATTTTATTCATCCTTTTACTGAAGTAAAACTGCAAGACTTTTACTTGTAATGGAGTATTTGGACATTGTGGTATTACTTTTACCCGGGTAAAGAATGTGTGTTCTTCCAAGACTAATTATCAGCATAGTTTACAAACATATATCCTTCCAAACAGTTAAAGTAAATATCTAGCCTGCATTTCTTTACTTTACTTTTTAATACCTTTATCTCACAAGTAACATTTTCAGATTAAGAACAAAATGATACATTTATAAAATATGATGCTTTGTTAAAGGGTAAACCAGCATGAAAAATCAACTTCTATCAGCTATATCAAAAACCATGTTGACGGATCGGTGTACTAAGCATAATTGTATATTGTGGTATTGCTACTTTAATAAATAAGTAAAAGATCTGCTGCTTCCTAATTGATAAACTGCTTCTCATTTTGTAAGCTGCATGTGTGGTTGGATATTTGAATGCCCTATTTATTAAAATAATCTAATCTAAATTATAGCAGTTTGCTCTGCATGTGTGGTAGCAGTGGCTGACAGCAGAAACCAACCATAATTGATAATTGATCCAAAACAACCACAATTTGGTCGTAAAAACCCCCGGCGAAAATCTCGCGATGATAATCGGAGCGCTCTGATTGGATGGGGAAATCAAACGGGGTTGGTCACGTGGTGCTGGGATCACTTGGCATTCTGGGACACAAACAGTGGTGTTATGAATAGCTTCAACAGCCGCAGTTTCTAGTGTGGAAGGAAGACGACGAGAGAAACAACACCAGCCACCAGAGGAAGAGTAAACTGTGTTTTCTTCTTCTGCGTTTTATTCGCCGCTGTGTTGTACGAGAGCAGCGCACGAGGAGGAGGCTAGCGGCGGTTCCGTCTCTGAAATGCAACGGTGGACTTTATTAACGCTGCGAGCTAACGACATCTAGCTAACCACAGCAGTAAGTTAGCCGTGCATTGATTTGTGCTAGTGCGTTCACGTTATTAGCTGTGTGGCAACGCGGGAGGAGTCATAAAAGTTGATGTTCTTGCACCACTTCCGACCAAAGTCCAAAGAAGAAGCGGGTTGTTTACGCACAGCTGTGCTGCTCCATCCGTCCAGTGACTCCACTCTGTCCTGAGCTGAGGGGCTGCAGCTCTGAACATGGCGAGTGTTTCACACAGAGACCACAAAACGGGCACTTTTAAGTGTTTGGACTGGCACGTTGTCCAGCTAGTGTACCCAAGATAAACACCGTTACGTTGGACAATTCATGTAATGGCCAAGGAGAGTGACGTGTTTCATCTGTATGTCTCACCACACGGTCGCTCTCTTGAAGTGGATTTAAAAAGACTCTGTCTGGAAACCTCAAACGTCACAGCTGTCTCCAGATCGGACAGCTCATCTGAGCCTCTCTGTTGGGTCCCCCCCCAGAGCGTAATTTAGGGGGCCAACATGTCAATGTCGGGGTCCACGACTGTGCAGCTGTTCACCAAGCTTGTCAAGCATGCAGTGGGTAAGGCGCAGATCCAGCTGAACCGCTGGCTGCAGAAGACCACCACAGATGACTGTGACAAGATTGACATCCTGATATGCAGCGCCTTTGACGAGACAGGGGCCGGCACAGGGAAGTCAGATGGAGACCCCGAGGTTATCAGTGACACGGGAGGAATGTCCTTCAGCAGCAGTGGAGAGTTCAGACACCCGTGCTGCATCACCACCTTTTGCTTCAAGAGCGCCCTGCTGGCGTGCATCCTGACCGCTGTGTGCTTCTCCTCGGTTGCACTGGTTCGGCAATACCTCAAGGACCTCCTGCTCTGGGTGGAGAGCTTGGACAGCCTCGTCGGAGCCTTGCTGTTCATAGTCGGTTTGATTATCGTGTCGTTCCCCTGTGGATGGGGATATATTGTTCTTAATGTGGCAGCTGGCTACCTCTACGGCTTTGTGCTGGGCATGGGACTAGTTATGGTGGGAGTTTTAATCGGGACCTTTGTGGCACACCTGGTATGCAAACGCCTATTGACTGAGTGGGTGGTGAACAAGGTTGGGAACAGTGAGCAGCTCAGCGCTGTCATTCGAGTGGTGGAGGGAGGAAGTGGACTCAAAGTTGTGGCCTTAGCGAGACTCACCCCCATACCATTTGGGCTCCAAAATGCAGTTTTCTCGGTGAGTATGAAAACACTATTGCCAGCTTTTCCTTTTCAGGTTCGAAGCCCATCAGACGGTCATAGTGTCCATTATAAACTCATATGGGTTTAAGCAGAAAGGTCTCCACATAGAACCAGCCAGGAGGAGAGCTCGTTAACGGACCGGAGAACTGTTCAACAAATCATTGCAGTCATGAGAACCAAACCTGTGACCTTTTTTTAAAGAAGTAAATGCTTCTCTTATTGCTCGGCCAATCTACCACAAGGAGAAATCACAAGTGACCTGCTACTTCACTATTCAAGGCAGACCACAGTCTAATAGCAGGAAGGAAAATATGAGACCAGTCCCCAGAGGAAGGAAATCCCTCTTGTAGATAGAGGAAATTAATTCTATTGTTGCCTCAGGACATCAATTATTGTATCATCCGAACCATCAGTATCACATTTAAAGTCCTAGTTCAGGTTTTCATACGTGGAGCAATGTTTTTTTCTGAACTCGATAATGATCCGGTGATGTTAGCGTAATGTAGAATGAATCATTTTCTTTCCTGTCAGGTAAATCTGACGACAAACACCGTGTGACCTATATTCTGAAGCTGAGCAGTATCAGGATATTGCTTCAAGCTGCACTCCTACACTTTACCTCAGGCCCTTGACCTTCATACATGGCATGAATAATCTATTATTGCTGATAACCCGTCTCAGTCCACTCATTGATACCTTCCAAATGGTGAAAGCTTTGAGGGGATGCGTCACTGTATTGTAGGAAATCAGCTGGGAGGTCGTGCAACATGAAACATGTTAATGCGCGCTGTAATTGAATGATTAATGAAGAATACCAACCTGAGGGTGAACTCGGTTTGATGAAGCCCTTCAGGTTTCGATCTCCAGAGAATTTCAAGCCATACTGCTGCAAACTATCACCAACCACCGTCTCTCACCAGATCATACAATCTCTCTCACATCTGGATCTCTCACTTGTATCTCATTTTCAGATTGAATCCCTTCACGTAGCCTAATTGTCTTACATTAGCCCGTCTTAGCCTGTCTCCTAAGGCTGCAAAAGTGTAGCTTAAATAGTCAAAACTTCAAAACGGTAGTTTTGCACAACAGGAGTTTGTGTTTCATGTGGTTGCCAGATTGTATCCTCTGTTAAAGCAAGTCGTGCAGAGTTACAGTTTGTTAATGTGCACGGCGTCCTATACATCCGTACAAAACGAACATTTCGATCTGACAGAAGATCCGGCTGGGATGAAACATCCATCTATGGAAAAAATTGATTTCAGATTCTGCGTGCAGTTGTTTTGTTTTTTTATCAATATGCAAGCACATACTCTCTGGGTTGCAATATGAGGCTGGTCAAATTGACTCTCAACCAGTGTATTACTTTAGAATTACTAAAATATAACTTCAGTTTATTCCGGTTAGATTTGAATTCATGCTACTTAAACAACATCTTGTTTATAACTATGAACACGGCAGAAAGCAGCTGAGTTCATAGATTCTGTGTAAGTGAATAGTGACGTTTCAGAGTAGTGTTGAAGGCAGAAACCAACAGTAGCACAAACATCCAGAAGTGAATGTGAAAGTCATTTATAGCTCAGAGCACGAAGGAGTTGATGCACAGGCCTGAGGCTGGAGAAGGAAATGAAGATGACGTAAGTGAGATTCACAAGCACAGTTATTGCACGTTAACAGAACCAGTACGTTTTCTGGACTGATTTACTGAGACATGTCTTTGGGTATTTGGCTTTTGACAGCTCACTATACACACTCATAACCACCCTACAGTAAACACTCACTTTATGCAACTCATTCAAAATATTTTTGACTCTGTCGGAGCCGTTTTGACCCTTTGAGGCTATAGTTAAAAAGCTGTTTTTAATGCTTTGTCTTCCCCTATTCACATGCATAGGGGTGCAAAATATCAGAAACTTTGTTCAGAGTGAACAGTAATGCCCCTCCAGCCTCCTAAATTACTATAGTTGAGTCGATACATCACACCGCTCTGTTGACAGAAATGAGAAATGTTTCACAAGTGTAGTAGTTATTTTGGGAGAAATGGATTCGGTGTCATTGCAGAGGTGGAGAGCAGAGATCAAAGAGTTTTGATGAATTACTCTAATTGTAGTAGGCTAGCATGTTGGGCTAACCTTTCCAAAATCTTTTTATTATAAGTTATTGTAAAGAGAACAATGTGTTCATCTGTACGATGTATTACTTTTCTAAATCATGATTAAATGGTTTAACAAACAAACAGCTGAAGAGCCCTGCTACATGTTAGAAAATGGTTTTGTCCTAAATCTTGAATTAATGACAGTTGTAGGGCTATCGATTTATCTCGATTAGTAATTTTTGTCTTTAAAAATAGTAAAACAAAATCCGGTTATTTCCCACAGCTCATGGAGATGTATTCAGATTTCTCGTTGTATTCGACAAACGGTTCAAAAGATATTCAACTTAGTATCACCTGTGACTAACAAAAGCATCGATCCATTATCCTTTTTTTTTTTTGTTGGTGAGCTAATCTATTCATTGATTATTCGTGGTAGCTCTAGACGGTGGACACTGGAGCAAGTTGCTCAATATTTATGACTAAGAACACTTTTAGATAAGTGAAAGTAGTCCTCGGGCAACAGTGAGGGGAGATAATCCCAGGAATCATTTATTTCTTTAGTTCATTTGAATGAGTCTGAACACAAGTGCATTGTTCCATTGTTAAGGTGTTGACGTTTTTAAATTGAGAATTTAAGAAGATTATTCTTCCACAAGTTGTTTTTCAGGCCGGTGTGTGCGAGGGACACTGGAGATGCTGCTGTGAAGAGAATTTAGGACTCGATCTCTCGGCTGAAAGACCGTTTGTGAAGTTAAAAATGAATTCTCGTCTGTATTTGGCCCAGGCTGTGGTCGGCAGTTCACCTGTACACCAGCTTTCTAGCAGGTGGTTTTGTTTTGCCTGACTGACTTAAACAGCTTCTTGTTTGTCCTCTCATACTTCGGGCTCCGTGGCTGGAACATCGCGCTCTGTGCAAAGGTTGCAGAGTCTGAATTGTGCAATAATCCTGGATGTAGCTTCAACCGTAGTCACAACAGAGAACTTACTGTTCCACTCTGCAGAGGTGTCAAAGTCAAAGAGACAGACGGTTTACATTGTGTTGACCAGCGTCTACCACGGTCACTGTTATTATTGGTCAATTTAAAAGGCGGGCTAATTGACAGCCTTGTAACATACTATTTTTTGCTTCTGGGTCATTTTCTACAAAGCAGACAAACACTTATGAGAAAGGATGGCTGCTTGAAAAGTGGGTCATGTTTGGTTGTGTGCCAGCTCAAATATGTTGTATTCCCGTTGGTTAGATTCAATTCATGACAGCTGTTTGTGTTTGAAAATGCAGCCTGACTGTGTTTGACTGTGATGACTTTTGAGATTGCTCCCGTTGACACATTTTAGGTTTACATATCGGTTTTTATAGTTGTTGTTTTTTTTACTAATGCACCTGCATTCTGGGCAAAGGTTTGGCCTCATTTCGTTTACTCTCATCGCTCTCACAGCATCGAGTATTTAGACGCTACAGTGCCAGAAATAAGAGGGAGTCAGTGTTCGACTCGCCAGGTGTCCAGAAACGCCAAAAGAGTGTCGTAGCTGCTCCGTAACTGCTGGAAGTGTAAATAAGCAAATGTTTGCGAACAAGTTTAACGACAAATTAGAAAGCGATGCTTTTATTATTGCAGGTTTAACATGTAAACCATCATTCAAGGCCAGTTGGACTGCAGAAAATACAAAAATCAAGCCGTTGACTCCTCACGCACAAGCCTCAGTGTGAAACTTAGTTTTTTCTTCTTTCCTGCTGAAGGTCAGAGAGGAGCCTTCAGTGGGGGGAGTTCAGCCGGTCGTGACAGAAGCAGGCCAATAAGCTGAAACCCCCCCGTTTGACTCCCTCCTCTGCTACGTGTTCACGTCCCAGCCTGCATGGGTTTCAAACCCAGCTCGTTATCAAGCCTAGCTGAAGTTGTGTCTCATATTGTATCTCATGCTCCACAATGAAAGGTGGAACAAACCGTGGGAGGGTACTCCTAGTCCCGAGCTGGCTCACGGTGGAGTTATGTGTTGTCCGCTCTGCCCTTGGTAAGCACTTTCTGTGGATGCGGCTACATTTCACCCCCCCCCCCCCCCCCCCCCCATTCTTTCTGCTGAAGTGGATGGCGCTACATTATAGCGGGTAACCTAAAACGACACCAAGACTGCAGTAGTTAGCAAAACAATGGGACAGCTCAGGAACAATGTTTGCGAATCCTTTTGTGGACGAAGTGGAGATATTCAGGCCCCTAAATGTATTTTATAACATTCCTCTGCCGTCAATGATGAGCTGATAAGGAAATCTACAGACAAACATGTTCATGCAGCCTTTAGTTCCGCCCTGTTCTCCCCCCTTCACTACAAAGAGCAAACCCAGAACAAGTCCACATAAAAAAAAAAGGGGAAACAACATCACAGTAGCAATCCTGAGATTGACGATGCATTCAAGACACTCTACTTCCTATTTAGTTTACGAGCACAAACTCAGACCTGCATCGCCGCTGCTCTGAATAAATCAGGTCAAGCCTATGGGTGGGGTGTTTTTTCACTTGAATTTGCAGATTATCTTGATACACGGGCACAAACGATGTTGGAGGTTCAGTTGGAATTCTCTGCATGGTTATAAAAATACCGACGAGCCCTTCCCTGATCCCATGTAATGCAGCTGGATGCCTGGGTGGGAAGAGACTTCAAAGGGCGTTTGTGTCACTACTGGAGAATGATGGCTGAGAGACAGAGAATGCGTTTCTTCTTTTCTTCTTCTGCAGCTCTCGTAGGCTCACATGTCATGTCGCTGAGATCACCTGAAGGCGTTTTTGATGGTGTGGACAAACAATTTGATGTCGTGAGCTTGATTAACCGGCCTTTGATAACCTCGGTGTCCTATGAATTGTAATCCAGGCTTGTGTGATAACAGGAGAGGGGTTTTTAGGATTCAACAAAGCGAAGAGACACTTTTTTTTTTTTTGGGCCGGATGGAGAATAAAAGCATTTTGGCCCAGGCGGCGTCATGCAGCGACACACCACGGACCCTGACACACCGCTATTTGTCACGGTGCCAAGGTCACATCCTCACATGTTGGCTTATGTCATCACTGCATCAATGTGAGGGCTACGCAGCCCCGTGGTTATATTTAGATGGTCGCACTGAGATATGTCGTAATTCAAGGAAAATACACAAGATAGGGCTTGTACTTTGAGTTTTGTTTTTCTGTGTCTCAATATGAATACACTTGCATCAGCGTTTCCCTAAAATGACATCGTAGCTGTGATCGTTTTTTTTTTATCCACCCGTTCCTATACTTTCTATAGACGAATGATTTACACCTTTAGTAAAAACGTGTTAAATAGCAGGTTGGTGGAAAATGGCTACAATTTGAATCAGACAGTGTTTTGTTCAGATATCCATCTTTTATCTGGTTTCCGTGTTTTTTAATCTTCAAATCTTTTGACTCGTGTTTAAACTTTTATCTCCTCTCTGATATTATCAACACATTTAAACGTACAAAACAGTGAGGTCGTCATTAAGCTTTAGTTTAAGCTCTTTGAATATCAAGTTTAAGTTCTAAAATATCATTTCTATCTTGTGTTTTTTTTCATTGTTGAAAGATAAACCGAAACATATTCCACACGGGGCGGCAAGGACTTTGACTCCACGAGCAAATTAATCATTTCTTTCATCTGAAACGGTTCAGGAAATGCTTTTGAACTTCGACCCTAGTCATACGAATGCATAGAGATACTTATTTTGTGCTAATATGCTTTTTTTTAAAGATGTTTCTTCTTTTTAAGATCACAGACGTGTCCTTGCCAAACTACCTGGTGGCCTCCTCTGTGGGTTTGTTGCCCACTCAGCTTCTCAACTCCTACCTGGGCACCACGCTTCGCACCATGGAGGACGTCATTGCCGAGCAGAGCGTCAGCGGCTACTTTGTGTTCAGCCTGCAGGTGAGCTGATGCTGATAATACATCAAATCTGGAGATACTAACTTCTAAATGTCCTGGAACAACCCGAGATTTGGTCTTTAAAAGTCAGTGTTTAGTAGAGTGTCCCTCAAAATTAGTGACATGTTTAGCAGGTGGAGCAGTTTTTTTGAAATACACATTGTCTACCGTGCCTGTCGAGCCTTATCCTAGTGCACAAGCATTGACATCTGCTGCTCCCTTAAGTCTTAAGTTACGTAAACGTCTAGAGGAACACTAAGCCCGATGTAGAGATGCAAAATATGCCCACCCTTCTGTTCAGCTCACCCAAAGGTCATTTGAAGCTGTCCCCACAGCTCCAACACCTGTTCCAGCTTCATTTAAACCTCCACAACTGCTCAGGCATCATGGGCTGTTTCTTACTGCAACATCTGACAAATTCACACGGGTCAGAGGTCAAGAGTCAGTTTAAGATTAACTAGGTATCGGTGTCTTATGCGGAACGGAAAGCTGTTGCTCCAAATTGACAACTGGCCTTAATCACGCAAAAGCCTTTTCTAACACTGGTGGTGGGAAAACTCCATCTACAACATCCGAGTTCTCACATACTGTTTTTACCAACCAGGATACACATCATACATGCAGACATGTATTTATTCAATGACAAATACAGAAACAAACAAAATATCAACAGTCTTGGCCAGGGAAGCTGTTTCCAGTCTTTGTGCCAAGCTAACCGCAAGTACCTTCGTATTCATCATATAGATATGAGTTGTAATGTTCATTTGAGTGTCTTTGCCAAAATGTCAAACTATGACTTTAAATTAAACTGATGGACTTTGATGCAGTGCCGTGTGGCCTACAGGTATTATATTTGGGAATAAGAGAGCATTGGTGTCAGATTGTCAGACTCTGATTTGACAAATTGGAACGAGACGCTGGTTCCTACCCAACATTTGTCCCAGATGCCTAGTCAGCTTTTTTGGCTTCATACAGGCAATGTTTGGATACATGTTTTTGTGTTGAAAACTATGGTTAATGGAAACTGCTGTGTGCAGCCGTGTGGGTCGTGACTTCCTCCTCTGTCCTCCTGCAGATCGTCATCAGCATCGGCCTAATGTTCTATGTTGTGCACCGGGCACAGGTCGAGCTCAACGCAGCCATCGCCGCCTGTCAGATGGAGCTGAAGTCGTCTCACATGAATGGCTCCTCCACCAATCACAGCGGCTTCACCTACTGCAGCAAGAGGGCGACGGCAGGCAGTGGGAACTGCATTAATGTCGTGTGAACACGAACGGTAGCTCGTAAGACTGAAGAACTTAAGGTAACCCGCTGAGTTTAGACGCTGTCTGAAATGTGTTGGTGCCGTGGTTTATAGTTTTCCAACAACCTACTCTGGCCACCCTCGTGTGAAAACCACGAAAAGCATACGTCTTTTGTAGGTACGGTGATTTAGAAGTGTGGGACCTTCACTTTTTGAAGAAACGGTGCTGATGGAAGTAGGTTTGCGGTACGTCATCTTGGGAGTAGTTTAGTTTTCCTTTGATTAAGGTACTTCTTAGCCCGTTCTTACAAGAGATGTCAATGAAATGATGTTTAGAGGTATTAGAGGTGGCCGAGTGAGTACGTGAGTCATTAAAAACAATAGCTAGGCATTAACTGCCTGCTAACACTATGAATGTGCAATCTGGAGCTTTCTACAGAACCAAGGAATTGTTTTCACCATTTCAGTGTCAAAAGAATGCCAACCTATGCACCGTTCTTTCATACCACATCCCATTTGTTTTATTCATCCATCGCTTATTCACACTACAGATAATAAGGGCCTTATTAATCATTTTGAAAGATTTGGCTTTTTAGTCCAGTTCATTTTTTTTAAGTGTCTTATTTTTGGACTATGGAGAGAGAGAGAGAGATGGGGGGGGGGGGGGGGGGGGGTATGACATTTTACTGTGTGATGTCTGCTGGCTTACGACCAACATCAGCTGAACTGGCCTCTTCGGCCAAGAGATCATTTTGGCGTTTCTGCAGTTTTGATAAAAGCATCTGAGGGGAGGGGGGGAGCACGTGTCACAGCAGGAAACTCAGGAACGTTTCTGCCAGGAAAGTTGAAGTGCGGTGCGATCGGCTCCTCGGTAGCACGGCCACATGTTCTGCTACAGAGAGATTACCACGCTGAGCTCAAACCCCAGATGTCAGGCTTTCCTCTCACTGTTTATCATTCATTTTGATGTGATTTTACGTTTGTTTTGTTTTAACATTTAATTTGGCTGTGAGATTATTCATTTGGATTATCACATAGGTTTTGCTTAAGACGGTAGTTTTGACAATTCTGTGCAATGCATAAAAAAATCTGTGACAAAATGGCACGAATGTCCTATTTCAGTGCTGAAACCAAACTAATCCGAAAATGCACTCGTGCATCAAAATCACACTAACCTGAGTCTGTTTATTTAAAGGTTCACTTGCATTGTAGACGAGTAAGCGATGAGATAAAGAGGCTGTTATTTTTTATGTGCCATAATTTGATAAAGCTTTTCAGACGCCGTGACTCTGGGCCCCACCTGAGCTGAGGCTACATGTGACTTATCCTTTATTTTATTACTTAATAATGCTGGTAATTATAGAAACGATCTGTGAACAACTTTTGTGTTTAGGCTGTTAATACAACAAAGCTGTCATGCTGTAGGTTCTCTGACATCGTCCACTTCACACAGAGAAGATGAACTTGGACGGGGTTCGGTTGGTCAAAGGTTGAAAGTGATGTGTCTCAGAAGCCGACAATCAAACACAACACGGACACTAAGTGATGAATGTGATATTTTTTTATTTTTACATGAATTATTGTGACGCTGCTCCTCAGACAAAGTCTGGATGAGGAATTATAAGGGCTCCTATATGAAATATTGATCTATATCCCTATATTTGTAATGCTGGCAAAACATTCTGTTTTTTAATTTTCGTACTATTGTGTTTTTCTTTCTTTCTTTAAAAGCCAGATTTAATGTTTGCCCGACACATTCCATGCTGTCAGTCCTCTTAAAAGCTGTCGAGTTATTTTCATGCTAAATGTCGGTTGAAATGGCCCCATCATGTCCAAATTCAGCAATAATGTTTGAAAGTCAAAAGCAAAAAAATGTGATAGAAGTCCTACCAGTACGATCTGTTGGGAATAGCTGTTAAAGATCTCTTCTCTTTAACGTGTGTGTGTGTGTCTCTTGAAACTGCATTTGAGTTTTTAGTTGATCCGTGTTCCTCCGTAAGGTTGAGTATTAATATTCCCAGGTTTATGTTTCAGTGTTCAACCTGCCTATTACCTCCCGCTGCCTCTGACGGACATTACTGAGCTGCCAATTATGTGGAAGAAACACAAACAAAACCGTGATCAGAACAGCTTGTTCAGATCTGTTGCACCTTCTTTGGAGAGTCCCTAAAACCCGCTCATCGCTTATTGAAGTGAAGCGATGAACCTCCCTCCCCGTCACATGGAAATCTTCTGAATCCAACCCAGTCGCATTTTCCAGTTTTCTACTTGAATTGAAAGTTTACGTAGAGGGAGGTGAGAACCTTTTATGAGCTGCGAGGTTTATAGAATCTACTCACAACTCTCTGTTCCTCATTTTATTAAAGGAATGGAAATGAGTTTTTCTGTAAATACACAAAGCTTTCACTTGACAGCCGGGATATTTATTAGGAAGTGTCTCTGCCCTCCAAACAAAGTGTGATTTGATGAAGCTGTTCTGCTCAGAAGTGGACATTATATCACGTTTAATACATGAAACTTGACCGACCACCGTGGTCACATTTCATAATATTTTAGTCTGTCAACTGGGATTTTGAAAACTTGACATTGTGTGAAGATGAGCAGTTTTACAGTAACGGCTTTGGTTCCTCCTAGGTGGGCTCTATTTAACTTAGATATAGTTATGCAACAGCTGATTCCTACGGGAAGTACATTTCATAGACACCCACACAAGACCTGAATCTGGGATGTAACTGCACACACAACTGGACTGTTAAGGAGTAGAATGTGATATCATAAACCTAAAGGGTCACGTTAAGGGTCTGGTTTGGTGCTATGAAATGCAATACTTCCCATCTGTATCAAGTGCATTACACATATACTGTATTTTGTAATACAGAGAATTTGACAGTGTATAAATATTGATATTTATCGCTGTACTACGCTTGTTCAGTGTTATTTATGAGAGAGAAAATAAAACCTGTCAGACTTTGTTAAAAAAATTGTTTGTTTCTGATTTTCTTTTCCAACTTACTTTATTTACATATATTTAAAAAATGCTCCTTTTTTGAAAATGTATGGATTAATAGTCACTCTATATCTTTTCAACGCAAGTAAAAGTATTTACTGTTTGCAAAAAGAATATTTAAATCAAACCTGATCTTAAAGTAATAGTTCAACATTTTGGGATGTATACTTATTTGAATAGTTTGATGAGAAGATTGATAAAACTTTCATATGCATGTTAAATATAAAGCTACAGATAACATCGATAGCAACACTTACATGAGATCAACCTTCTCATCTAACTCTACCAGAAAGCATAAAAGTAGTATTTCCCAAAATGTCAAACTATTGCTTTAATGTTTTGTATGTAGTCCACTCTGTTTGATAATAGCTCAGGATACTTTAATACGGAGTCAACCTCTGTCCTTGTTTGCTTTAACTGAACTTTCTGTCAACCTTGTTGGATTTTAGCAGCCTAAAGTAATTAGTATCGTTGGGGAAACTGACTTCTCAACAGATGCTTTCACAGAAATGTGTTGCTGATCATGAAAATGTTTTTCCCCAAACATCATAACCTCACCCCAAACCCTAGCACAAGTCCTTTTAATATCACCTGGCTTCATCCTCAACCCTTTGAGAGTGATGGAAGACAAAATGTTCCTCGCTCAGAAGTATTCCCCTTATCTTGCAAACCTCTAAATAGCTGCCGGTCCTCAAATATGCAGCAGCACTGTACGTTCAGAAATAATGCTGGCTTCTGGGGCAGTTTGTCACAGCGATTCTGATGTGAAGTCGTGATGGATGTGGTAATGTAGAGCACCACTTGTGCTTGCCCTTGCCCTGCCTGTGACAAACTATCTGTAGGGGGGGGGGAGGGAGTGTTTGTGTGGACAGTGTCTGACAGACATGGTCCACATAGATCCTGATTGTGAGCAGTGCTGTGCCCATGTAACCAAACACACACTTACAATGGGAATGTTGCCCACAGCCATCTGCTCACTCCCCAAAAATACATAAAAAAATACAAAAGCCCAGCCACAGCAGCAGACACTCCTTGCATTTTATTTCTCCATCTGTTACCAGGAGCTGCGGATAATATTTGTCCGCTGATCTTCACACAACCCACCGATCTCTTCCGGGCTCGGGTCAGAGCCGTGTCCGATCCATCATCATCTAACCCTGCCTCAAAGGACAAAACCTCATCCCAGAGCCTCTCCGCCAGCAGACAGATACGTCCACGCAAAACCAAGAACATTCATTTTGACGGGCCTCAAATGAAAGCCCCAGATCTCACTGAGGGCTACGCTTTTGGAGGAAAGCTCCAAAAATACATCTGCGATGCTGTCGGTGCTTTTAAAAAAAACAACATACACACATCTCAGAGTGAAATTGTAATAGAAAAAAACAGAGTGAGTGAAATGATCTTGGAATACGTCTACGCAGCCTTCCAGAGGAAAACTTGGTGGTGTGGATGTTTATGGATTGGTGGAGGAGGGAAAGGTTGATAGAGAGATCACATGACCACTTTCTTGGCCCGGACAGCCTCCATCTGTGACATCTATGACCTGTTCTCTATGCTGACGTGGGAAACTGCTCAGTACACAAATATGGCAAGATAGTGCACTTCCAAAGGACCACGGGAAACAAGTTTACTCCGATATCTGACAATGCTTTGCTGCTCATCATGCTGCTAGAAATACATTGATCTTAGCTCCAAGCCAGTACAGGGCTGGAAGCTAAGATCAATGTATTTCTATTGTAGAACATGACCTCGTCTCTGACCATCCATGCTGACCCTTAATCTATTTTTAAGGGTTAATTGCATTACGACATTCTGGACGATCAACAACAAAAAGAAAAGTCTACCACTTTAACTGAATTTAAAGCTACGATTGAATCAATTATTGAACCGACAGAAAAAAATATTTGCAACTATTTTGATGATTGTTATTAATTGTCATTTTTCATGTTAAAAAAAAACATGACCCTAGTTCCAGCTTCTTAAATGTTAGTATTTTCTGCATTTCTTTGTCAAATGTGAATATCATTGGGTTTTAGAATGTTAGTGGGACGTAAGACATTTAAAGCTTTAGGTAAACTCATTAGAGCTGGACAGACGTAGCTCATGTGCCCTTGCTAATTAGGACAAACGGGGGAGGGAGGCCTGTTCTGATGACGCCTGCTTCCAGGGAAAAGTCGCATCTGTGTCCTCTCCTAAGGTCAGCGCTTTTTCACTGTGTGCGACTGCTGTAGAAACTGTGCTGTCTGTTTGCAGAGCAAACATGAAAACACACTGAGCATTTCAGAGAGAGACGAGGGACACGCCTTGACAATGTGATGGCAGAGACTGAGGTCATAATATAGAATTGTAGATTATAGGTGCAAGTAAATCATATTATTCTAATATGCCTATTTCACAACACACCTTTTGTGACATAGCACGGAAACCACAGGTGTATTAATGATATAAATAAGGGCTGCACTCGTGGTTTTGGATCCATGTTTTAATGGGTTTGAGTTTGTTTGCTGTTGGGTCATGTTCATGGACCTATAGCTTAAATAACGGAGTCACTATTCAGACTGATATTTTTTTAATTTTATGTAAATACTGAACTCCGTACTGCCATCAGAAAATATCACTTTTTTTAACAATTGCAATTGAACTCTGTAGTGCCCTCTAGTGCTCAGATATCAATACTACACATACACAGGGCTGCAACATGTATTGGTGCCTTCTACTTTTATTTACCAATTTTAAAGAAAAAACAACAACTCAAAAAAGCAAAGACTCCAATAAGAGACCGATTAGAAGATAAAACTGACAGATCAAAATATAAAATTTACAGTTAACCAACCTCAGATGAGGGAAGATCATTTTCTTTGTACTGACTGTAAAACACACAAAACAAACGCGTTTTAGGTTGTTTTGTGCATTTCTACGCAGCAGAGAAGCTACAGTAGATTCCCCAGTGATCACTAATGAAGCGTTTACAGTCCAGCTTCTCCAGCCCCACCAGGGCCATGTGGTCAGGGGCCAGGCGTGGGACGCCATCCTTGGCAGCCGGGCGGAAGTAAACCCGGTCGAAGCGGCAGCGACAGATGTAAGGAATAGTCTTGTTGTTGTTGGCTTTGGTGTCCCATGTGTAGCGGCAGTGCTCCTGCTTTCCCAGTCGTTCCCACACATCACAGACACTGGAGGGCAGACCCACCTTGGCAACCTGAGATGGAGCCCGGGGGAATCATTTTAAAGAGGTACACTGTGTGATAACATGTAGAGGGGGAAAAAAGAAAATGCAAGCATAAACACCATTGTTGCGATGCCAAGACAAACGACCGACCTCGGTGTCCCTCAGGTTTGTGTCCCCTCCAAACAGGACGGTGACATCCTCGGGTGCCTCTCTCATCCTCTGAAGCACCACACGCAGCTGTTTCATCCGTTCCTCTGCTTGGCCTTTACAGCTCTCGAGGTGAGACGTCAACAGACACAGCTTCTGGCCTTTGAATGTCACCTGATTTCAAAGAGAAAAAGCCAACTTTGTATCAACTAAGGTGAGCTGAACATGGCTCGAGTATTTGGACTGAACTATCTTGGCCCGAACCTGAGCTACGAGCAGATTCCTCATCATTTGAGTTGTAGGGTAAGATACTGTCTCGCTCTCCAAAAATTTGACCCGTGTCTTCTTCAGCATCATCCCGGTGAAGTAATTATCCTCGCCACCTGGCCAGCAAAAGTTCAGAGGATAGTTTAAACTTCTGGTCTCAGTCTCAGTCTATTTATTTATTTGGGTATTCAGTTCAACTGGTACGACCAGACAGCCATCGTGTAATACAAATAGTAGAGTTCACTGCAACAGGAGTGTAGACAAATCTCCAGGGGAAATACCTACATCATAGGTCTTTTACACAGCAGACATTTTGACTTGTCATATCAGGTAAAGCACAGGCTCTGTTCTCTTCAAGTGTCCCAGTGAGCCAAAACCAGTGTGACAGTGAGCCAGCATGCACAATACCAGGACCCTGAAACTGAAGTAGCTAAATGGAATTCAGATATTATTCATTTTATTATTTGCAGCTGTGCTTTTCCTCCTTTGACATGTCAAAAAGTATTTGGCATAAAAAGGCCTGTTGAGCATAACGTACCTTCAATGATTAGGTAGCTGACAGCCCGTTTCTTCAAGTACTGGACGTAAGGTGGAATGAGCTCCTGTAGGAACACCACGTCAGGAGTGTATCTGCATGAAGACAAGATTCACCTTTTAAATGCTCTCTGCCATCATTTGTTTCTTCAGGTGCAGCTGACCTCTGATATAAACAGTTTAAATACAATATCAAGTGTAGATAAACGAGCTTACAAGACTAAGAAGGAGCACAGGCCTCTGGCGCGCTCTCCGAGGTTGTCTGTATCGAGTCCATCCACGTTCCAGGAGATCAGTGACAGTTTATTGTCGTCTTCTTCTGCGGATTTACGTGTGGAGGCCGGACTGTCTTCAGTCAAATCTATACTGGAAATTTTTCACAGACTGTTGGTTAATTTGGAGTTACAGAACCCATTAAGTAACTTGGAGAGTGTCAAAGGAGGGAAGACTGTAGACTTACCAGTCTGCTGGAGGTTTTTCCTCGACTTTCTGCCTCTTTGCTTTGGGGCTGGTCTCACTGTCTGGAAAATCTTCTTCAAATACTTTCTCCAAATCAGCCTCAAAGAATGAGTTCAAAGCTCTCTGATAGAAAGGTAATGGGAAATGTCCATCAGGGTCAACTGCCTTTAGATTTTCATGACGTACATAACAGATTTGTAAACATTTTTAGCACTTTTTTTTAGCCTTAGAGGCTGACCTAATCAGTGAAATAAACTGCAGCAGTGTTGAATTGCAAAAACTTGCCATATCATCATCATGGCATTCTGTATTTAGCTGCAACAGTGACCTATAGGTAAAGTCACAACTGAGAGGCCTCAGTTGTCTACTCTACTGTACCTCCATCTCCCACTCGTTTTCAGCCAGGTAGCACTGAGCCACAGCGCTGTCGGTTCCTGTTATTGCAGCAAACTCATCGCAGAGGCCACTTCTGCTTTGTTCCACATTAGAAACCGATGGTTTGTCCGAGTCTGATACATTAGAAGCCATGTTTTCCAGCCACTAGTTTTACTTACAGAATTACACAGGAGAAGTAGAGTAATGGAAACATTAGTCCATGTTTTGTTCTGCAAGTTATCTCAGGTGCACCAGTGAAAGGCGTCCGGGTAAATTTTCTAACTGACGTTCCAACAAATCCCAGCGAAGCAAAATAGAAAAGTTACTTTGTATGCCTAAACGTGAACAACTATAGATTACATGCGCATGTTCCAATGAATATCACTACATATTGCTATTAATGTGGAGCTATTTGCTTTCTTAACCAAAATTACATCGAAATGCAATTTAGCTAGGTTAGCAGAATAGCTGTAAACTTCGCCCGGACGATTTATTGAACGCAACAGTTTCCGGTCTGAGGTAAACAGAAGTTTGTCCACAGACGGTTAAGGTTTGACATTGACCGCTTTTATCTAGCTAGCGTTAAATATGGTTTCACTGTCTTTAAACTCGTTAAAACAATTAATGAGGGCGATGGTAGATCATTCCGGCTTCGACAAAGTCCTGAGCAAGGTAAACATACGCATTCTGAAACATTTCTTGATTTTAATATGTATTTCTGTGACTGTGAGTAACGATACATGTTGTAATTCACTTTTTAAACGCAACGGGTTACGTAGCCGGATATCATCCGCATTGTTGCACTGTAACAGGTAGCCATGCGTGTGTCCTTCAGGTGGACGTCTTGTCTGCCAGTCCAGGTAAGGTGGTGTGTGAGATGCGGGTGGAAGAGGAGCACACCAACCGCGGAGGGACGCTCCACGGCGGGTTGACAGCCACCCTGGTCGATGTCATATCCACCATGGCGATCATGTACACTGAGAGGGGAGCCCCGGGAGTCAGTGTGGATATGAACATAACGTGAGTCCATGAACAATGTCAAAGCTCAGGTGTTTTCCCCGCTGATCCCCATAAACCTTTAACAAAACAAAACCATAAACATTACCTGTGAAATATAAATGGACGTTTAAAAACGCATACATCTAGTATCATTGAGGCAGTGGCGGCTGGTGGAAAATGTTCTTGGTAGGGCTGTGCCACATCCAATCAATTTCAGCAAACATCCCAGAATGATTTAATGCAAACAAATTAAGGTATCAAACGCGCATTACTACTTTGCAGTTAAATATTTAACATTTATTCCAACACGAAAAAAAGCAGTAAATAACACTTTCACAAACACGTCAGGACATCTTATTTTAGTCACCCTCACAGGGAGTTCAGTATAATATAATATATATAACATATAATAATATTCTGTATAATATAATAATATATATATATATATCATATAATATTCTGTATAATATAATAATATATATGTCATATTCTGTCCCCGTTGTTTTAAAAAGATAAATAAGTTATTATCATGACGTCATCCAGCTAGTCAAACCTGTCTGGTGTACAGCTAGTAGAGAAGCTTCATGTACTGCTTCTCTTTCCTGCTAGTCTGCTGTCTGATTGTGAGGTCAGGCTGATCTGGGATCAGCTCTTTCAGTAGTTTCTCCTCTCAGTTCTCCTCTCAAACGGGTCTTGGAGGAGTAGTGCTCGCGCTGGCGCTCTCCTGTAGAGACTTCTCCTGACGAGAACGCGCAGCTTGGGGCAGGAAAAAAACTGCCCCAAGCTGAATCTATTTGAGGACGCTGATTGGCTGAATTGTATGTCACTCATTTATATCTTTACTCAGCATTGGCTAAACTGCTTTATAGACCCGCCTCTTTGGGGCAGTTTTTCCAGCGCCCCAGCCAGCTGAGACGTGCACACACAGAGAGGAAGAGCAGACAGGCAGAGAGGACAAGCAGGAAAAGCATATATTTACCGCAGATATCATATTTTACACATATTACTGGGTGATTCCATGTTTCAAAAACACAAATATTGACAATTTGTATAGTTTATTTTTATTTTAAATTTTATTTTTATTTTTATTTTTATTTTTATTTTTTGTAGCTCTAGGGGGGGCGGCGCCCTAGCGCCCTCTATGGACCAGCCGCCACTGCATTGAGGTTTAACCATATTTTACAGATTTATAATACATTTAGGTATGGCTGACTTTTGAGAATGACTGATTACCAATAAGAAAATCTAAAATGTTTCAGATTTTTTTATTTGAATCTTTCAATCAGCTTCCATATTTGCTCAACCTACTTACATCAGAACATATATCATTTTTTGTAACGTTTTTTGTTCCTAAAAAGCCCCAAATTCCCCAGATAAAATACATAGGGCATGATCTCCATGTCTTCAGTGGTATCCCCAGCCCTGTTTTCAGCCCTTTGTGTTAAACAGGTCAGGCTGAAGATCAACTCCATAAAGTGCAAATGTCAATGTCTTACAGATACATGAATGCTGCGAAGATAGGAGAGGACGTACTCATCACTGCTCAGGTTCTGAAGCAAGGACGGACGCTGGCGTTTGCCACTGTAGACCTCACCAACAAGGCCACAGGAAAGCTCATAGCACAAGGAAGACACACAAAACACCTCGGCAGCAGCTAAGCTGTCCCCCCTCTGTGCCTGTCTGTAAATTACATATCACGTGAACTGTCAAAACAAGGGACTAAGGGAAATAGTTCTCACTACCACTAACTGTGTACCAAGAAGGAGATGACAGTGGTGAGTCCAACAAATCCATGTTGGCTGGTGACTAAATGAATGTTGCTGCCTCTGTTGCATATATTTTAACAGTTACAGAGAAACTAATAGCTGTATGGTCAGTCAATTCTGACCCAACTACTGTATCAATGGTACCATTTCATGCACATGCAATAAAACAAATAGACAAGAGTTATGCTTTCAGAATTTGCATTGTATTGGGATATGCTCAGCAGTATTGATTTGAGAATCAACAGAAAAAAACCCAGAAGTTACACGCCTAATACCCTTTTAACTGAACACACTGAATCAACAAGGAGCAAAATTATATGAACTATGTACTTAATATTCTTTGACAAGCAAGCCCAATTTTAATTTGATGAGCATGGCAGCAAATTATTTTCATTTTAGTAGGTCAAATTAAACAAAAATCAGTTAGCTTCAGCAACTTTGTTAGGCAAGTTAAACATTAAGTATGTCACCATTTCAGTTTTTCACCACCCCACATCCCAAATAAAACAAAACATAACAGATCTCAGTAGCTTCAATGAATGGTGCTTGAACGGTGACAATGACCTCCAACACGTCTCAACTTTGTGTACAATGCCTTTCAAGCCACTCAAGATTTTAGCAAAGGCCTGCCTAGCATGTCTTAGAGGAAAGCAAATGACACCAAAACATTTTTTTTTTAAAGTCCAGCAAAAAAAATATAAACTAAGGCGGTTTTTAAGAAGCAATACCTACACCATATGATTCGACAAATATTGTTCATCTTGTTTTCTTTGCTTATACAGGTGTTTAAACACCTATTCACACCTGTCCTTGGTCAAAAGATTGTAAAGTTGTTTTAGAAACCCCATTGACATTACAAACAAGCTTTAACAAACCTTTCTTATGACAACAAGGATATTAAACACGTCCGTCTGAGAACCACCGTGAAGACCTGTGTATTGTTTGTTCCTGTTTTGATGCAACATAAAGAGTTCCTTCAATGACCGGTGCTGTTGATAGTGCGGCTCCAAGAGAACAACCAACCACTCAAAATCAATGTTCGTGCAGGTTCAAATGAACAAAAATGTATGAGTGAGTAAAGGGGGGGGGGGGGGGGGAGATGAAGAAGGAGTAAAAGGAAAAAAATGGGGGAACCAATCCAAAAATGGTAGAGAGAAGAGGAGGAACATTGGGAGCATGAGGAAAAAAAAAGACAAGGATGGGAACTGAATCAGCTTCAGGTCAGGGAGGGGAGAACGAGTAGGTAACAAAAACAGGAGAGATCCAAGCACAAGTTCAAATCTTTTAAAAGGAAATGAATGGAGATGAGTACATCAATTTGCTTCTGAAGGCTTAGGCAGGAGGGAGGGGAAGGGCTTTTTCCTGTGTGGCTGGGTGATGCAGGAAGCCTCAATCAGGCATGTATGGGCGGAGGTGATCCTCGATGTCTCCCACACCCCAGCAGGTCAGCTGGTCCTGAGGCAAGTATAGGCAGAGGCTGCACAACTTGAACACTGTGGCCTTGGTTTTAGGAGTCTGCAAGAGAGGTGGACAGAGAACATTTGCGGTCAGGTGTGTTAGGACGCTGTCTGGGGTTACGGTTACAGTCAAATCAGTAACATTATAATTTCAGTGGACTGACTCACCTGTAAGTGCTGTCTATCCATGAAGAGAAATACAGACTGAGTTGGGTTGTTCATGACCATTCCAGCCTTGTCTTTACGACCCAAAGCATGCAAGCACTGCTTCTCGTAGTCTCCATGATGAAATTCGAACTTGGCCTGTAAAACAGAGTATTGTGAGCCAAGAAGTACATTTTGTTTCATATAGACTAAAGCAGGGTGATTCACGAATTCAATTAATTCATATTTCTTGGTAGTGTACGATTTAACACGTCTAAATCTGGTTATTATAACATGCACAACAAGGTTATTTTTCATTTAAAAACGGTTTTCAATCGACTAATCTAGAAAGTGAGCGGCCTATTAATTGATAATGAAAATAATTCAGTTGCAGCTCTCCGGTAATCTGCAGAGGTGCCAAGTTCTGACCTGAACAGGCCTAAAGGGTTCATCATCAGCCCCCTTCCATCTGGAGAACAGTAGACAGACGATCTTCTCAATATCGTTGCGTGGCCAAAGGATGAAGTCCATCTCCTGTGTGCAGCCTATCACATCCTGAGCGGAGAGAAAACAATGTAAAACACAACTGGACTTTTGTCTTCTTCAAGCAATCCCCCCCCCCCAGACGACGCACTGACTTACCCTTCGCATTGACTGGTATCGGGGGGCGTGCAGTTGCACAACATCTTTTTGCAGGAGTTCTATTGAACTCTCGAGAGAGTAGCTGGAATCTCGCACACCTCTTAGGATGTTTTCTTCATAGTTGTTGGTCATCACTGGCACCACTTCAGCTACCTCAAAAAGTGCAGACTTCTTCTTCTGTAATGAAAACAAACACAGGAACAAACTCATATTTAAAGTCATCATTTTGCTATGGGCATATAAAAAGGAACAGGTCTGAACGAGACATTTAATCGTGTAATGAGCAAAGAGGTGGAGAAAATGATGTCAAAGTATGAGAGACAAGTATGATTTAAGATTGTGTGAATAATTACTGTATTCCTCCATTTTACTGACGAACCTTGTCTTTGAAAACGAAGGCTATATAGATCTTGAAGTCAAACTGATCAGCCAAAGATTCCCTTTTCTTCCGAAGTTGAGCTCGTAGTCGATTTCTTGTATGATTTCTTCGTGAAGTTGGGTCCCCCATGGTTAGATTTCGATGGTAGTGTCTTCTCTTGTGCAGAATATTTTGGCAAAACTCTGTACTTTTGTATTTATACGTTGGATAAAGGATGGAGGTAGCTACCCTTTGCAGAGACAACGCATCGAACAACTCTAGGCTAGATCTCTAAAACACCCACTACCAACTGAGAAGTCCAACAAATCAGAAACAATACTAAGTCATTTTTAATTTTTTTTTTAAAAGGGCAGTGTTTAGGAGGGGATTGGTCAACAAGCTACGACTACATCTCCTTATTACTTGTTCAGAAATCCATGTTTTAAGACATGATTTTTAAGCCAAATGAGTGTTTTTCAACCTGCCATCGACAACAACAGTTTTAAAGAAAAGAGCAACTCAATTTTTTTTACTGAGAATTTTACTGAAATCAACAGAAATGGCTGCTACTGTAAAAACCCATACCGACAATATACTTTTTGCTCGTGAAATTGAGGACTACAGAGACTAGCAAGCGGACAAATATTCTATTACTTGGGTCATTTCAAAGTCCCTCATCCATGGCTATCGACGTGTGTTTGTTTCTCTGTAGATATACAGCGTTATGTGCGTGTTAAAGACGGGTTGGGGATACAGACGAACATGGCAGGTAAATACAGATGCCAGGAGATATTGGCACCGGGTAACATCGAAGACTACTGCGAAAGTACCTTGACATTTCCTTGACTTTTACTGCCACTCACTTGGCCCACGGCCTGCGGTGCTGCCACTGCCGATAGTCATGATGTGGGCGTATTTTTAGCGCACTAGCTAAGGTGAGCTAGCAAGCTAATCTAGGCATTGACTTCCAACACTAACTAGTAGTGAACCGACGAGATAGCTACATCTTATCTTCTGACTGACTGGCTTAATTGAGGCCCAAGTGTGGTTGGCTAGCTAGCGTACAGTCATCTTTCTACGCGTTTACATTTTCTCGCCAGGTTCAACGCGACTGCCAGTGTTGTGAGAGTCAAGAGACCTGCAGGGGTGACTGACTAACTGGTGTTGCTCGTGCTCAGCATGTTAGCTTTAGGTACAGTTAGCTTTAGTCGCGTCTTGTCAACAACTTAATCGACAAAAAACAGGAAGGGAATCAAAAGCCAACCAACGACAAAACGCTGAGTGGCGCAATAAACGTTAGCCAAACAAAATCTCCCCTTTCCACGTCTGAAGTTTCGAGGTGTTTGCTGCGCTTGTTTTTCTTTCTCTTCTTTTCTTCAGTCGTCACAACCTCCGACTCGCCCTGCCGCATGCCATGTCAAGATAAATCGACAATCCAGCTGGAATCCTCCGTTCTTTCAGTCGACGTGTGGCGTGTTCTGTCTCCCGGCGGGCCCATCTTTAACGGCGTGTGTCGTCCAACGTTTGTCCGTTTGGTTTCTTTGTGTGATTTTAGGCAGCTGGTAACGGCACAGACAAGCTCGACGACAGCCTCCCCAAAATGGCTGCACAGTCAACTACAAAGATGTGACGTGTTTTGACATGTGACCGCACGAGGGGAAAAAAACAACTGCTCGGAAAGCTTCCTTGTGATTGGCCCTTTTATCACGTGACTGATTAGACGTATTTAAGCCACTGGCGCGCTATCCTTGGAGGAGAGAATAGAGGTGGCTCAACAACAACAACGTCGTGTTTTTAACTCACCAAAGGTAAGACTGTTTAACGTTTAGCACCATTAATATTGACTTAATGTAATTATCTTCACATGTGCTGCTTCCTTAATTACTGCTAACACCAACTGCCGCTGTGCTAGCCGTGGGCTCTTAGCTAAATGTTTGTGGACTCAACGTTAGGTGAGTCAGTTGGCCTTTTCTACAGCGGTGACGACACATGTAACTATACTCTTGTGAGTAGCTTTAGACTCGATAGTCTTTTTGTTAAAGGCGAATGCTAATGAGGTAGCATTACAATTAACACGTAAGCTAATAACACGAAGTTACCATCTCATTTTGAAACCAAGGCTATCTTATTTTGGTACTTTCCCCCTCAACGTGTGTTAACTTCCTGTACGCTTTAATGCTAAGTGACGCTGTATTTCTCCACCAGGTCTATTGAAGGAAAATGAGTTTCAGTGGAAAGCTAAAACACGGCCAGCAGAGGTCTCATGAGAATACAAAGGTGAGTAACTAGTTTAGTATCGGTTTGAGACGTGTCTGTTAAATTAATGGACATTGTGTCTTTTATTGATGGGTGTAGGTCCAGACATTCTCTCCCTCACAGCTTTTTCGGCACAGCAGTGTTGTGAAGCTGTGGCCAAAGATTAACAGAGTGAGCATGTTTGCGCCTCTAATGAGCCTCGGGTAGTAACTTTCCCACGGCTGTTAAATATTGCACCCTGCCCCTGTTCTGACACCTGTGGGCCCTGTTGCACATGGCAGCAGCAGCAGCGTTGTTGGTGTTGTAAGCCACTTCACTCATGTCCTCTTTCCCATGGTGACTGTGTAACTAAAGTAAAGTGATGCTAAGTCCTCGTGAATAGAGGCTTTGAAAATGAGAACGTGGCTCATGTTAAGTTCCCATGTGACTCAGAGTTTCTCAAAATGCAACTGGTAAGTGTTTAGGATTTATTTCTTTTGTTAACCATTCTCCTATCTGTGAATTGTGATCTAATCTGTAAGCTAACACTGATTTTTTTATCCACTCCCAGAGTGTTTTCACACCATCTCAAAAGGCAATGGGATGCCCCAGGCAAACCCTGCAGGTCCTCCAACCCTCAGCTGGCAACAAAGACATGGGAAGGTCGTCTCAGGTATGTAGTGACTTGTTGCAAGAGGTCATTTGATTTGGGGTTTATTTTGTCCATGTTTGTATTAGATCAATTTGTATAGAATTGTTCCACTAAAAGAACAATTGATCTGTTGCCGTCTTTAGTCGATTTCAACATTTAAATGGTTCTATCTTGTATATTTTTTCTCTTTAGGTGGGAAAGGTGATCCCCAAAAGGAAACAGTGGAGCGCAGAACAAACTAGAGGTCCAAAGAGGGTGAAGATAGAAGTCAAGTCTACACAAACAGAAGAAACTCAGTGTTTGACAAATGGCATGTCCAATGATGCATATGAACTTATGGTTGTAGGTAAGAATCCATTATCAATGCGTTGCATATTATATAGCATCAACTCCAAAATTATTTTCTCTATCTTGAGCTAAATTTCTGTCACTGTCGTAGAAACTCCCCCTCCCACCTACTGGAAAGCGATGGCAGAGGAGCGTCGGAAGGCCTTGTACAATGTTTTACAGGAGAACGAGAAGGTGAGTTAATCTCTAAGAGATGGCTAATGTTTAGCTGTCAATTGAATTGTTCCCACGCTCCCACCGTCTCGACCTTAGCTGGCTTCAGTTCAGCTGGCACTGAGTTGTAAAGTAACATTGCACCTAAATGCACTCACTGAAATCCGTTTATCTTTGAGTGACCGCTTGCATATTGTAGCTCTGTTCAGTTTGCCCATTGTGCCATGGTTCTGCTTTTGTTTGCCCTTTTCAAGCATAATGTGTTTCTAATATATTTTTTTTTTAATAAATTTAAACCAGTTGCACAAAGACATTGAAGCCAAAGATGACCAGATAACACAGCTAACTTCTGAAAATGCAGAGCTACAGGAGCTGGCACAACACGTCCAGTACATGGCTGATATGATTGAGGTAGGCACAACGTTGTCTGTAATATCCTGATGTCTGTTGTCACGCTTGACCTATACTGGTAAATTACCTCGTTCAAATTCAAGCCTCTATGAATGCTTGGAGTTCCTTAAGTCTTTACTGCTTGATTTGTCATCTCATGTGTGTACTGCCATGTATTTACGTTTAATTTAATTACATTTTTTTAAGCGGCTGACTGGGGAGAGCCCAGACAATCTGGCGGAACTGAGGGAGATTGCTCTTGATGTGGAAGAGGAGGATGAGTGTGACCACAGTAAAGTGTCGGGGCAGAGTGAGGAAGAAGACTCTGATTACAGTTGGTGTGAGTCAGAGGAAGACGAGACCTCAGACCACGAACAAGCTGGACCCTCAGGCGAGCAGGATTAACTGACACAACTCTTGTATGTCATGGGACTTTGACCTTTTTATACAGGTCAGCAGCATTTGTGCTTTGGCAACAAGTGGCCATCTATTTGACTGAATTGGCTTTTCAAAATAATTGATGTACTTCATGCAGCAATAGTTTTGAAAGGCCTGTCATTTTATGTTTTTAAGCCTTTAACAGATTGAGGCTGGTTTTATTATTTTTAATTTATGTTTTGCTGTACTTTCAGTTCAACTAAAGAGGTGTTCAAAACTAAGCCATAGAGGCCTTTCACACAGCAGGCATTTTAACAAGTCACAGTAGGAAAAGCACAGGTGTAATAAGTCAAATTAATGATGGCTCAATTATTTTCAGTTGCTTCAGTTTGTTATGGCCAATTTTTTTTATTTATTTTTTGGGACCAGGCTTATTGGGACACTTGAATAGCCCAGAGCCATTAATGATGCCAATGTGAAGGTACTGAGGGAATGTTTTTGTTTTTGCGTCTACGGCAAACCTTGCAGCTCTACTAGCTGCTTGCTAGTAGTTGGTGTGGGGCTAATGTTGAAAGGCTGCATGTCCTAACTAAACCGGTTGGGACCCCGAAGCCCCCTCCATCACTTTTTCTTGGTGGTTGGAAACTAATAGGAAAACAACCATGTGACGGTAACGGCTGTGCTTTTCCTACTGAGTCGGGGGGAAAAGAGGCTACATACACTACCAGATGCGGTCGACCTCGTGTCCCTGTTGTGTTTTGGTTTACACTGTAAAATTGTGCAATGTCAGTTTTGTACATAAAGACAAACTGTAAAATAAACACTTTTTTTTTTAATAATTTGTGTTGTGGGTCTTTGAATATGAAATGTTGACTAGCTGTGCCCACCAAACATAATAGTTTGCCTTTTTTTCAAAACAATTCAAATGTTTTTTCGAGATAAACCTGACTTTTTTTTTTTTTTTCAACATGCCATACTATGACTTTTTTTCGACATTGTTAGAAAAATTCATTTATTTTTTTTAAGTCTCACTATACAATTACTTTTTTTACAACATTAATGTAACTTACAATGTTGTGAAATGTGTGCCGGTGAGACTTTCAGGTTTCTGGGGTCCACTTTCTCCTGGACCTCAAACACCTAAATCATGATGAAAAGGCCAAGCAGAGGAAGCACTTCTTACCCCAGCCGAGGAGGTTCAACCTGCCTCAGGAGCTGCTGATCCAGTTCTATACTGCAACAATCCAGCAAGTTCTCTACACATCCATGACTAAGTGGTTTGGATCATTGTTTTTTTTAGCTGTACCAAGTTTGCATTCCATGTACATTGTATCTGTCCAATAAAGCTGATTCATAAATATTTTGTGACACTGTTTTCAACATACTATGATTTTTTTTTTTTTTTTACGACATACTATACTGACTTTTTTCATCAAATATTAAACGTACTATGACTTCAGTAAATTTTCAACCTTCTATACCGTGACTTTTTTCGACATGCTATACTACGACTTTTCTTAACCTACTATATTACCACTTTTTTGTAACTTTTCAACATATTACTTTTGTCGTCATGCTATATATTTTTTTTTCCCGATATACTATACAATTACTTTTTTAGGATCGCTTTTGACATGCTACGCTATACTTTTTTTGACGTATTCGATTTTTTAATGACTTACGTCATGCCATACGTTAAGATATTTTTGGAGAAGCTATACCATGACTTACTTTTTTTAAATACTTTTAAGAAGCTTGAGATTTTTATTACTTTTTTCGACATACGAAAAATATGTCTGTCTATGGCTTTTTTATAAATTCTTTTGACATGCAATACTATGATTTTTCAATGACTTTTTTTCGCCATACTATTGCTATTTTTATGAATTATTTTCTTAAAAAGGCTAAATAAACACTTATCTATGAAGTTGTCTTTGGATATCTGCAAAATCCAAAGTGGAATTTACTGTACATGTACAGTATTCCACTTATGACAATCCCATGAACATTTAAATGTAAAACACAAATGCAAAGCTAACAAAAATGACATTTAACACTTTCAGTTATTTTAAAAATCCACAATTTCGTAGTTTTAATTACGCAAAAATAAACTTTATTGCATCTTTTGATGAGCAGAGGAAATGCTGCCGAACACAATGGAGAAGTGTAGTATGCAACTAAATGGATCAGTACAGAAGCTATTGACCACAAAGATGGATAGAGATCAATTTCAACGAAGTGTACCAAGTTATTCTTAAAACTACTCTCTGAATAAGAGATAACAAGATGTGCACATTTTGACAACTTGTACTTTGTGATTAGGAATTGAACAGTCAATAAATTAATTTGACTTAACACTGGTAAACTGCAAGTTTGTAAAACAAAAGAAGCTCACTCAAAAAAAAAATTCAACAAACACTAAATGAGTGGATGAATTAGATTCTTTACCAAAATACTGTAATGCTATTCACATCATGAAAGAAATAAAAGTAACTTACTTAAAATATGGACCATGTTTTGCAAAAGGTTTAGAAAAAAAACTGAACCATCTTCAGCTTTTAGTAAGAACTTCACACATTTACAGATATTACAAAAGAAAATATGAATTTCATAAAAATATTACCACTTGCTATTAATCAATATGGCTTTTGGACTGTGCAGTTAGAACCAAATAACAAGATTCATATATTATGGGTTTGTCCTATTGTGTGCTTTGAAATATAATTCTCATTATTCTGGCCAAAATGCAAATGGTGTTTCGAAAATACATTCTCCATTATGAATTATTAGCTCTTAGTAAAATTTTTAAATTAATTCGGCCTTTGGTTGCAGTAAATCTTTTAAGTAATAAAGTAACATTTCTAATATATAATGTCCCATTATGTTCAATACCGTTATAGGAAAACAGTATAATGATATTGTAATCTTCCCCAAAATAATAATCTAATATAATTCCTTCAAAATAAACTCCAATTAAAATTAAGCATGAGATCATTCGCATTATAATATCATGGACGTCTTTTTAAACGATAAACAATATTTCAAATAGTAGACCTGATCCAAAATAGAACATAAATATACATTTCATTTACATAACGTCATCTGCACTATTACAGTATAGCTCCAAATAATATTAGAATTACAAGGAAATAATAAATAAGATCTATGAACAAATGTGAGTTTTGTCATTGTGCACTTGCACAAGACTCAGTAGTACAGTTACAATGAGAAAAGTTGGAATAGTCAGGTCAGTTTTCCCACATTACAGTTAGGATGGAGGGAAATAAAACAGACCCAAAAAAGAAAAACCTCATTCTGCAGCTTCTCATAAGAATTAGCTCACATACTGTGTTAATTTGCAGTTAGCCAAAATGAGGCTTTTACTCAGCCTTAAGTATTCTCCATTCTTTAAAGTTAATAGAGCACAATCCTAAACCAAATCTATTGCCCTGGACTTGCTCTGTACCTGTTAGAAAAAAAAGATATCAACAAGAGTGTATTGGTGGAAACCTGCCTGCTTGACCATATCGAGGCTCAAATGGCCAAAGCTGACTTTACCAATCGTCTTCTTAAGTCATCTAGGTGCAAAAGGGTCACGTATATACAGAAAAATTGCACTTGTTCAACTGCAAGTATGAGAAAACTCCGATATAAACTGCTGAGCGAGTGAAACACTGTGCTGACCTGTTTCAGATCCACTCTTCAGGTTTTCCTTTTCCTCCAAATGATAGATAGCCGAGGTCAAAAATCTGCTCACGACTGTAAAACTGCTGTTAAAGTAGCTTTTAAACCACAACATCACATCCTCTCAGAAAGACATTCTCAAATTATTATTGGTCCTCCCTGCAACACATCGCACATCTTTCAATTGTACAAGAATCCCTGAAACTCAAAATGGAACATACTAGAAAACAACTTAAAAATATATTTTGAATAGAAGCACATACATTACACCGGCTGTGTAAAATATGCCACATTTATGCCTTACAACAGTGCAAATCTTTCAAAAGCGCCAGAAAACATTTCTAATGATAAGACAGTGATTATACAAAGATCGTAGTTAGTATATTGTGTGACACAACTGACTCTGTAACAATCAAGATGATGATTAATCAATGAGTAAATGATAGGAGTGTTGGGTGCGGTGGCTTGTTGAATGAGGTTAT
The DNA here is from genome assembly GCA_032191485.1 of Leptoclinus maculatus. NCBI lineage: Eukaryota > Metazoa > Chordata > Actinopteri > Perciformes > Stichaeidae > Leptoclinus > Leptoclinus maculatus. The sequence goes on from JAVDOI010000002.1 coordinate 29,671,933, forward strand.
GTGAAAGGCGAAGACGCATTGCTCAAATTCTAGTTTTCACAGTCGTTGGAGCAGCTTTTGTGTCCAGACAAATGTGCTCTCCAGTTAAACTCAATGTGTCCGGTCTGCCTGGCTCAGAAAGCAGGCAAAAGGAAGGGGTGAAGCGTAGGGGTGTCTGAAAGTGAGGGTGATGGAGAATCCAGGAGTGTAAATGTGTGTGTGTGTGTACAGGAGGGGTATCGGTTGTGTGTCTTCTGTGGTTGAACCAGTTTGTTTGGTGTTAGTTCCTATGAGGAGGCAGTGTTGGTAAGAACAGTGATCTAATGTGGCGATGTAGAGATCCATAAGTCTGTGCAGAAAAGCAGATCAATAAAGTGATCAGTCATTAACAGCCCTGTGAGGTGTAGCTGAGGGAGGAGCAGTGCTGTCCTCGGGCGTGGGGGTCGAGATGTCATTTGTGATGTTTTTGGTGGCGATGGCTCAAAAGGCGGTGGTGACGGCGTTTCCCCGCCGTGCGCCCAGGCGGATGATTTCTCCAGGCACCGTGTCCAGCTGCTCGTACGCCAGTCGCCCCTCCTCACCTGCCACAAACAAAAAGGGATTATCTATAAGCACTGTATCCCCCAAGCAGTTTTAAATAATGTCAAATGTTACTTCTGTTTGCAATAGTATCCCTGCAGTCAAAATAGTTCAGCTTCAGGTCAAAATAAAAGACAAGTGAGGTGTGTAAATCACTGAAAGAATTAACAGCATCCGCTGTCCAGATTTGCCTGAGGATGACTCGGTAGGCCTTTTTTAGGTCAAGTTTAATCCAACAGAAGTATGAAGAAAATCACATCATACTGTAAAGACCACATTTATATACATCATATTAGTATTTTTATTATACTTACTATGCTATGCCTTAGGAGTGTCACAATATAATGGTATTGACGACAATCATAATATTTAGAAACTTAAATATTGGTATCTTGTTAATAATACACAAAAGTAAAAATCCAGCACCTCTTAAATGGTTACAGACTCTCTAAATCTTCCTACACTCGTATTTTGAGTGGAATTTATTTGCCAAAAGAGACAAAACACACAATGAACAAAGTTAAACATGAATATGATTACATTTCCTATAGATAATATTGTTATTGTGAATTATTTTGGCCCAAAAAATATAGTGTAGTGAAAATCTGACATTGTGGCATCCCTAGGTGTAAAATACACTTCAGAAATAATAGTGTGATTTGTAAAAGTGTAGCAAAGACCAAGCTGAGCAACATCTGATTTTCCATAAATGTATTACTTACCAAACGTGAGCAGGGTTTCTATGGCAACATGGCGAAGCTCTTCATCAGCTGAATCACACAGTGCTACCACCGCCTTGATGCTCTCTACAGCCTGCAGACGGACAGAAAAGCTCTGTGAAGAGGGCACTTCTCAAAGTACATAGAAGGGCAAAAAAAACAATGGGCTGATTTGGAATTATTTCCTCTTTCTAAAGAAGACCGTACTTTAGGAAGACACCACCCAACTCAGACTGTTGAAGCTTCATATTAGCTCTTAGAAAGAAAGTTAGCCTCAATTGACACAAATGGAGACCTAAACCAGCTCCAAATCTTCACAATATCACAGTTGTAGATGATGTAATAGGCCACTGACCTGCAGACAGCTGAGAGCTGAACAGGCCGCCCTCTGGCTCTGAACTCCAGCCTCTGACAGTGCCTGGGTGTAGCACTCCACTGCCTGTAGAAACGCACATGAACATTCAAACATGGCTCGTGGCATCTGTCAACACTATTTGAAATGCCGTTTGCCTCCAAACACTCGCATCTCTCAAACGCAGTCTCTTTATCACTACTCACTCTGATCCTGAAGTAGCTGTGTGATGCAGAAGAGAGGTAGTTGGCTGCTGCCTTGTTGACCTGAGGGTCCTCTGCAGTGAGTAGGGAGGCCAGGGCCCTCAGGGTGCTATTTCTAGGCCACAAGGATGACACAGGGACCTCCTCCAGCTCTGCTAGACACCGAGAATAATCCTGACTGCACAGAGCCTCTGCAAACATCTCTAAGGATGACACGGACACATGTCAGAGGTTTAAACATTATATATCGTGTAGAGCGTAAATCATAGGGGGCTTTTCTGTACACCAGACATGACCTTTGCTTCCGATTGATATCTTTGCAGTTTGTCTTTTTAGAAAATCGAGAAATTTAACAGTGTTTAACCCATTACAATAACCAAGTTAATCGAGAAATTTAACAGTGTTTAACCCATTACAATAACCAAGTTAAAGTCATATTTAAAAAACACTCCATAGTTTTATTCCTTACTTACAATCAAACTCATATTGTGTGTTTTTCTGTGGTCTATCTACCTTCTATTATGTATAGTTTTGGGTGCTTGTGGAGAGAAAGTCCAAGTGAAAATTGGTTCAACTGATCTGCTCTTTTATAAAAATGTATAACTATATAAAATAAATGGTGTTTTGAATGACCAATGAATGATTACAGTGGAGGAATTTGCATGAATGTCACCCCTTTTCCTCACCTTCTCTGGCCAGATGCAGGAGGTGCGTCTCCATGTCCAGCACTTCATGCTGTAAGATGTAGCTGTGGAACTGAAACACTGTCAGGACGTCCTGGGAGAGCTCAGCGGCAGTAGGACTGAGTGCCGCCACCAGATAGCTCCTGTCCACCATCTCGCTCACTACGACACCAATCACTGGAGAGAAGAGGAAGAAATCTGAAGTCAGAGAACATTGTTTTGAGTTAACTGGAATGACATTTGCATTGTATGGATCTATTAAATACTAACTGACAATTTCAACCACGTTATATTCTTAGCAGCTACAATGATCAAGTTTTCCCTCAGGGAAAAGTTCAAAACCAAAATAGTGACTCAGGTTAAACCTAACAGTAATTAAAAACACAGGAACAAGGAACCGTGTTGCTAACAAAAAACATTCAATTTGAAGTGCAACCTTTGGCCTGTTTGCAGAAAGAGAATAGTGATGATCCAACCTGTGTCAGTGCTGTGTGGGTGTCTCTCCTGCAGCACTGCGGTGTAGCGCTGGTTCATGTGTTTGAACACTCTGTCCAGTGTGGTGTGGAAAAGTCCTGCCGACCCGCTGCACTCTGACCACAGAGTCATCAGCTGTGGGCGATCTGCGAGGCCCGGGAGAACTGAGAAAGAAAAAGGACAAAACAGAAGGTAAAACGCTGCAACTCTCAAACTCAAACCTTTCTGTTGCACGGTAATAATCTCTAATAGAAGACTTAAATAATAAAACATAAATTGGTGCAAGAGGACTACTCTTGAGATACAATGTTAAACACACAAATCAAGCTAACTGGTTTTCACTTTTCAGTACCTACCGTCTGCAGAAGATGTAATTGCTCCCAGTTTATCAACACTGAGCTCGGCTAGTTCTTCCAACAGCTGAGTCTGTCCGGACAGTTTGAGGAGAACACTGCGACGCTGCCACACACCTACCCCACTGGTCAACAACTGTCATTACAGGAAGAAGCAAAAGGCATGTTGCAGTCAACTGTTGATGTCAACTATGACTATTCATTTATCCTTCATACTCCAAAAAATGATCTCAGATGTCATTGGGAGCCCTACCTGTATGAGGTGATTACAGTACTGCAGGTGGATGACGATAGCAACGTCCAGGTTCTCGTTTCCAGTGGTGAGCGGCAGGGGGCTTCCTGCCACGCTGTTGCCCACCCCGGTGTCCTCTGTCAGGGCTTCACTCAGATGTCCTCTGGCTTCCGGGTGCTGGCTACTGAGAGGCGCATACCCAGAGTCACCAACAGTGATCTACTGTACTTATATTAAATGGTTTTCAATCAGGTGATGCTTTGACGCAATTCTGATTTTCTGTCCTTGCATGAATGAATAGCTGAGAATTAACGGACTTAAAACCAAGCACCAGGAACTTGTATCCTACTTCATCTCAAACTGTGGTTTTTGGTATGCGATACCTTAACAACAGCCTTTTATTTAAATTTTTAGTGCAGACGATTCTACACAGCAGTTAAACGCCATGAAACAATAACAACATTGACTTGGCGTCAATGTCAGAGTGCCTCCGTACGCATGTCTCCCACTTACCCGATCCTTTCTCCGTCTGTATCAAAAAGCGGAGATCTCTGTGGGGGGGTACTGAGAACGGCATTATCGTCTCCAGTATCCTCGTCGTCAAAGTCAGAGGTGTTGAGGAAGTCAAAACTCTCCAGGGCACTCTCTACTGTCAGACTGAGGCTGGATGATCGGCTCCTGTGACCCGGGAGACGGCACTGTGAAGAAGAAGAAGAAGAAGAAGGGAGGAGTTACAGTCCATTCTAGTTAATCAAGTACTCAAATTACTTTTTACAAGTAATAAGTCACTAAACTTGTTACTTTCAATTTAAGGAGCCATCAATCTTTTTTTTTTCTTTCTAACAAACTTTCTGATATATTTGTATTGTCATTAGAGAGTAGATATTTATTCTCAATGTACCGACAGTGGGTCAGAAGCACTACAGAAGACTTCAAAATAAAAGTGCCAAGCACAGTGGAAGGTCTGTTGTTGTCTGTTACAAGACGACACATTAAGTTTTCCAAATATTACCCAAACCAATTTTACACTTTTATAGGTTCTGATATTTAGTCCTCACTCGTTTTGCATGCCTTTTTTTTCTTGTTTGATTGATGAGGATGTTTAAGATTTAAGGATTGTGTAATGTAATTAGTTACTATTGTGGACCAAGATCCAAGTAAAAATAAATAAATAAATATAAACTATTTGGTTGGAAGTAACATTCCCTGAAAGTACTATATCTTTCTTTCCCATATTAGATATTGTGCAAATATAAATTAGAAGGGGGGACAGAGAAGGGTTCAGTCACCTTGAGTAAGTCCTCCAGACGCATCACTTCCTGCTCCAGGTCCTGCAGTTCTCGGCAGCGGTGATTCAGAGACTCCAGCCTCATCAGCAGGCTTTGGATGGCCTCCTCCAGGCTGCTCTCCAGGAAAGCCCTGCTCCCCTCTCCTGCCCAGCTCAGACTTCCCCCTCCATCTGCAGAGCTTTCACCTGGCGGCACAATGTCCGAAGACGTCAGCCTCTTCACAAGCTGCCTGGTCAGGCTGCCCGCTTCCTCCGTGTCCAGCTCCACAGGTTTCAGTTCGTCAGTGTGGTCTAAGAAAACATCCTCTGGAGCCACTGTAGACAGGTGGCCGTCAGAGCAGAGGGACGCGGCAGCTGAACCACAGTTGGAGCTAGAATTTCGCTGGGACTCCGTGCGCTCCCACTCAGAGTCCTCTGCCACCTCGGCTTCATCACTGGCGAGGCTGACACTAGTGCCCCCACTTCCTCTACTACCCGTCTCCCCATCTTCTTCGTACTCCTCTTCCTCTTCTTCCACTAAATGCTCCTCAGCGATGGAGTCCTCCCTTGTCGGGAGGTTTTGTGTAGGTGACGGGTCCATTTCTGGAGGGGTGACTGTGATCTCAGGGTTGGACTGGCATGTGGAGTGGGAGCTCGGTGCGGGGCTGGGCATGGAACCAGAGGTGTCCGAAAAGGTGAAGGAGAGACGCTTACACTCGGCCACACCGCAGCCCCCGTTCTCAAAGACATCATCTGGTAAAGTGGACTGAAAGAAGAGACAGAGCAGTAAATATGTGGAACAAAAACGATGGAAGATCAAAGCTACAGTTGGTAAGTTTAATGCTCCAGCCGATGGCCCCGCTGCTTCGTTTTGGCTCAACTGCTTTCAACATGGCGGCTGGGTCACCAGCTTTCTTATCCAACAGCTGAACAGTACACTAAAATATTTTTCTTAATACATTTGAGGCGAGAATTAGGCAATGCATTAACAGAATCTTGATTCATATTTAATCAACGCTGCCTGGTTTGACAGCTGCATCAGAGACTCGGTGGAATCTTGCAAATCCCATCAGGAGCAGTAAAAGGAGGCAGAGGAACCTAATTGTTTCACATAACATCTATCTCGTGTTCTACGGTCAGGATACAGGGAACATTTGAGCAAATATGATGAAAAATATTTTTTTATTAAAGATACCAACTGTAGCTTTAAGACTGAGATAAAGCTTGAAATCAGTGCATGTAAGATGGAAAAGTACAAGAGAAAGCCCTCAAGTGGAAAAAGAGATGGCAGACATACTGTACTTAAAACATCCACTTTAACTCTCTTCTTTCTAAATTCTTATGACCGAATCTGTTCAACCAAGATAGAATCAAAGTAAGCTAAATATGAATAGAAAAACAACACAAGAGCACGTGCAAATAAACATGCAAAAAAGCCACACTGCATTCTGCAGCTCACAGAAAAGGACTGGACAAGCCCAAGTGTGTCCACACCAGCAGAGGAACACAGTGCATCCCCATCATGTCAATGAGGTAGGGGGCACAAAAAGGTTGCGGGGCCGCAACACACTCACATAGACCTCCAGACTGGATTTGGGCCTTGGCCGGAGTGAGGCCAGGTCACCAAACGAGCGACTGAGCCTTAACTTCTCTAGCAGGGTGTCTCGGAGCATGTGGAGGAAGGAGAGGCGCTGGCGCTCCACGGGATATGGCCGCCACTTCTTCACACAATGCACGTAGGACAGGGTGTTGGATATTTGCGTGAGGGGCAGGGGAGTGAGATGCAAGAGGGATGGATAAACGTGTAGTGGGACAGAGTGTGGGTAAGGGGTTTTGATGTGGAAATATGCAAAGGAGAGGAGGATAGCAGGGAAATGGGTGAGGGTTAGTTTAGGGGTAGCACTGGCGTTGCTCACATTAGCATGATGCATCAACAGAAAAAAAATTTTTGCAATATCATGGGGCCATGATAAAATATGCACAGGGTGTAGACAGGTTAGTGTGCTGGCACTATGGAGGTGTAAAAGACAAAAGGCATCTCTTTCACCACAATTGAGCCTGTTATAAGCCTAAAACACACAACGTTCAGAGGTTTTTCTAGTCCGTTCTCAGCTCTACAAACACTACTGTTTCCCACCACACTAATGAAGCTGAAGGAGGTTTGTGTGTTGGACTCACAAAGAAGGAGGTGTCCTGGAAAGTGGGGGTCTCCGGCGTGCCCTGGCTGTAGACCGACACTCGTCTCTGGAGTGCTGTGGCTTTGCTCAAGTTACCAGACGACAAAGACAGGTCCTCGACATCGAAGGGGCTTAAGGGGGGGGATCAAAACACGACTCTTATTATGATTTCTCTATGCCTACCTACATGTACTCTATACATGATCTCATTCACTTGGTTTTATCACAGAGGAGGTTTATTTTGCTTAGTTAACTTCCGTAATAACTATGTTTCTCCACCAGATGGCAGAAAACCACAACTAATGTAGACTGAATTTAAAGCAACCGCACTAATAACAGTTACTGTAGGTGTTTACTGTGGTAACTCAACATAAGCCAGTGATTAACATACTGATGGTACCATACGGATGAGTTGCACGCGTGTGAGATAAATTCATAGTAACTAAATATACTCACCCTAATTAAATTTCATTCAAACTTTAGTGTACTGAGCATGCAATTTAATTAAATGAATCTCATGAAATAATAACAAAATCATCAGGTAATCTTAGATTTGATCTATCTCAATATCTATTATGTAGTCTCTCATTATGCACACAATATCTAACCTTGAACACTTTTGTTGGCTCAAGTGAAACTATCCTGCTGAAGTTTCCCCTTAAGGAATATAAAGTAACAAACTTATTGAAAAAAAAAAAACTACACAACTCACTGATTTAGCAAACCATGATGAATAACATACAAAAGCAACTGCTCGCTGTACGTATACGAGTCAACTTACTACCACGTGACCTCCAGGTTGAGTTTGATGGTCCCCAGGTCGTTAACGTCCACAGCCACCACCTGAGGCATGGCAGTAAACAGCTCCTTGGTCTCACAGATCACGCTGCCCACCAGCATGTGAGAGGCCAGGCCCTTCAGCTCCGTCACCTGATTGAGGCCAAAGACGACATTTATTTACAACTCGGGTCAAGAAAATGATAATGCAGGTTCTTCTGACATCAGGACATAAGTCAAGTGATTGTTGTTGAATTGTTTTCCGACACCCGCTGTTATTAAATATGGTCATGACCGGTCAGAATAATCACCAATCTGTCATTGTTCTGTTATTGAAAACAAACGTACACATGAGCTGAACGCCTGATTTCTACATCGTTCTCTTCTTTACCCTGCACCGTGTTGATTGACTGAAGTACAAAGCTAGTTTATCTGGATTTCTTCAGTACCTTGATGTTGATGAGGTCAGTGATGAGAGGCATGAAGACCATCTCGTCTCCATCCCAACTCTGTCTGGAGTTCACTTCAATTCTTCCCTTCAACTTCCAGCGCTGGCGACCGTACCGCATATATATCTGAAGGAAGGAAAGGATGGGAAGGCAGTGTATAAGAAAGAAAGAAGTAAACCTGAAGCCTTTTGATATTATATCACTTCATTCTGCTGGAAAATACAAAACTTAGTTCTTTACTTGAACTTAAAGTAATAATTGTCCTGTCCCAACTCTTAGCTAACATCCCTGTGTTACATTAAAAAAGAAGATCTTGCCTCATACTGGTCTCCAGGACAGAGCCTCGCAAAGCCTGCCAAACCTGTCAGAGGGAGGATATTGATTTAAAAACAACATTCGTACAGGATATACGAGAAAAGCCAAGCCAAGTAACCCGTTTGTTTTTAGGTGACTTTAGTATTTAGCAGGATGAGTTACAATGTCAGTGTCTTCATTACAGTATACCAAGGCCTTAATGGACATAACTATCAAATAGCTGTGGCCATTTCTGTTACAGCATAATAATGTTTCCTACATGCTCAATACAGTATGTAGGTGGTGTAGTGAATAATGCATAATTACTTGTCAGTTCATCGTGAAAAACATTCTTGTAAACATCAGTGGATTAATGCCTCTCATGTCAGAAATCAACATCAACATCGGTATGCGAGTGGGTTTACTTGTCATATTTCTCACCTTTCATTTTGATATGAAACTCCCCGAGCAGGTTCTCCAGTTCGCTCTCAAACGTGCTCATGTTCTGGAGATGAGATAGATGATACTAATCACATAAACAGCCCGTTGTTACACAAGACAAGAACAACAATAGTAATCAAGTTATCTCGACAGACTTTGACAAAGACAGTCAACACTAAACTGCAGAGGAGTCAGGACGGCTGGTGTAAGCCCTCTGGACAGGTGATGACAGGTGTGTGTAGGTGTGTGTTATTAGGGTTTAAAGGTTGTTTTGTAAGTAGGTAACAATACATGTTTACACATGACAGTGTAAGCAGTAATCTGTAATAGATATTAAAGTATATTGTGGGTGTTGTCAGCCATGAGCAAATGTTTAATGTATATTGTTATATCTTTTGTACATACATACTTTATATGACTTTGACAAGATTAAAGCTAAAGTAAGGAATGGATTTCAGAAAGATTTTTAATCATATTTGTTGAAAATCTCTTTACATCCTGATGGCAATCAATAATTCAAATTGTCAGACAAAAAAGGAAAAAAAAATCCAGCATCTGTGGATGTCGCTCTAATGAGCCCGTCCAATCATTTTTATTCAGAATGTAATGATTCAACGGGCTATCTGCACGTATTCTGCCCGTGCATTCATTGATCGTCACCGGAGTCTTACTATCGCTGTGAGAACTACCAATAACCATGTTCGTTCTTTACGTTTGGCGGGAGGCTTGAAAGGACAGGCTGTGTCAGTGTTGCTAACTTGAATAAGGGACATAAGTTAGCAAGTGCTTCTAGCTACTTTCATCGGAAAAGAGTTGGCAACACTGGGCTGATTTTTCCTAGCTTCAATAAGCGTTTTCGTGCAAAACTCCTCAGAAGAATTTGCTGCTTCTTGCTTCCTCAAACACTGAAGAACATGATCTATGCCAGTACCTCAGTGTACTCCTTATAGCGGCGGTTGACCTCTGCGATGCTCTCCTTGGTGCCTTTAGTGGAGGGCGAGGAGGAGAAGGCCTGCTTCATCCGGCTGGCACCGTCCCTCAGACGGCTCTGGATGCAGAAGGCCTCATACAGCTCGTCCACCTGAAAGCACACGGAGTCCCTCCATCTTTAATAAATGTTCCACGGGGACAAGCATGCATTCGTACACATGCAAACTTTCACGTTCATTAGTTTGCACAGACACACACACACACACACGAAAGAGAAACTTCAGCACTAATGAAAGGACGTGAGTCTTTGAAGTTTGAAACCCTCCATACCTTATACATCAAAACATCCTTGGGCAGGAGGCAAACTTCCCAAAAAACTTCCAACTGCCATCTAAATTATTCTGGATGTGTTCACATCTCACTGGGATTCATTCAAGGATGCCCAACACAGCTCTAGGCTTGAGCAGTAGTCAGTAACATTTGTCAACGTGTCTTTCAACAACAGCAAACAATAGGCATTATTGAGAATGAAAATAAGGTCTAAATAACAGGATACAATGTGACGAAGAAGATTCTTTTACAATGTTCATATTCTGGAACAAAGTAAGAGACTGCAAAGGTAGAAACAATGAAAGGCTTGATAGGAAAATAAATTGAGACAGATTTAGACAAGTGAGACGAGACAGGGACAGGCAGATAAACCGAGTAGAAGAGAGTCCTCAACTGAGCAGATGCAGCTGGTATGTATCAGTGTAACTATATTGCGCGACCCCAGTGGGACACTCCCAATGCGGGGGAACAACAGACGGCGTTTAGAGCTCATTTGGAGACGTCTGTCTGACTTCAGTTTGCAGCACCAGACTGATCAAACCCAAACCCACAGGGAGCAGGAACGACTCCATCAACATCCTGCTGCCTTACTGCGAGCTGACATTTTGGAGTTTTAACTGGAATTAAATCATCAAAATAAGATGATGTAACCACAGCAGTAATAGTTGTATTGAGCCCAATGGTGAAACAGAGGTGATGAAGCTCGTTTGGTCTGAACTCTGTAGGCCACATTCCTCGTTTTAACAAGGTACTTTTATAATTATTAAAAAGTATATTAAGTATTTATTTATTTTGATTTTCAATTTAGTCTTTAGTCAAAAATTGCATCACGGTGGAAAGCCAGATATGTCATTTCGAGCCAGATGTGAACCTCATGGTTGTGCTAGTGGAACAGTCAGGGGATCACCAAAATCTGCAGGATTCATCCTCAGGGTATCATGACATCAATCTTATGGTAATCCATTTTAAATTCATGTTTTTATTTGCTGAGTCACTCAAAGTTATTTCTCCCTGAAAGCACAACTTACAGTCCAGATTGTCAGCATCCTGTCTGTCTGATTTCCTGCCTTCCCGAATTCACATATGATCGGAGTGGCAGCCGGGCAAAACAAAACACCTCTGGTGAGCCTCATCAAAGGGAAATATTTCAGCCTGCCTGACTAGAGTGCTAAAATATTGATGCCTCGCGCTCTTTATGGCACTCATTAGGGAGAAGTGGTAGAAAATGGGCCATTCTGGCTCCTGCCATCCTAACAGCTTCTCTGAGTGTATCTTTGTGTCTCAACCATGCACTGCCAGCATGTTTGTGTGAGCAGACTCTGTGACTGTGTATGTGGACATGTTTACATGTGTACAGACAGCATGTTGTTCTTGTTTGATAGTTTATGTTTGATGGTTTATGGTAGGAAGTGAAAGTGGGATGTTTGTGCCCGATGATCCGGGCACAAATACAGACGGCACCCCCAATCCCATCATCTCCACCTCAAACCAACCAGCCCCCTCAGCACCCCCCCACCCATGACTGGGACCCAGCCCCGTCTGTCTGTCTGTGGTATGCGGTGTATGCGGCGGGGCTGCAGCAGCTGAGCTGAGCCAGCTATAAAATAACCTCCAACCACGACTGTTATTCTCAGCTCTCAATTCAGAGCCATTAATCGACAGCTTTAAAACTTGTCCGTTTACAACAAAACAACGAAAAACATGAGACGCAAACTCTATTTTTAGTTGTGGATGAAGCGGAGCTAAAGTTAAAAACAACAACACGATTCATACGTCCAGAACTTTTGCACTGATTAAGTCAAGAAATACTACATTATTGTACTCACACAAATGAGTAGACATCTACAAAGAGGTTATTCATTTGGGTAAAATGATGCGTCTTCACAAACTGGGGCTGATGAATAGCCATCATTGTTCTCTGGCAATCAGTAATCATATCATTATAAGCTAATTAAGCTCATTTTTGCCCCTTGCTGCCTTCAAGGAAATGTCCTTGTGAAGGTCAGCCAAGCTCCACTCCAGAAGACGGCCGTCAGCAGATTGCTACACCTCGGGCACATTTCACCCCCCAAAAAAAAAGAAACATAAAAGGCAAAACACAAACAAAGACAAGACAGAAACCTCAACACAGGCAGATGGATAAAACATCTTATATAACATAATACATGTCTAGTACAGGTATGCCATACACTTATTTTCAAGCTGTTTTTTTTGTTTTAGTGAAGAAATTGTTCAGATGGATCTAAAAAGAAACGCAGTAACATCATCAAACAAACAAAAAAAAGATTAGAAAATGAATTAGGAACAATTTAAATGAACAGTTAATGGTTTCATTCACATTATAGTTAAAACAACAAAAACAAAATGTTTTTTAGCTTTTAAAAAATATATATTTTCTATTTCTATCAAATATGTTGTATTTTGGGACTCTTATTTGGACAAACCAGCAGTATAAACACGTCACCTTGCCCTCCTTGGACTTGTGATGATATATATAATGGATTTTTTGGGGTCAAATTCGTTGTGAAACAATAGAAATCATTTTACAAACAAGAATTAAAATTCATCCCATAAAAAGATCATCAGAACATTCTTAATTAACTCTTACCAGATGTGAACGGGTATTAAATGTAAATGTATTCTATATTGAGTCCTCTATTGGACACAGAGTCCCTGTATTAATTACAGCCATGACAAAACCGGAATGGCTCAGAGACCCAGTGAAGGATTACGGGAAAATCTTTATTGGGGAATCAATTATGCCCAGGGCGAGGATAATATTGTGTTCACATTTATGAAGGGTGAAATATCCATTTTGACTTCATATTTTAGGTCCCTCCCGAGCTAATCCTTGTAAAATCGCTATATAATAACACTTGTTTGGTGGAGTTCAATTTGGTGGGCTTTTATGAAGCATCATTTGGAGTTATAAAGGATTGTCTCTGTATTGACTGTATATCTGACTTTAAACTGTGGGATTTTAAATATGAGCAGTGAATCTTTAGGATATAGCAGGAATCCTCTTAAGATATGGCCATTATCCTGGATTGTGGGATTTGAAGTGCGCACACATATATATATATACACACACACACACACACACACACACACACACACACACACACACACACACACACACACACACACCACACACACACTTTCTGCCAGAGGGCGAGTGATTATAAGCAGATTAAAACAGGCGGGCCCCATCAAACAGCATCAAACACACAAGCCCATCTCTGGAGAACTGTGCGCGCGTGTGTGTGTGTGTGTGTGTGTGTGTGTGTGTGTGTGTGTGTGTGGCTAGATTAGTATTCAAGGGAAGAAGAGAAAGCAAAAAGGCCTTACATTAAAAATAATCACATGCAAAGTATTTATACTCATTCTGGATTGAATTTGGCACGATTAACACATAAACACACTTTCTCTCTCTCTCCTGGGGGAAGAGGAGGTGCCTGGCAGCTGCTCTTCTCACCTTCAATCTCTGTCACTCATCGCCTTAATGATGCCCTGCTGAAACTAGTAACCAACACACACACACACACACACACACACACACAATAGACCCTATCCCATGCAGGACATCATAGGGGTTGTATTGGGCCACCTGCTTCTTCCATGTGTGCCAATTATTGCTCGGACATCTGCAGGCAGCCAGCAGCACGAGCAGGAACAAAAGACCGGGCTGATGTGAGTCTCAAACACACACACATACATACACACTTAACAACTTGCTGATGGATGATTGCTGTCCTGCGCAAAGAGGGACACCTGAGCACAAACACTGACAAACACGTACACACTTACTGTAGCTCAAAGCTGCTGAATATATAATTGCAACATTTTTCTTGTCCTGTTCTGAGATGAGGTAAAGTACACAAGCTGGCTCCAGTCTTAATCATACTGTATGTACCTGCCGATGTTTTGTTTAATGATGTTTATGTTTAAGACACTAAATATAAATATACTCTTTTTAATGACTAAATACTAACAGACTGATTATCTAACGTTCACCTACACACACTCATTCCCATATTAGCATATTGCTCTACTGAGGGAGCAATTTCTATCTCTGAGGTACTCATCACTCTGATGGTACAAATATAAGAAAATATGAAGTTGATGGTAGTTCCTCCTTTTCTTTACAGGCCAATCAGCACCCTCGCTCTCCAACAAAACATGTACTTTATGTTTAAATCTTGTAGACATGGCTGGGCCAATTAGAGAGCTAAAAGGTTCATACTGCTCGACATGATGTTTTTGTGGTAGGTTGATTCTTATAGCTGGACATTCAGCAATTGATCTCACTCGTGTGTATAAAGCCAATAGCCATTTACGGGACAGGCAGGGGTTATCAAGGGCTGACCTGACATTGGAATTAGTTTTGTAAATACATTTTACATACAAAGAGGGAGAGCGACTTTATTCTCAGCTCAGGTAGACATTACTCCGTTATATCTTTACGTAGTAAATATTAGTTTGTTTGCTCAGATTGTTAAATACAACGGCTTTAACTTTATATTTATATCACAGTTCACTTCAAATGAATATTATAAGTCTAATAAAGACGACTTTAAAGTTGCATCTTTTTTTTCCCCAGAGCATCACACATCTGTTAGAAAAGTAAAAGAACATCTGCTACACTGAACAACTTCTTACAGTCAAATAGCAGTGAATCATAGTGTGTTGTACAGTAACGCCAGGGGACAAACTAGAAGCGACAATGACAAACGATAATGACAAAGAATTTGCGAAAATTTGTTACATGTACACCGTTTCATTTCCAGCCAATAACCTGCAGAAAGTCAGAGAGTTGATGAAAAGACAAGGGTTTGGAAAAGGAGCGCTGGTACATATTTAGACCGAGCGAGCACAGGGCGTGCTAGATTTAACTTACTTTTTAGTTACGCTTTGGCTTTTTATTTGCCTGACAAGATAAATCAGTCACTTCAAATATTTACAAGTGCATTCAAATCTATTTTTGCACAGAGCGTAAAAAAGAACAGAAGAGCTTCAGAGTAATGCTGGATGCTAAGTAGAAGGGCTTTGAGTGTGCGTTTGTTTCAACTGCATCCTGTGACAACCTCACAAGACAGAACAAGCATTGTATCCGCTTGTGTTTTCTCTTTGTTATCAAGGCCAAAGTGGAGCATTCAGGCAGATACATTTCCTGAGTTTCTAAGACAACATCACAACATTCAAACGACTCATCAGACCCTTTTTTCTATATTCCCTCTAACTCCCTCCTCTCATTCTTCTTCTTTAAAAAAAGGACCCCGTCAATCACGTCTCAGTGTAGCCTACCAACTGACCCGACCCAGATCCACTGTCGTCTTCAACTCTACAAATCCGTCTCTTTGTCTTCCGTCTTATTGTTCTGGACACGTGCTTGCTTTTGGACATCTGAAGGTGAGTTTTTCAAGTCTGTCAGGACTTATGTGAACATAAATGTTAAGGTCACCCAATAGCTGGCTCCTCAGGACTACAAAGGCTTTCGGGTAACCATGGTTACCTTCGGAGCTGCACTGTCGTTTGTGTGTGTGTGTGTGTGTGTGTGTGTGTTCTGATTGCCTGCTGTCACGTCTGATTTGATGCACAGCGAGGGAGACTATTACAGGACTACAAAGCAGGGATGTGGATGTGCTGCGCAACCTTGCAGGGGATTAATGTCCCAAATAGGCAACCAGGGAGGAGGCTACAAAGGAGGATACAGGAAGAAAAAGTTTCCCGAGCCGGAGACCTCAACCATCAAAACAGCAGGAAATGTCCATAATGCATCAACACATGAACCAGAAAAGAGCAGGAATACCACCCTAACCTGGCAGCAAAAACCCTTCCTGAAAGCCAACTTGACAAAGTCAGTGAAGCAAAAACTCAACATCAAACAGCAGGAAGTGAGGAAATTATTAGTTTATCAGAATGATAAATTCTTAATTTGGTTTCTTGCTGGGAGTTAGATGAGGAAGACAACAGCCCGCACCTGCTTATCTTAGCTTAGCATAAAGACTGGAAACATGGGGAATGAGCTAAGTCATGCTGAGCTAAGCTAACCAGCTGCTGGCTGTAGCTTCATACATAACGGACAGATATGAGAGTGGTATTGATCTTCTGATCAAACAATAAAGAAAGCAAATAAACACATTTCCCAAAATGTCAAACTATTGAACAGTATTGTGGTTTTCTGAGTGACTGCGTTGTTGTTATGTGGAGAGGCTTAAAGTGAAAGGAGGTATTGAGATATGAAATCTTAAACAGCACCTGATGGATGCTTTCCAAGTATACCACACAAACGCAGAAAACAAATCTGACTCAGAACCCGAAACAACTTGTGATGGATACATTTTAAGCATTATCTGATATCAGTTCTTACCTTGCTCATGTGAAACTCCAGGCGTCTCATGTACCTTTCGATGGTTTTGATTTGCTGCAGAAAGACAGACACAATCATTTACTAGTGCCCACATCTGGTTTAAAGCTGTAAACATAATGATTTGTTTGTCCACACTACATGACATAATGAGACATAGTTTGGCATAAAAAAAGAGATTTAAGATCATTAGTGAACATTAAATGTTTGTCACAGATTGGCAAAGTGTTTATCTAAATGGTATCTGTTGTTTTTACCTGGAAATATCTCAGTAATCCCTCTCAAGCGGTTTCTCCTGTCCCATCACACACTTTCTCTCTCTTTCATAATTTTTCCTGCATTATTCCTCAATCCCTTCAGCTCCTCACTTCCCCACTCTGTCCTTTCTCCCTCATTTCTTCTGCTTTTAGCAGGTTTTTTTCCCCCTTCCTTCGTCTCTTTTTATTTTATTATTATTTATTTTTACATCAAAGATTCCCCCCAGCACACGCCAAACTTGGAGCAGTTGTTACAGCAGACCCTCCCCTCCATCAACTCACCTTGTCAAGATCGTAGAGCACTCCCTGGAGAGAAAAAACACACACACAGAGACACAAAAACACACACAGAGACACAAAAACACACACAAAATCAGTTAGTACAGAAGACAGAGCTGAAGCTGCTTAATAAAATGCAAAGCAGACTATAGTTGTCTCGCATCAAAAAAGATCCTGTTAAACACTCTTTCCACTGTCAGCCTTGAATCTATATGTGTACAATATGTATGTATGCGTGTGTGTATAAATTGTAGCAAATCAAAATGTGTTCACCATGTGTGAATATGTGATGTTTAAGTCGATGGATTAATATTGTATGTGATGCATGATCATTAAAATGAAAAATAAAACAGCGGAGATCTGAAGTGATCCCAGCTGCCAAAACTTTTGTCGCCGTCTTACTGATGCTTGCTGTTTCTCTGTCTTCAGTCTTTATGTTAAGCTATGCTAAGTGCCTCCTGGCTTTAATGATGTTCTCATCAAACTCTTTACCAGAAAGTGAAAAGGCATATCTCCTGAAATGTCCTTTAAGATGTGGGTAAGGCAGGACTACACTGCTGCTTGTGTGTAATATAATGGACGGTAGCTTCTCACCAGACGAGAGTTTCTCTTCATGTCTTTCATCAGACACATGAGTTTGTCCAGTTCCGTTTGATGAACTTCAAGATACTCACTACGGGACAATAAAGGGAAACACTTAATACAGTAGATGGAACTTTGTCAATCTCTGCGATGTAAATCAGTGTCTGTATATAATGACGGCAATACAAACACGTTGGTACATAAACATTTGTGCAGTTATTCAAATAAATGCGCCAGAAAAAAAAAAAAAAAAACAGGCTGTAAATGTACAAATGAAAGAAACAAATGATGTACCGAGACTCACAAGACGTCTCACTAACGTAAAAATAAATGATTACTCTGGATCATTTGATTAGTTAATGTATTGAAAAGGAAGACATTTTCATTGCGTGACTGAGTGATGCGTGCGATTACACAGTGTAAGTGTACTCACTCCAGGCCTTGTTTGAGTGCGTTGTAAACTTCCTCCAGTCTTTTGGGCTGCGGCTCCCTGGAGCTGCTGCCTCCCTTGTGCCCTGACGGGTGGGGCTTCTTTGGCTTAGACTGAGGCTTCTTCTGCACTGCAGAGTTCCCCATGAAAGAGTTACACCTACACACACACACACACACACACACACACACACACACACACACACACACATATTAGTGAGTGCAAAAGAGGGTCCCCCTTGTGCAGGAATTTTCTTAATCTTGTGTGCAATGATGGAAAAAGAGCAGAGGTTTTGAATTACAGCATTGTAGAGTTTGGGAACAAAGACACATCATTACATCTCATAATAAATATTCAGAGTTGGATTTCCACAGTATTTCAGATAACCAGTCCTGCAGCTGCCAATAATAATAATGTAGTGTTAGATGAGATTTCTGTATTATTACAGCATCCATGAATTTGTCTCATGTGACGAACAGGAAGGGCTCATCAAGTCTCTTCACACCGAGATTAGACAGTCAAACATATCAAAAACATGTCAAACATCATAGCAGCATAACCTCAGAGGTGAACATCTTCATCACAGGGGCGTGCTAAGTCACAAGTGTGAGCATATATCTGGGAACGCATGCAAACATGTGCTTCCCACCCCCACCACTCTGTGTTTGACCTGTGTAAGGCTGCAATTCATCTTCTGCTGGAGTGAACTTACAAACACACTGAGGCACAATCACACTCCCGGCAATCAATGACATTTAGTGCTCTTCACTGTTCTCCCCACAGACAGTGTGACCTAGTCAAGGGGGGGGAAGTCAACAAATGTGGATAGAGTAAAACAGATTTCTCCTTTAAATAGTATTATATGTGTACAAAACGGCTGCAACTAGAGATACCGATACAGACATCGCACTCAAATAACTGGATCTGGTATTGTACAAATTAAGCAATCTGGTATCCGATACCATTATTTTAATATCTATGTATTCATTTTGTTTTATTTTCATAATGAATGCATCTTTATCTCGTTTGGACTATAAAACAGACAACAAGGAAAAATGCTCATCACAACTTCTTAGAGCCAATGGTGACATCATCATGTCTCGTTTTGTCTGATCAACAGCCCGATACCCAACATTTTGAATTAACTATAACAAAGACGAGAAAGGGCAGCCAAAACCCCCAAAACTGTTTAATTTATATACAGAGAAAAGAAGCCGCTTCACATTTAAGAAGGTAAAATCGGCAAATGTTTGGCATTTTAATTGACATAGCACTAAAATGAATTAGATTATTGATTGAGAGCTCCATTGATGATTTCAGAACCATAAGCCTAGCTTTTATGCTTAAATTAAAAAAGATAGCCCAATTTTCTCCACAGTAGCCACCTCACAAGCCTTTCTCTCCTCACATCAACCCATTCTAGGTCACGCTCATCTTTCTCGCTCATGCAGATCTCAGTTTTTAAAACCATTACAGATTTGGCTGACAAATGACAATTACCCTGGACTTAATGAAACTTAATTCCAGTGCTTGACATTTTTGGAACGTGCCACGTCTTGCCTCGTGCAGGAGACACAGCACAAGTTGAGCTAAGCTGCCACGAATGTAGGGCACGACAATGAGAGCGCTGCGTAGCCTTGGGGTCACGCAAGCTGTACTGTAGAAGGGTCTCTTGGCAGGGACACACACACATATATATGCAAACACAATTCCATTCTGACTGATAATTGTGACACAAACTGCAAGGAAAGTGTGCAGTATGCATGCATGCGTAAATGCACACAGAACATGCAAATGTCTACACACATGTAAAGCCCTTACTGAATAACAAGAAATACACTCCAGTGGCCTCAGAAGTCACATCTCTGCAGATTTCTTCCTAGCTCATTATCAGAATGGTAACTTGTCAGTCGCTGTCGGTCGCCCACACACCCGAGTCATTCCAACCAATTACCCCATTCACTGTCTGAGCAGAGAGGAAAGAGGAGGAACAGCGTCTTTAAATAGGTTCTTACAGCAGGACCAGGGACTAATGAAGAGGACCATGCGTCGACAGCTGAAAGACTATTTTTTTTTGTCATGTGACGAGAGATGAGTCAAAGAGGAAGAAACGCAGATAAAATCTCAAGAACTTTAGCGATCTCCAACTTCTCATAACCAGCTTCTGGCTATGAATGAAACAATCGTCAGGAAACTGACTTAGCTGTGCAGTTATGCAACAGAGTGCTGATCATCCCTTTAAAATTCAGTTCCTTTATAGGATCACAAGACCTGCTGTGGCTTGCTGAACTTAACAAAGGTTGGCACCAGATTATTGAGTTATTCAATTCCTTTTTTTGTCTGTGAGTTTGAATCCAGGTCTGGTTACAATGATGGATTTCTGAAAGAAACATTTTACAACCTAATACCAAAGTGGTGAGCAAATAAAGGTTTTGTAGGACTTTGTAAAAATTGTGTTGATGCCAACATTGTCTGTTCTGCAGGGTTATGTAGGGCAGACAGTCAACGGCTACATATTTTCATTACAAAGGCAAAAATATTGGGCAAAAAGAAAAGTTTCCAAGAAGTGAGTTGCTGCCATTTTCTTAAAATCCTGCATATTGGCTTCAACATCATCCTTTTTCATCAACATCTCTCCAACAAAATAACAGATTTTACATTGATTTGCCAGATGTTATGTATGTAGGTTATGTAAGTGAATGAATGCAAGTGATATTACTATAGTTTACTGGGAAATGATTTCATCAGGTTATCTAGATTTGGGCTTCAGAGTTCACACTTGTTGACGGAAAGCTTCAGTAAAAAGTGGGTGTGGGATTTGAAAGACGTGGGCAGAGACGGTCTGATTAAAAAGTTAGAGGATGTTGGATCCCACATTTGAGGATGTGTCTTCTGCTTTGATTATAATCTGTCTCTCGCAACTCCCTGAACTTTATACTAAATCAGTGCAATACCCCCTTAAGAATACTACAATGAGAAAAAAACGTTTTAATGCCAGATCTACTGTTACTTATTCATTGGATGACCCTCCTTAATTGTTGATGTTGTTGACGTTCGTAAAATAGTGATCATAAACGCAATGAGCTTCGACTCCAAAATCGATATGATTTCTGTGGATTTGATACTTTTATCTTGCCGTGAAAAATCAATCTGACACCCTGACTTCACTTGTCATTTCAGAGATGAGTAACATCAGCTTAGACTTACCGAGAGCGTCGTTCCTGTAGCGTGCTAAACCCGGCGAAGGACTGACTCCGGATTATACCGTTGGGCCCTCCGGGGGAGTGGGTGCCGGCCGCCATGATCTCTGGGACGCGGGACGACACTCCTGGAGAAAAGAGAGACACAAAAATCCATTACATACAAATCCATTGACAATTCAGGGACAACAATACATCATGGGTACAACAAAAGCATGCCATGAACTCAATTAACACCCACACCTTGTCAACAGAAAGGTTATTCAGAGTGGAGGGAGCATTGTGCAATGCAGGACAAAGTGCTGTTGCTGAAGCTTGCCATGTGCGATGTGGACGAGCAGCATTCAGAGCCTGCACTAACACGTCTCAGCTACTTGGAACCATCTGTCATGAAGTCACTTAAGTGCAAACATATTTCAACTGTTACCGTTTTCCTTCCTCAAGCGGGTGTCGCAAAGCTCAACTCTTGTCACTTTCCGTAAGTGCATTCTTTCTACCTGAACTAAGAGGTTGACCTCTAAATGTGGCACAAGCAGAAGTCACGGAGGATTGCGCCACAGATCTGCTTTAAAGGCCACTTTGCCTTCTAGAAAATCAAATGTACGTATTTCCAGGAAAAAAAAACAATCCAGACAGTATGTGGCTGAGTTATCTAATCAGTTAAAACAGTTAAAACATCTTCTATCACTGTGTCTATATTTAGCAGCACCAGCCTGTCATATTCCATCCTTTCTTTAAAGAAGATGTGGAATGCAACATGGTTCATGTGGGCACTTGGGGAGCAAGCTGAAAATAGACAGAGAAACGTCCACGTTTAGCTGTCAGATAATGATGTAGCAGAGAGGAAGTGCCCAGAGAGATGACTGAATCACAGTTTTAGCTAGCATGTTGAGATTTTGTCCAGATTATGGTGCTGATGGCAGCAGGTTAGCATTTAATCTTAAAAAGGGCAGTTCAGTGAATAACTGTTTCTTATCAGACAAAGCAGGGATGCACCACTCTGCTGCAGTTTTGCAGCCAATACTGACCTTATTAAGCAGGTCAGGTATCGGCCAGACATAACCTATCAACATTAAATACAGTTTATCAATTTCATTATTAAATTCAGTGTTTCCACTATCAGTTACATTCATTGAGTCACAGCAAGCTGCCAACAGTGCCACAGCAACCTCATGTTACCTTAAATTAAAAAAGACTTTTATAGATTTTGCTCTAAATGAAGAGCAACTTTAGCTCAACTGACCAACATACTGATCTCAATGTTAATAGTGTGATGACTGCAGCGAGGATGTGTCATTTCTGTTAATCAGTATCACTACACAACTGAGCTAAAGGAAAAGTATGATGAACACACAAATGCCGGGAGAAGAGAGACAGATTTGTTAAATCAAATTAAACTCCACTGACGAGCAGAGGAATCAGCCTGTGAAGTCTCAGTGTACAGCTCTCCTGTGAGCCTGCTTCTCTTCCCCACACAAACAAGATAAACCGTCCCGCAGCGTTATCAGTTAAACAACCCGGAAAAACAGAGCGACTTCATTTTCTGTCGGTTTGTGTGTGACTCCGTTTGTGGGGCCTTGTGTTTGTACATGCCTTGTTTTTTTTATCCATTGACCCATCTGTCTCCTTCTCCAGAGGACAGACCATCTCTGTGTCGGGCTCATTTTGTCACACAAATGAAAGCATGTTCTCACACTCACACACACACACACACGCACACGCACACGCACACGCACACGCACCCTTCGTCCACAGACACCTCAGAGCTACACGCTATTGAGCGACCCGATATCCCCTCCTTTGGTCTGTGAGGCAAACAGAGAGCCACACAAAGACCCGTCACGAGGCCCAAGGAAAGACTAGAGCTTTGTTTTGCAGGGGGGGGGGGGGGGGGGGGGGGCACAATAGAACGGTGAGTCTGATACTGTTGAGGCTATTAATAGAAGCTACCTCACTTTAACACAGAGGACCCTGATAGCTGTGACTCAGTAAATTAACCATCAGGACCAATGGCTGGATCAATGTTAGAACGGCTGGTTTATCGATGAACAAAATATTTAATATTCTATATAGTTGTAGGCTAATCACAACTAGTGCAATGCAATATGGTTAAAATAAATATCACAATAGTATTAAAGCTGCAGAAATCAATATTCTTTATACTAATTTTGTCAGATTTTAGTCATAAGTGGCCGAGAATCGTTCATTTGGACGAGTAGATTTGCCAGACAAATGATGTATGATGATATGACCATGATATGATTCTACTGAAATACAATAATCAGTAAAATATATATACATTAATGCTTGCCCTAAATACAGGTGGTTGCAGGCGAAAGACCAAAAAGGAGAGCCGCAATTTGTCCGAATGCCCTGAAGCATTTTTAGCCCATTTTGTTCTCTGGGTGCTCAACAGCTCAGTTTTCTCGCCGTGTTTGTCTCTCAAACTTTCTGACTCACTCTCCTAAAAGAAGAGCAGTAGGAGGGAAATGGTACATTTTGTTACCTAATGCTCTCTGGGTAATCACAGAACTGGCTGGACCCAGATTTAGACAAAGGACCAGAGAATGTGGACACTTGGAAACTAAAAAAAAAACTGTACATAATGATACCAGATGGTATAAGCTGTTTAGTTTCAAGTCCCATCAGTACCCTGATAATCCCAAATGGTACAAACAGGTAGTTCTGCCAATGATGAGGACTCGAGAGAATAAGAGTACGACTTACAGTCAGCAGAGAATAGATGTAAAATAACAGCACTCACACAACTCCAACAGTGGGAAAAGTTTCATAATTAGCGTTACACAGTGAGTTTACTAAAATCTAATGCTGACCATGAGGCAGACTGCATGAAATGAAGTCAGTGTCCTACATTCATTTATCAGAGGGCACCCACCCACAGCTGAATAAATGTGACTTTATAAAAAGAGAATCGTCTTCTCTTCCTCGGTAACAAAGCCAATACCTGAGTTTTAACATTAACGTTTTTTTTCTAGAAAATAAGCCATTTTTCAAGCAAACATTCTGTTTCCAGCTTCTAAATGTGAGGATTTGCTGCTTTTCTTTGTCATATATGATAATAGACAGAATAAATTTGGTCGGACCAACATTACATTTAAAGAAGTCATGTTGGATCCCGGGAAATATTCTGCTACTGGTAGTAAAGTAGCATAATTGCCATTCACACTATACAAAATATAGCCTTTTTTACTCTCTTGATGCGTTTTGTAGAAGACATTTTGGTATGAGTTGTATGCTAAACGTTCCCACTCACGTCCAGGATTTTCCCAAAACCTTTCCCAGCCTCAGCAAGCTCCTTAAAAACAAACTCAACATTTAAATAAATGGTCCCCACGTATAAAGACACACACACACACACACACACACACACACACACACACACACACACACACACACACACACACACAGAGAGAGAGAGAGAGAGAGTTGAGTTGAGTCACTGAATCATAAAAACCTTTCCTCTGCACCCCTTAGTGTCACCGCTCATCTCGTCTAAAGCACCTTTCAGAATGGGTACAACAATGCCAACTCTCGCAGTGTGTTCTGGTTTGGTGCCAGCCGTTACCCCGTGTTGAATACGATCCATTCACTGGTCTTTGTTCTCTGATGCTCACACACCAACAGCCTCAAATGCTCTCGACGAGGTGCGAGAGTGGGTTTCTTTGTGGAATATGTGAACATTAGATTGATCAGTATGCTGAGCTGCAGCTTGGCGAGAGTGGACAAATGATACACGGGGAAGGGGGGGGGGACTAATGTATTAATGCACATGGACCTCGGAGAGCTAAAAGCAAATTAAGATTACATCAATTGTCCTGCTCTCTCATGCCAGTATCCCCCTTTATTAACCTGTGTGTGTGTGTGTGTGTGTGTGTGTGTGAGAGATGTTTTATGAGTTTTCTTTAATGGATACAGTTCAGGAGGAATCCATCACTGAAAATGATGTCCGATGTCTTTTACTACATTGTGAACAGAGATGGAGAGAGTCTATTGGGGGAAAAAGTTTTTAACAAATGCCATTTTCCAAATCTGATTATCTAAGATTCCCGTTTGGGAAGGATGCAATCATGTTTTTAGTGAATGTTCGAGTCACAATTGTATTCGGATGACTCGGACATTAGAATTGATTTTTCCAATCATTTCTCCCACCGAGGTCACCTCCCCATAGACAGTATGACTCACTTTCTTCTTCCTTTGTTCCTGTCGTTTCTTCCGTTCTACCCATCCTCTCTACTGCTCACTCTCACTGCTACGGTCATAAAACTGTGTGTTAATTGTTAATCATGTTAGAGACATTTCCTCTTTCCACGAAGCAGCATACTGATGAGGTACGTTCTTATTTCTTTCATCAGTAAAAACTTTTCTTCTTTTATGAAGTTTGCAGCAACCGCAAAGAGGAGATAGGAAATGAGGAAAAGGAGGCGAGTTAGAGAAGACTTTTTTAGGTTTTCAAGTCAATGAAAACACAACAAGTAGGCTGCAATACAATATTAGGAATATGCCTAATATTTTGTATAATGAGTGTATGTAAACAAACAGCAGAGTCTCTAAAATCTTCACTCTAACAATCACAATGATTTTTTAGCTTCTTGTCTTCTCAGGTGTTGCTGCACAAAACACACACTGACACGATGCTCATTGTGCCCACATCACTCTCATCTTTTATACAAGAGTCCCACCCAAACTTATAAACAGCTACACACACACACACACACACACCTCTTAAATAATCCTCTGAGAGTGTGTATTTATGTTTAATAGAAAGGTCAGCCCACAGTGCATTATAAGGACAGGAGCCTAATTCTTAATGCGTGTATAAATTAGCCTCACCATGGCAACAGCAGACAAAATGGGATGAAGTGTGTTACGTAAAACAACGCTTATGAGAGCCAACTGCCAAGAAGTAGGACACACACCCTCGAGTTACAGGACCGAGGCTTTTAAAGCACCAATACTCAATTTGTTATATTCAGACCGTTTACAGATGCTGCTTTAAATGTCATCCAAAGCGTCATTAAAATAACTTTCATTCTTTTCTAATTGTGCTTCTTTGTATTTAATGAGGCAGGAAATGCAGATAAAAATAGGAACAAATTAAAGAATTAAGCAGCAAAGAGATGAGGAGAGATTTGACGGGAGAAAATGGTATAAAAAGACGCAGCAGTCTGGTTACAACATACAAACAATGAGAACAAAAGAACAAATGCAACAGGGATGATATACCGTTTACATGAAATGGACTAACATGTTCCAACACACCCTGCAGGTTGCAAGCGCGTGCCTGAAAGCTGCTCAGTTTCCCCTTGATGAGTCCATGTCTGTGTGAACTGGTTCAGTGAGGAGGGTAACTGCTGGTGTGGATCCAAACTGAGCTAAAACTGGCTGCAGGCTTCCACCCCTGAGCCAAAACATACTGCACTGTTTCTGCACTGTCTGTTTTTCCTGTAATCCTGTTAACAACTGAAAACAAGAGGGAGGAAACTTGGTTTTGTTTTGCATGGGGACAAGTGTCTCAAATACGATCAAAAAGAAACTAAGGTAGCTTCACGTTGGTCTACTTATATTATCACGTATTAAACTACAAAACCACTGCATGTATATCAAAAGTTTCTTCAAATATTCACTCAAAAAAAAGTTACGATTGAAGACTTGCAGCAAGACATCTTGACACTTCAACTCTTTACAGATTATAAACTGTCTACATAATCACGTGCATGCATGAAGTGCATAAGATTAATTTTGAGATGAAAGGCAGCACGTTTTAATCCCACTTTCACCACGTGTCCCATTGACCTGTTGACCATTTTGGAAAGAATATTTTCTAAATCCAAAAAGTTACCTGCAGGTAAAGTGTGTGACATTAACAAATCTGCCTGCCTAATGACTCCACAGTTATGTTTATGAAAGGTGAAACCAGAGTGGTGCACGTGCAAATGTAATTCTACAGTCCTATACAGCAGAAAGATCATTCAATTTGCCTCTTAACTGACTTCAGGATTTGGCCATTTACAGCCTTTTTGCAGGAAATTAAAGCTGCTATTGTCAATATTTTGATATTAACAATGGATTGAATTACAATGTGCATTTAAAAAAGGTGTTGCTTGTAGTGACAAACCCAAAGACAACACACACACACACAGATGCACGCATGAACGCACTTGTTGTAAGTCAGAAATTCACTAAGAGCATTGAACCTGAAAATAGAGACCCTGTTATGGCTGCAGTCACCTGTACGATGATAAATAACATTTTTTACACTCCGACTAAAGACTAAGAGTCACCAGCTTTTGGTTCGAGCAATCCCATCTCAGATAAAACACACAGAAGAAACAAAAGGCAGTACAGAAACGTCAACCCCTCCTGTGTGATGCAGGTATGCAGCAGCGATACCTCAGGTACAAAAAGAAGCTTGGTCAATAGTCATCGCTACAGATGTGAACAATGCCTCTTTGTAACATTTTGAATGGCCACAATGACAGAAAATTCCTGAAGAAGCGCAAACATTTGACAAAAACCATGAACTGACAAGTGGCAAAGACAAAGTAACCGATGACCCATTTCACATGTAAGCTTGTTCGACCCCAAACAAATGTATAACTAGAAGGTCACTCAGAGCACAGACCTCTGCCAAGGCAGTTTCCATAAGTGAAAAATAACGAGTGTATCCGCTCTGTAATTCGGATCCTCTCCTGAATGTACGGGTTCTCTACGGCTGGTAGTTTTTCCATAATCCTGCTGAGAAAACAAACAAACAAACTGAACCAAAAACATGTGATCGAATTTCTGTTTATCAAGAAACTGGAGCTATTAACTAATGAAGAAGATTGCGATACCACTTTCATGTCTGTACGGTTAGCTTAGCTTAGCATCAAGACTGGAAAACTCACTAATCTTTTTTTTTTTTTTTTTTAAATCTCATTTGTTTTAACCCCGTTTCCAGTACTCCTGCTAAGCTACTGCTAGCCGTGGCTTCATATTCATCGACAGTGGTATTTTTCTTCTCATCTAACTTCTAGCCAGAATGGAAATAAGCATTTTTCACCAAATTGCACTTTTATTTTTGTTAATTTATGA
This sequence comes from Leptoclinus maculatus, assembly GCA_032191485.1. Lineage (NCBI taxonomy): Eukaryota > Metazoa > Chordata > Actinopteri > Perciformes > Stichaeidae > Leptoclinus > Leptoclinus maculatus. Next base: position 29,700,382 of record JAVDOI010000002.1, read on the forward strand.
ATCAGCCTGTGTATCAGGACCTTATCTAGTCCAACCTAGTCAAGCAGCCTGAAACCCTGACCCAAATAATCCAAATCTTTTGATCTGAGACATCCTCCAAAAAAACAACCAAAGCTTTATCAGGTCAACATTAAAAACAACATCAACTAGAATCAGCTGATGCTCGCTTCAGTCACCTGATGGGGTTTATTACCAGACAGATTGGGAACTGGATCTGTTGCAGAGGGGGATGTGACTGCTTAAGTGTGTAAATTGAACGGTGTGTGTGTGTGTGTGTGTGTGTGTGTGTGTGTGTGTGTGTGTGTGTGTGTGTGTGTGTGTGTGTGTGTGTGTGTGTGTGTGTGTGTGTGTGAGAGAGAGAGAGAGAGAAAAAGGAGGCCAGTGCCCGCTCCATCACATGAAAGTCGAGACAGGTCAGAAATGTTGCCAACAAGCTGAAGAAATACACACACACACAAACATTAAATCTGACATCTAATTTTCAGATTTGGGTTTTGAAGGCCAGTGTTTGGACTTATGTGTCACTTCAATCTGTACACGTGATTAGTGTCTTTATATCTTTCATGTTTAACAAGAACCAAAGCGCTGTGACATTTCCCCAGCGTTCAAAAGGCACCTTCTGCTGTTGAACCCCAGTGTGTGCGGGTGCGTGTGTATATTAGGTCACATTTCTTTCTAATTATAGGTCATCAGTGTCCTTGTGGAGCAGTGCATGCAGGAAAAATTAAGGCCAGCATATGAGGTGGCATTTAAAAGTACAGATGACCAGATTAACTGAGTCGTGTCTGGGCTGAAGCTACTACATTCAGGCAGCTGATGCTGACATTTCAGCAGCGGAGAGCGGCGTGTAATCACTTGTGAGAACTGTAAACCAAGCCAGTAAATGTACAATCCAGATTAATGGACTCAGAGATTATTTTATGCATTATCAGACAGTATAGTAGAAAGCAGCATCAGCAGCAGATGAGAGACAGGAGCTTAAGACACAAGCACATGGTGTGTCGACACACAAAGTCATTAAGTGCTGCAGCCAAACGTAGATGTCCCATGCCAACATTATCACCAGCAACTCTGACAACGCTGCATATCCACATCCACCATGTCACCAACCTGATCCGCTCAGTGTCAATGCTGCTTTGCAGGGAGTATTAACGAATAATCAAGCAATAAGCCATATCAAACACAGCCTGTCAATCAAATGCACTGATGTCCATGGTATCAGTTTATATTTGAGATGGAAAGTTTATCAAGCCGTCTTGTCTGCTCCACTACACATCACAGTCCGTTTACAGGTCTCTACAGGAGCACTGCTGCATATATTAAAAGTCATATAAAGTACGTTGTGGCTCCAGAGGGATCAGTGAAGTCTGACAAATGTCCTCAAGTGATGTCACTTGAGTCAGTGTTGCCGTGAAAGATAGAAAATGAAATCAATCTGAGAGTGTGGCCTGAAAGAAGTGAGCTTATCAGACCGCTACAGCCCACTCCTCATGCTTGAGAATCAACATCAGAATCTCATCTGCGGTTGTGTTGCATTCTGGGTAATGTAGGCATCAGAATACATGGAATGAAAAAAGACCCTGCCTCTGGTTCTGCTTCACTGAATATAATCCTTTTTTTATTTTTTTAATAAACAGTCCAACGTTTTCTAGCTGCTTTGGAAGAGTTATGCCACATTGTCTGTGCAGAAAAATGTAACCAAGAAATAAAAAAATTAGGTCTGATAAATGTCGCATCCCTGTGAATTTGGGCCGGCATGAGAACCAGTTTCCCACCTGCTCTTCTTCTATGATTTGTCCATTATGTGTGAGTCTGATTGAAAGTGACCACCTAGGCTGCAGCGCTGGAATGCAGCGACCATAACAGGATTTCGCCGGTTATTTCAGCTCCATTTGTTATTTTTAGCAGGAAAAGAAAGACAACATTCTTTTCACTGATAGCTGCTACTGTGATAATACAAGCTCACAGTGCTTTACAGCTTTGTGTGAATTAGCCGACCATGGGAAAACTTCCAGCTATTGTCACAGTTCAAAAATGTGAAGGTGGCAGGACTGTGAGGTGAGCTCCTGGGCTTCAGGAAACAGCTGTACTTACATAGATGACACGAAGTGTGTGAAAAACTGCACTACTGGCCATCTTTAAATTCAGGAAACAGCTAATTATGGTACAACTGTAGAATTAGTCTACAACAGCAGCCAAACAAACCTACTATGGCCTACATCCATGATACGCATACTTCATATCTTCTGTTTATAATGCTTTCTTGGTTATATTTGAGAGTACAGCCTTAAATGCACACTCTCCCTCACCAGCAAAACAATTAAACATCGTAGGTGTGATTTACCAACAGAAGTCACGGTGGATTTCTGTCCCACTCATTCCTCCCGCAGCCTTGACTAATCCATTACCATAATGTTAAACAATTTACCGAGCGGCTGGGCAAAAAGAAAAACACACGGCTGAAGCAAGAAAGGAAAGATGACAGAAAAAGACACTTCCACATGTTCCTGAAACGAGCTCTCACTGGCAGAGAACTACACCGAGGGGGAGGAATAATTGTCCCTCTTCTCCCTAAACTGTGGTTTCACAGTTAAATATTTAAACTGACTGTGGAGATTATCACGCATGTCTCGGGTAAAGACGCAGCAGGGAGCCGGGCACTGGTGTGCATTTTGCTCTGCCCATCATGGCCGCTTGAGGAGCATTAGACTGGAAATTAATAACATTTGACATCGAAGTTGCAAACAGACAGAAAAGAGCACAGGAACTGCTTAAAAGTTCAAATAACTAGAGTTAATCATTTGGATTGTGGAAGTAGGCGCAGTTCTATAGAGAGTCGTGACGTGAAAAGAGAAAATGAAACGGCAAAAACAAATAACACAAAGAGTGACAGTAGAGATAGAGTGGCAGAAACACAACGATTCAGACACCGACGGAGAGATCAAGCATTGTTAGTACATCTGTGGATAATGCTGCAGATAAGCAGTAATACAGGCATGTCATCCGCTACACCGTTTAAAAAGCCGATCATCATGTGAACTCATTCACCTGCCTACTCACTGAGCCCTGCCTCTACACACAGCTGTTCACATACACATCTGGTCCCACCGAGTGGTTCTCCTGTACGTATTAACGCCTTTCTGTTTTACGTTTCGTTTTTCATGGCGTGTCAGCTTTTATCTGCAGTGTAAGACCGAGACCGAGCGGGGAAGATGAGAGGGAGAGAGGGGAGGACATGCAGAAAAGGTCAAGAGACACTCAAAAACACACTGTGTTCTCAGTGTACTGTAGCTTCGTAAGCATCAGTGCTTATCAGGGCCGTACAGCTGAATCACTTAAAGCGTGATTTATCATTGCAGATCACATTCATCACACAAAAAGACAAACCGCTCAGCTATAATATCATTAGAGCTCAGGTGAATCATGTCCAACATAATCCAAGTCTTTGGTAGCCAAACAACATCTCTTACATCTACAGGAGTGTCCGCTGTATTTTTTTTCAGTGCAAGCACCAGTGATTGTAAAAGTCTAGAAGAAAACCAAGAGTCTTGTGCTTGACACGCTTTCTGTTTAACGACCCTACAAAGTTTAAATGCCGTTTTTATGAGCACAACTGAATTTTAGTTTGATCTTTTCCTTTTACAACACAGCTAAAAAAAAGACATATAAAAATTGAATCTTTCAGTCTGATGTGACATTTAGTGACCACAAGCCATCCAGCCCCAACACATCTGGGGCTGCAACTAATGATTATTTTCATTATTGATTAGAAAGTTGATTATTTTGCCCATCGCAAAAGGTGTTGTTGTTTTAATCAGTTAAAAAAAACAAAAAGATTCAGAAAGGGTCAGACAGGAAAATCGTCTGAATACTCGCATTAGAGAAGCTGCCACTTACAAATGTTTTGCAATAAAAGGGGAGTCCATGGATTTAGTATTGATCATCCATAACGTTGGAATACTTGTGAGATGGTAATAAAAAAAACCAAGGGTCCATATCAAAGCAGCACAGTCATGACACCCTGACTGTTAGTATGGCTCTGATCTCCTGATACCAGACAATCTGAGATTTCCGTCAACCAAGAGTCTGGGGATTTCTATGCAAAGTCTGTTGCTGGAACATCTGCAAGAACGGTCGTTAACAAATGTCCTGATTCAGACAGGCCATTCATAACCGTTTATCTCCATGCGTGGGGACGCACGGGTGTGCCACGTGGGGATAACACGATGCTATTGGTCAACGTCGTCTAGGATGCGGCTTCAGTGGAGAATGCCGTGCTACAGCAGGGACATTTTTGGGTTATGATGGTACGCAAATCATACTCCTCACCCCGGGCAGCTGCGACCTTTTAGGACATTGTTGCAGGAGGAGACGTACAAGACGTACATCCTGGCAACAACTCGCCTCACGACGAAGGAGCAGTGCCACCCCCCCGCCCCCCCTTCCCTCCCTCCTCAAGTCATTACACAGCTGTGTGTCACGACCACTCCGAGGCAGCTGGGTAACGGCAACACCCACTTCCCAGTGCCTCAGAAAACTCAACTTTGTGACAGAAGAAACCAATCCCAAAAGGTGCAGAAAGTCTCCTCAAAAAGTTGCAACGGTGTCTGTGCCTATCACAGCACTGAAACTCAGCATTCTGTATTCTGGGTTAAGATGAAGTGTCAAAAACAAAGACAACAGAGAGAACAACCAAACAAGCAGAGGCAGAGGAGACAGGAGGCTGGGAAGAAAAGTGCAGCATTGATTGTTGCTGAGAGATCCATCACTATGTTGACAGCACATGCACAACTTATTACTTATAACTATGAAGAAAACTGTCAGGGCTGCTGGCACTGGATGTGTCGCACAACAAAATTGTATCTGCATGTTGTTCTCATGCTGGCAAACAAAGAAACGGACATAAAACCACCATGACACACAAACGTGAACCAATAGCGTCTCTTCCAGCTGCTGGACGCTGCAGAGGGAGCACACCAAATACCAAAACAGACAGATTATCAGCTTAAGACCCTAAAACGCTTATGGCAATCATAACACCACTACAGCTCCCAGCTGCTCCAACCAGAGGTGTGTGTGTGTGCATGCGTGTGTGTGCCAGTGTGTCAAATATCATGTGTCGCACATGACGTCAATTGTAGATGTGCCATGTGGTGCATATGATATGTGTGTTCCCTCATAGCATGGTAACACAGTTGGCGAGGGAATTAATGGGGAACACCTCCACCACACACACACACACACACACACACCAAGAATGCTGTGCTGATCTGCTCAGAGACAACGGGGGAGGGGGGTGAGGACGGGTTCAAACCATAAATTCTCCGTCTGTATCCAGGAGGAGAGTAAAAGGGAGGGGTGGACAGATGGGAAGGGACTGTAAGAAACAGAGGAGGGTTGAGGAAGGGAGGGAGGGAAAGTGATGGAAATAATAAAGTACTAAAACATGGAAAACCCAAGGGTGGATCAGCAACCATTCACATTGATGGATGCACCCAACGCTCTCATAGAGACACACACACACACACACATACAGACAGACAGACAGAGTTGGGTCCATTAGCAGCACATAATTGTTCTGATTATCATTTTTCATACAAACACACACTGACACAAACATGCATTTATGTGTATGCGAGTGTTGCAGGATACACTGACTTTCATACAATGTACATATACTAACTCTCAGTGGGCTTTACGTACTCTTTCCTCATTCACAGCCTGTGGTTGAGCAGCACTGACCTCGGTAACTATTCTATAGGACCATGCTCACTGATACACAGCTGAGAGTACTGGTTGTAGAAGAAGAGAACGGCCTGTGAGGACAGCTGAGCAGACGCACGATTGACTGTTGTTTTCTTTCAGTTTATCTCACACTTTAAAAGTAAGATAAGAGTCTAAAGCCGCACGAGCAGCTCTATGAGCCTTTAGGCTACGGAGGCGGAATGCTACGGTCGGAATGGCAACATGCCAACAATGACAAAGCTAACATGTTGAGGTTAAGCAGGTAAAATGTTTACAATCTTTGGTGTTTTTAGTTAAATCTTAGTTTGACTTCAGTGTTAGCATGCTAACATTAGCTAATTAGTACAAACTACAACTGAGGCTGATGGGAATGTCATTAGTTTTGCAGGTTTTGGCGCTGGATGAACAGTCAAGGGGTTCACTAACATAAGGATTCTTTCTCCAGGAATCATGTCTGTACAAACAAAGGGATTCATCATCTTCTTTCTCCGTTCCTGTCTCGCCTCCCACCTCCACTCCTCATTCCACCCAGCTAGTCGTCTCCACTGTCCCAGTCAACCCTCCACTCCCTGCCTCTGCCCCTCCCTCCACATACCACTTGACCGCAGTGTAACAACCACAACCGACCTACTTGACACCAGAAATTCCCAACGCACATAAAATGCTTCCCACCCCCACCGAGGAGGCCGTGATCGTAGAGTAGGACATGTCGGGACAGGCGAGCAAGGCCAGACCACCATCTTGAGACCAGATAACCTCTGACTTGGAGCAGACGCAACAGCCTCTTTATCAGACCCTGGTGTCACTAAACCACAATCTAAATGGAGGTTTGTCACAGTTAACTCTGCATGTGATGAATCACTTTATCCAAACAGACTTGCTCCAAACAAGAGAGGGAGGGGGGGGGGGTTTGAGAAGTAACTCGGTTTCTAAAATAATACCAGTTTGTATGCACTGTGACAGACATATCAAAACAACTGTCTTCTATATCTGTGAACAGAATGACCCAATTTCCCCGAAGGCAACATTAAAGTTTCATCAGAGAACTTGAACAAAATCAACTTCTTGCCAGTTATACCAAAGCAGCTTCTCAGGCGCAGACTAAGGGGTCGAGTTAAATTTGGATCTCTGGATCATGGAAACTCAGCAGGAGACTTGACTTCATTATTTAAGTCTTTTTTCTATCATTTAACTCTCACAGTGCATCCCAGTGAAATATTTAACAAACATTCAGCAGCCTACACGCCTTATGAAATAACTATCAGCTGTGAAAACTTAAGGGAGGCACTCCTCCTGTAAGAATGTAAGGCCTATGTTTCCCCCCAAAACCACACATATAATCACAGATGGAAAGACATATGCAACACATGCTGCACACAGCCACCCACCTACAAACACATACAGTCACACACAGAGGTAGGCAATATTCCCAAAAAGTGCAAGTGGGTGTTCTTGCATAAAGGAAAAGGTTGAAGTGCTCCGTGTGTGAGACGTCAATAGACTTTAAAGCACTAAAGTCTTCATCATGGCTGCCAGCACAATGCACCTCCCAGTCATATTTATTCTCCTTCTTTTGGTGTACCGTTTACACAGCCTTCATAATGTGCTTCTATTGAATAAGCTGTGTGAGACGGCCAATAAGGTAACTCTGGAGCGATGGCGCGCTACAGGAAAAGTCAGAGTCATTACGATTCATCATCCAGAGATCACGGATATCTGTACAAACTTTGAAATCAATCATTCCAATAGTTGTTGAGATATTTCAGTCTGGACCAAATTGGTGGGTCGGTGCTTGTCAATATTGTTGCCATGAGGTAACAAATTTAGCAACCGCAATTTCTGCATCAACCTGCTGTATGATGTTTTTATTTCAGTTGGTGGATCAGGTGCTCCACAATTGAAGCGTTGAACTAAATCGGACTTAGATGACATTCTTCAAAGAATCACATTCAATTCACATCAACATTTGCAGTGTTGCGTTTTACCAGTTTGGGGGAAAACAACCAACAAAACGACTGAGCCTCTGAATTTCTTCCAAACCACACAGTCATAATTCCTTTAATGAGACTTTGGAGAGAAAGCGGAGGAAATGAGTGCATGCATGTGTGTATATGCATGTGTGTGTGTGTGTGTGTGTGTGTGTGTGTGTGTGTGTGTGTGTGTGTGTGTGTGTGTGTGTGTGTGTGTCCCTGCATGAGTGGAGACAGAGAAAGTGAAAGACGGAGAGAGAGAGAGAGTGAAAAGAAGGAGGGAGAAGAAAGAGGGCTGAGACTGAGGGAGCAGATGCGGGGAATGAAAAGCCGGCTGGGGTAAAGTAGAGGGAAGGTGAGCGGAGTCTGGGAACAGACGCTGCTCTTGCATCCCTGCAGCCCGTCTGGGCTTGGCACAAGCATGCTACCCCCTCGTCTCCAGCCCCTTTCAAAACAGCTTAGCCATGGCCCAAACGGGCTGGCAGGGAAGCAAAGCACTTCCACTTAACCATATCAAAGTCAGCCTGGCGCTGCTCTGAAAGAGCATTTAGCCCTGAAAAAAAAAAAATGCCTTTTTTCTCAGAAACAGCATGAGCAGCCGGGGGGAAAGCCTCGCTGCAGGCTGCATGCTTATTTGGGTGGAAGATTGTCTTGTTGTTTTGTTTTTATTTCCAAGTGTATTGGAACTGGCTGAGAATCGTGGACTTGCTTGAAAATTGTTGCTTTTGATCAACTTGGAGGACATGCAGCTGGAAAGATAACAGCTCAGTTGGCACACTTTTAAAAAAGGAGGGGATTTTAAAATATCAAGGAATTCACACTTGTCCCTCGGTAGGTCGGGTGTTTTTACAGCCCAGAAAGCACAGGAAAAAAAGAGTTATTTGCAGACCATCTGGAAGGTGGAAATCTTCTAACAACTGGATATATCTTCTGACAGAACAGTCAAGGCTGCTCACTTTACAAAACAGGCAGATTTTCTTCTGCTGCTCTGGTTCAGCAGGCAGATCCACTGTAGGTGGTATCAGTGTACAATGCATGACAAAAGACTGAACCCCTTTGACCTCCATCCTCAACAAACCTGGAAGGGCATTTTTTAAATCACTGACCTAATTCTCTCACGTTTCACATGCGCATCACAAGTGTGTGTGTCACAAGTACACAACCACATGCACAGCTACATACACGAACAAGCTTTATAACATTTCCCCCGATTTAAACTTGTTTCTCGTGTCTCCAAGAAAACACAAACAAGTCCAGGGGCTGACACTGCTCGTTAAACACATCATCTGTCAAAAGAAGTGACATAAAGATAACGCTAAACAACAACAACAACAACAACACAGCCTATTGAGAGGGCTGGAAATGTTCCAAACCTCTGTAATCCACAGATTTGCCATTTTGGAGTTTGATTTCTTCAATTAGATGCAATAAACATGGACCATTAAACAATTTCAACTGGGGCTGGGCAAAATATCGATATTATATTTATATCGGGATATGAGACGTTGAGAAGTTATTGTCTTAGATTTTGGATATCAAAATATCCCATTAGTGTCTTTTGCTGGCTGTATTACAGTAAAGTGACTTACTAGCTGTTCTTGACAAAAACAAGATATATTAATACTACAGTCTAATTATTTGCAGTATCCAGATATTTATGTCAAGAAAACTCGACGATGATCCTCCAATGAGTTGCATCTCTGGTGAACTCGCTGTGATCCACTAACCTACTGCCGCGGAGAACAAGCGTTTCCCCCACAGCTGAGAGAAAGCACTGGATTTCTGAATGAGCACCACACAAGCCCGTGTTGTTGACCGTTTTTAGTCTCACTGAAGTTGCACTGGGCGATGACTCAACTTACCTCTGCAAAACTTCACGAGTGGCTCCTCAGTGGCGTCTTTGGCCGTCTACCTGCGCCTCTCCATCCATGCGTAAATAAATAGAGAAAGTGCGTCGTTTCTTCCAACGCAGACGTTCGCGATGAGGATTAAAGAAAAAATCTCCCACAAGAATGAACCAGCCGCCCGGATGAGCGATGGATGGTCGACGTTTGTTTCCCGGTTGGAGTCGGTGCAGCCGCCGTCCCGAGCAAACACTGAACCCCCTTTCACACATTCTAGTTTGTGTTTGCTGCGCTCCGCCTGAATAACGGCGAGCCAATCAGAAGCGGAGGATGTCACAGGGGGGGCGGGGTCAGGCTGTTGCGAGCCTCAACGTCCCATCGTGTACGTGTGTGTGTGTGTGTGTGTGTGTGTGTGTGTGTGTGTGTGTGTGTGTGTGTGTGTGTGTGTGTGTGTGTGTGTGTGTGTGTGTGTGTGTGTGTGTGTGTGTGTGTGTGTGTGTGTGTGTGTGTGTGTGTGTGTGTGTGTGAGAGGGGGGGTCAAATTGATGAATCAAATTTGGAGTATGGTCTGTCTCGTTCTCTTTGTCTGTCTGACTGTCTGTCTGTCTGTCTGTCTCTTTAACTCAGAGGAGCTTTATTGGTTTACATTTTGGCATAGCAGTACTGCCAAATATAGATTAGGGTAGGCATATTACAGATAAGAAACAAGAAAAGAAAAAAGAAAGAAAAATGAAGATCTTAGACTGACAAGCTTCCAGTCTGCAGTGTGCAGTTAACATGCATTATTTCACGTTCTTTTGTTGTTGTTTTTATAATTTAGTTTCATGTTATATTCATCATTGGTATAAAGAAATGCTTGTACCAATCACTGTGATTGGTGTGAAAAGCTAAAACAAAACGTGTGGGCCTTTGAGGACATTTAAAACCGCTGTCAATTAAAGAGTGTAAACTACTCAAATCCCCATATTTTGAGTAAAAATATGAAGAACGTGATCTCTCTGCACACACATACAGCACATTGCAGTCTGTGTTGTATTGCTACAGGCATTAGCTGGTCTCTCTCTCTCTCTCTGCACACCACTCCAGCCTGCAGGATGAATCCACGCCTGAGCACCAGATTTAACCAGCTGTCACCTCACGAACTGTCTCAAACATTTCTCTTTGCCCTTGTACTCTGGACAGCAGCAGGGCCATTTCGGGAGGGAGAGAGCTGATACAATTTCAGCCTTGTGGGTTTAAATTTAGACCTTTCATGTTCACTTGGACGTTAAAGCAGACTTTTGCAGAGGTACGGGGAGACCTGCCTCTTTCTGCAGCGTTTAACCAGAGCATGAAATAAGTTGTATTTGTCCTTGTGAATGTATTGACAGGTTGTGAAAATGATGGTGTGATTATCTGTGATTACACAGCTTAACAACAGGGGCTTTTTCAAAGTTACCTCTCCAATCAGTTCGCCTCAAGTGGGTTTACAGCGATTGCTTTTCCCTGGACAAATTGAATTACATGGAAGGGAAAGATGAAAAACACAAACATCTCCATCTTTAGGAGCTACAAACAGCTTGAAACTCACAGGTGCTGCTATTTGAGGGCCGAGGGAAAACACATTTCTGTGGGGCAGCTTTGGTTTTATGTAGAGTGACTCGTCTTGAGGTGCTCCAGCCAGCATAATTGCCCTCCATAAGTGGATATGCTGTTCCGCTGAGTCCATACAAATCCAATTCAGCCCGCCCCTTCCAAGAAGCAAAGGAAGCAGAAAATGGCTTGTCCCTTTTAATCCATCAGTTTGGTATTAGTAAAGGAAGGGATTTCATAATGACTCGTTGCTATGATTAATCTTAAAGGGAAGGTTCGCTGATTTTTCACCTCTGGTCCGTCTTTTTAACGTGAGTACAGATTTGGAAAGAAAAGTAGCTTTGTGGTTTCAATTTTGAGGGAACTTATATTTGTTGACAACGTGCCAAAAGGAGGATACTGATAACCTTTTAAAAAAAAAAGCTTTCCTCAGAGGGTTGTTAGTTTGGATCAATAACAAAAGCTGACTTAAAAGGGGATATATTACACTCATTTCCAGATCATTTAGAACATGTTTATATGCTTTAATGGTAAAAATATCTACATATTGTAGTTGTGACCCAACAACTGTACACAAATGCTGGTGGCTCGTTTAAAGGCACAGTTTCTGAACACGGGCTGTGTGTATTTCTCCATGAATTGAGCGTTTAAACACTTTCACGGTATTTACAAAGCACATGATACTCACTTTTTTAACAATATGGTACCTTAATTAAAACCCATTCATTTGATTTCTTGCTGAGAGTTAGATGAGAAGACAGACTGGACTATTTCATGGACGGGCATAATCATTCCCTTGAGTCTCCTCTGGTTCCCTGGCAACCTCATATATATGGCAAGACTTCAGGAAGTCACAAGTCAAACAAACAATCTGTGAAACCACAATATGTCGTATTTACACTTCAATTTAGTATAGATTAAACAAACAAGATCATTTTTTATCGTGTTAATTTGTGAGCTTTAGAGGTGCTAGTAGGTGGACAGAGCCAGGCTATATATATATATATATATATATATATATATATATATATATATATAGCTGATTCCCCCTGTTTCCAGTCTTTAAGCTAAGCTAAGCTAACTGGCTGCTGGCTGTATAGCCTTATACCAGAAACAGGTGAAAGTGGTATTGATGTTCTCATCCAACTCTCAGTAAGAAATGCAAATAAGCGTGTTTCACAACGTCTATTAACCTCTTCCTTCCTCATAGTCCCTATGCAGCAGTTCCACTTGTTCTGCTGTCAGTGAGCTTTCCCACCTCACTGCTAAATTAATTCAGTCACACACCTCCATTAAACTGAGCTCATATAGTCCTTTTCTGTCCCAGTTTATCTCTAACTGTGACTCTGATTGGTCCAATGTTAAATGTTCTTTGGGGACTTTATATGTAATGTTAAACATAACTCTGTAACACATGTAAAACCACACTCCGCCTACATCCTACATTCCTGTGAACATTTTACTATGAAAAGCTGGGCACATTCAAGGAACTCTGTATGGTTTCCATAAGCCCCTCAGCTAGTGCGCACACACACACACACACACACCCACACCCACACACACACACACACACACACACATGCTCACACACCCAGACACACCCCTCTCTCTTCCTCCTCGACTCTCAGCTGCTGAACAGCTCAGCCTGTAATTATGGCTGTCATCAACAGCCCCTGACTAGCGGCTATATTTACTGAAGAACCAGCGTGCACAAACACACTCCCTGCACGCACACACGCACACAAAGAGAAGACCATACACACTCACGCATGCACTCACACATGCACACAGATACATAACCATATATTTATAGCAGTTGCCAATCAAAATCACAGCAACAGGTAATTTAGCAAACGGGCTAATCGGCTCTAATCTTCTCAAGAATTTTCTCAGCAAGCAGAAATTTCCCTTTGGCTCACATATAGTGTCAGCAACAAAGTAACACTGTGCATTTTTATTAACTCAAGATTATAACTTTAATATCAACTTTAATTGTCCAGCTTTCCTTTTGATGTACGGTCCAAAGGTATTCTTAAAGTCACACAATTACAATATCTATATCGTAATATTCAACTATATAACAACAATTTGTGTTGGATGTTCTGTATTCTTATCGTTGCAGAAACTAAAACACTGTGGTTAAAATAATTCACATTGCCCTTTAAAACATACTTTTTAAAGCTAGAATACATTTATTTTGCTCTCAAGACTTTATCGAAATGCTCTCTCCCTATATTAACCACAACTATAGATCATTGGGTACATATATAGACAGTATGTACCCAAGTACGTGTGCCCATTCATAAACCCATTCATACACAGAAGGTATAAATGAAGCCAACCCCCACTGACCTACGAGCAGAGAAGTTCCTTTCCTTCCGTACCAGTTACGTCTACTGTTGGTCGCCACCATCGATGTAGCGCGGCATTAAAACATTAAAACAGCCCCACTCGCTCTACCACCAATTCTTCGCTGTGTTATTCAGTTAAGCATTTATGCCCTTCACATATAATATTTATCTTACTGCTGTTCTTTGTCTTTTTCTCTAAACATTTCCTTCGTCTCTGCCTGACAATGTCTAACCACTAAACCAGGATGAGTCAGAGAGGCCACATGACTGGAGGGCAGGAAGGTCAAAGCAAAGGGATGTACAGGCACATCTGACTTTGTGTGTGTGTGTGTGTGTGTGTGTGTGTGTGTGTGTGTGTGTGTGTGTGTGTGTGTGTGTGTGTGTGTGTGTGTGTGTGTGTGTGTGTCTCAGAGTGAGAGTGTGTGGCAATAGAATGTCAGAGGAAAATGCTGCCTCCTCTCCGGTTACTAGCCCTGTTTAGGTTGATTCATTGTTGGACTTCGCTAGTTGTAAATGACGAACTTGAATCTAAATTCTGACATTGTGAACTCGGCTTTGGTTTCTGTTCACTGCAGAGACATACAGTACACACACACAGTATACTGTATGTGTGTGTGCAGCTCTGAATACACAGGTGTGTCTACTGTATTGCTTCTTAAATTATGAATCCAAAGCTTTGATACGTCTGTACAAAGTTGCATAACATACTGTGTGTCTCTTCAGCGGTGAACTAATAACAGGCTGTATGGCTCCTTTGGTCTGTAATGACAAGTTGCTTGTTTGCAGGTAGAGCTTCTGCCCCGAGGAGCTTGGAGACACGTCATAGGCCTGCAGACTGCAGGCGGCTGCCAACAATATCATCTCACCAGTGACCTCACAAAGCAATTGCATGCAATATAGGATGAGATATTAATATTTATTTCATTTTTAACGGTTTTTCTCTCTGACTACTTATATATCTTGAAGCTGAATTACTTCTTTTTTTTATAACAGCAATGGATCAAATGTCTGTAGGTAAAAGATGTGAAACAGGTTGCTTATAGTGAAAATCCATAGAGAATAATCCAACAACTCCCACATTAGCTCCACTGAGTTTATTAGCATCCTTGAACTCTTTTTCAGGCGTGCAGACTTCTGTGATCAGCCCCGTTTTCAGACGGCAACCGATTGCAGCTATTAAAGCTTTTATAAATACATTGCTACAGCAGACATGACAGACAAAGTTAGTAACCAGAAGTTGAAGAATGAGCAAGATATTTTTCTCAGGAGTTGGTGGGGACCAAAACAGAGATAAAAGGAGCGTGACTATTGGACTTCATCATCATGACATTAATTCATCAAGTGGTCAGCAACACAACAATACATTTATACTAAAGTTGCGCCTTACACTGCATGTGTCTAACCCTTTTTTATATAAACATCTTACCGTTAGGTGTATGTCAAACAAAAGTTACTCTGACACAGAGCACAAGTCTTACTCAAGCAACCATCAATTAGGTCATTTTATAATTTACAAAAAATAGCAATACACCTGTGACCAGCTGCCCAATAAGGGGCAAAACTTGATCTCCCCTCTCCCACCAGGTTACCCCTCTGTGAAGAGCCATGGGTGGTCTGTTACATTTCATGTTTTCAACAGGATTACCTCATTGTGAGAAAGGTTCCAAACCACTAAGTGTAAACCCTGCACGCCCAGTGCTGCCCACAGCACAGATTGTCATAGTAACCACATGGGAACGGCAAAAGGAAAGGTTAGCAGTACAGTGAAAATGCCATCTTAGATTTAAGCCACATGTAAACATCTGTGACCAAGAAACTGAGACAAGGTTACACTTATGGCTGAGACAAAGAAAGAAAGATTTCTACTCGTTCATCATCTGGCTTAATGAATGTTGCACCATTAAAATTCACCTTCAGTCCCAAAATGCAAAGAGTGTTTTCCACTCTTTTAGCCCTCCTCTTTATTCTTTCTCTCGCCTGTCAGTGAAAACTGCAAAAAATTAACATAATCTGAGTCTCTTGGCAAAAGTAGGTCAGTGGAGCCAACTGTCAGAAGCAGGAAGAGGGTGATGCGGAGTGGTAATATTCCAGCTACAGCAGGTCCCCTCAGGTCAGAGCTATTACCAACACGGAGCGACCGCTGACGCACAAACTACAGTACTGTCGTGTTCTTCAGTGTGTTGTATTGCTGTGGAGATAACATCTATGGCCAGACAGTGGAAGTGTATGTGTAGGTGGACAGATGATGATTGTGTGTGTGGAGCGGGTCAGTTAATGTGTGTGTGTGTTTTATAGAAGGGTAAGTAGTAGATCAAGTCAGTTTTAGATCATTCTCCAACCTCCAGCAGTGACGCCTTTTGGCTCTGACGCAGCCTCTCCTGTCCTTTACGGCTTCTGCGGATCAGATATGCACTTACACCAAATCAAATTATCACTCGCAAAATTTGACAAAATGTTTCACAGACAGCAATGAACATTGATTTAATTATTTGCTTGTCAGACTGTGAACCTGGAGGTTCTGCTGCCTGGAGAGTGCATTACGGTTGCTATGATCATGGCATTTGAACTGTAGCCAACATAGTCCTCACATGATAAAAGAAGGGTCGTGTTCAGAAACATAAGGGTTTGCACCTGAGAAACTATGCTTGGACAGAAAAGTATTGTATTGCTAAATCCAAAACAAATCCAAATTGGATCTTGAAGTTTTAAGGAGAGTAAAGATCGAACTAAATTAAACAGCAAGTCAAGCAAGTCACTCTATCACTTTACCAAATCATTTGTCATTACTAGGAAATAGCTCTATATTGTAATGACATAATATTACTCTACCTCCCCATACAGTACAGTTAAGCGACATACTGGATGTTAATATGCTCGTCGATATTGTTGCCATAAGGTGGCATGTGTGAATCCAACACTAAACAATTTTCTTATAAGTTCTTAGCAACTACCAGCTAGTTTCAAACTAGTGATTTGACTAACTGCCAAAAAATAGAAATATATGTGTGTGTTTTAAAAGAATGTAGAAATTCAGATGATCTAACCTAAACTGCATGATTTGGTCATTTTGTCCAATATTGATGGGATAGCATGTTATTTGAAGTTTGTTGTGTATTGAAATATGATTTAAAAATCTTCCCAGTTTATTATTAAACAGCATTATCAAATATTTTCATGATGCAACCAAAAACAGTGAGAAATGCAGGTCGGATGCCTCTAATAACTACAGTAACAGCTTGTTCATTGCTTTCTTGTATCTCTATATGAATACTAAACTGTCAGATCAGATGGTTCTCAGATAAATCTCCTCCCTCCTCTCGGCTCACTGTGATCCTGAGCCACGGTGGGCACCATGTGGGCTCAGAGGAGGATACAGTTTCCTGTGGTTTGCCTCACAAGGCAAGTACAGACAAGACACAGGGAGAAATGGATTTGTGAAATCTGACCTGGCTCCTAGTCTTGCAGCCGTCTCCATGGGCTCTGTATATCATGCTAATGTCTTGTGTGAGTGTGTGTGTGGTGGGGGTGTGTCCTCTGTTTCACCCTCTGGGCAAGAGTAGAAAGCCTGCACTGTAGAAGTGAGATTGATTTCATGTCATCAGCATGATAACGTAATGAGATCTCCTCAAAGAGCATATTTGAAGTTGGGATACAGTTTTAATATACTCATGCCTCCTAAAAATGTAATACAGATGTGATTATGTGGCTGTAATGTACAAACCTCTGGCTTTAATACACAATCAATTGAATCATATCTGTTTTCTTTAGCATGAGCATTTCATCATAAGATACACGTGTCAGTTAGATTTCAGTTAACTGTCGGTTAAGGCTAACTGTTGATATTGATCAATTTAGCTAAACTAGCTAACGCTGTTATGTTAACGCTCAACTGAAAATTTCAAAAGCGGTTTAAATACCAAGCAGCGTGTGGTACGAGTAGTAAATTAGAAACAGCTCCACAAGTATCTCCAAATTTACAAGAAAGAACATTTTTACAAATTACAAACCATCACAACCCAATTCACACTAGGCCTCATCTATGAGTCGTCATAAGAGCTACTTTGCGCCTAAATGAAACCATTTCTACAGCCATTTCTATATCACCTGATATTATGTTGAATAGGTAAACCAGCTATTTGAAGAGATATACGTTTGATAAATCACAACTTCGTTTTATGTGCACAATTATCAGAACAATACGAACATTCAGGCTCATGTGGCTGAAAGTGTACGACAGAAATATACTAAATAAAAGACTATGGAAGAAATTCTGCTAATTTATTTGGTGACCCAAATAAAATCTCCTACGACTCACCTGTGGGCCCCGACAGTCTTAGTGAATTGTTGGGTTAATGTGTGTGGCTCAATTTAAGCCTATAGATGCCTTTTCCTTGTATTGTCTCTTTCTCATGGATTACCAGAGGAATGCTGCCCTATCACCTGTTCCAAGAAAAGCTCCTAGAACCTTCTGAGAAAATGAGAAATTTGGTGTTTTTGACATTCCTCCTTTAAAACAGACCTGCATGTTGTGTCATGCATTTACTGCTTTATTTGTTCCCTCTTTAAATCTCAGGTGTTGTTTAGATGAGAACATTAAAGAGAAGCCCATTGGCAAAGTCTGAGCAAAGGCTTAAAGAGTTCGGGTGAAAACACTACATCAAAGCTTTAACCCCTCTCA
Organism: Leptoclinus maculatus; assembly: GCA_032191485.1. Taxonomy (NCBI): domain Eukaryota; kingdom Metazoa; phylum Chordata; class Actinopteri; order Perciformes; family Stichaeidae; genus Leptoclinus; species Leptoclinus maculatus. Next base: position 29,718,542 of record JAVDOI010000002.1, read on the forward strand.
GGTTACATGCACGCCCCTCCCCTTAGGATTTATTTGATTATCTGAACTATCACGGTAGTTTGTTTTTCTCAAAATCTGTGGCGGGACATTGGCTGAATGGAAAACTCTCATTAAGTCTGAGTGATTGACATGTCATTGTTTCAAAAACCAGACTTAAAAAAACAAACAAACAATAGCTGTTAAGCCCAGCGATTAGTGGTTTTGCCACATAATTGGTAGTCAGTGGAGGAGGTGGAGACGCATCCTATTGCACAAGAAGCAGGAACAATACTAAACATTCCTGCATCACAGCGGATAAACTCTTCACTAAGTCACAACTGTATTAAATGACAGGGATTCAGTTCAGTTAAACACATACAAATGCCAAGTCGCTACATACTACACATTTCAAGTCAAGTCTGACATTTTTTTGACATGAAGAGTTATTTCCAATGTGGTTCTTGAGCATAAATGTAATTCAGGTTGCTTTCCAAGGAGTTTCTCACTTCCAGGAGCTTCTCACTTGTGACTGAGGGCCGCTTTGTCATGCTTTCTGACCTGACCTAGTTCGTCAAACACAAGTTTATTTAGACAGCAAACACCATTCCAACCATCGATCTCATACTCAACTTTATTATCACTGCCATTAAAGGACTATACTGCTGCGGCTTTCCTTTCCTTCGGGACACACTACTCTTGTGTACTTTGCTTGCACTGTTTGGCACTCCGCTGCCAACCACATGAGTAGAGGAGCAGAGCAAAATCAGGCCCTTTGAATAACTCACAAGGAGGAAGAAGGAGTTAAAGAGGCCATTGTGTTTATTTTGGTCTCAATAACGCTGCTGTGCACTTTTTCATTTCGTGTAGCCAGGTTTTTTTTTTTTCTTTCTGAGAAATGGGTGCTGTGCATGTGTGTGGTAAAGTGTGATAAGAAGGGAAGAAAGCAGAGTTGTGTTTGTGTTAACGTGTATGTAAAACCACTTAATGGCTCTGCCTGTAGTTTCTGTAAGACCTGAATGGAGTCGTTCAGATCAGGTGGGAGTTGTGTGCAGAGGTGATTTTGCGGTGGCGATCATCAGAGGCGAGCTGAGACGTCATCGTACACAGCATGACACCTTTCGGGGTTGCATGTTAGCTGCTTTTTCAACAGAAAATCTTTGTTTAATTTCGTATTTGTGGTGAACAGCCCATTTAATCCAGACACAACTCAGCCTACCTATTTACTGACTACCTCAGTGTACTCAGTGTCGACCGTGAGTCCCTTTTAATGCTTCTGCACATATTTTTTGCTTTGACTAAGGAGGAAGCACCGACGGAGGTGGGGATGAAGCTAAAACACATTGGACCTCATTCTCGTATTCCTATCCACGTCAGACTCATGCAAACGCTTCTAACTTTAGTGTGTGTGTGTGTGTGTGTGTGTGTGTGTGTGTGTGTGTGTGTGTGTGTGTGTGTGTGAGGAGGAGAGGCAGGAAAAGGGAGGGAGGAAGTGCGCTTGTGACTGTATCAGCTCTGTTCTCTTACACTCTGCTGCCGGGCCAAAAGTAATGCTTCATAATTCAGTTTGCAGCGCAGCAGCAAAAGAACAACAAGCTAGAGTAGCAAGAGTAACCGTGACATATACAACCTATTGTCTCTGGGAGGGCAGAGATGACAGCAAAGACATCTTATACACTCCCTCTTTACTACAGTAACTCTGAGGTCTGTTTCTCGCTTCATGGCCTCTTGTCTTCTATTTTATTTCATGCATTTTACAGCAATTTCTATGTTGCCCACTTCTTCAAAAACTATCACATGACATAAGGTCAGTGGTTCTCAAACCTTTCAGCCACCTGTGTGGTTCTATAGGACACAACATTTTGGAATAATTAGCAAATGACTCTGGTGGTCTTGACGTTTTGTACAGATATTCATGTTCCAGTCAGGATTAATTGTAACGCTTTAATGATCCCTTAACTTTCCTTCTAGTGCCATCGTCGGGTCAACATTTCAATGTGTCCAATACTTTGGAGGTATAACTAAATACCTGCAAAACTAATGGCATTCCTTTCAGCCCCAGTTGCACTTTCTACCATGCTAACACACTAAATAAAATAAGACTGTGAACATGGTTAACATTGTACCTGCTAAACCAACATGTTAGCATTGTCATCGTGAGCATATTAGCAAGCAGAGCTGTGTCTAAGTTGCATGCTGTGTAGATCCTTAACGGCTACACACTTGGGCTGCAGAAATATGCAACAATTAGAGAAAAGCCAAAAATAATCGTACATTTATGAATTTCCTGCCTGTATTTCCCAGTTCAGACCCCCGGGTTGGGAACAACATCACACAAGACTGTTGCTAAATCACACATCCCACTCTTCAAGCGGAGTTCATTAAACACTGAATTCTATTTTTGTTGGTTAAAAAACCTCAAAGATTTGCAAACCCACTGCTAATGACAATGATTTACAAGAGAAATAGGCCAGTGGTAACACATTTGCATTCAGCACCAAATGAGAATGAAATTTGAATATTCAACACAGAATGCACAGCATGATTCCCATCACTAACCCAAAGAGCTAATTAGAACAGAAAATATAAACGATCCATATCCTGCAACCTTCAGCTGGGTCTTTGAATAAACACAGTGATGCCTGCATGGATCTGTGCGCTGTGATTGGATGGTTGGTTGCAGAGAGTCAGCTGGATGAGTACCTCCTGGCTGTGTTGTTCAAAGGGAACGTCACATTGCCATCGATGTATCTCAGTCAGAAGTGGGTCACTGGAGGCATTAACATACTTTACACGCCAAATGATGCAATAAGTGGGAATATCCTCCTGCTTCACTGTCCACTCGTCATCAGTGAAGCTGCAGCAGAGCATTTCCAGCTTGTACAGAGCTTAAATATGCCTTCAAATCTATAAATATACTAGTGTTAATGTGTCCAATGCAAGCAGTTGGTGCGCAATCAAACACCTCAGTTCAGTTCGCGCTGAGCATATTCGTGTGTTGAGAAATTGGCTTAAAATGAGTTTAATCGGCCATTTTGCAACCGGTGTGCGTGTTTCAGTGTGGGGGGGAGCAGTTCATGCCTAATTGGTGAGGTACTCTTCTAAACACAAAAAGCCTTTTACTTGATGATACACAGAGTGACATTATAAGTGCTGAGTGCTGATAAATGAAGCGTCATTATCCATAACGCTTTAGCCACAATCCTGGTCAGAGATTACTTATATAATTGTTTCAAAAACATTGAACAGACGTCAATTATTATTCGACCTGACAGCATTTTACCCTTTTTCATCTACCTCTGAATGATCATCATCCAGGTCCTGCAGTAACTCTACTGCTCATCACTCTCCCAGGATAAAACTGAATGTAGGTTATGATTACAGCTGGTTCTGACATAAGAAAAACAAAACACTGTGGTGCATAATGCTTGCTTAAAAACATCTGCCTGTTATACAAGAACACCCACACTGCAGAGGGCATGGCTGCTCTCGGCTTTCTAAAAAGGGTAAAAGTTGAAAAATCAATAAACAAACTCTGCACAGAGCTCCTTCAAAAACGGACAGCATGAAGCTCTCATAAGTTCAAGGATTCGTTATATTGGTTAGACTGACTAACAATTATGTAACTACTGGTTGGCATACTGAAGCTTTTCTTCTACTTAATAATAAATACATCTTTGGTGGTAACCTTTCAGCATCAGTGCATATCGGAGCCTACTCAACCATGCAGAAAAGTACCCCACCTACACAGCTGAAGAGATCCCTCTGGGCCACACTTCAACCATCACTTTTGCCCCCTTCTTAACCCTGATAACAACCACAAGACACAAACCAACCAGTCTGACCTCACTGTGATCCTCGAGCTGCCGTTTCAGCCCTGCAAGCCCACCTGTAAAACCCACGCCTGCTTTCAGACTTTACGACTGACCCTTGGCACGCCTTACCGTCCTGGAAGAAGACATCCTCCGCTTCATCGCGCATCACCTCATCCAGGTCATCCTCCGCAATGTCGGCCATAGCCATCACTATTCCTCTTCCTCTTCTTGTCGTCTCCCTCGGCTGACTAATCGGAGCGTCAGAAGGAGTGACTGGGCTGTAAAATTGAATCAACGCCGGCTTGGCCCCTTCGCTTCAGGCGACAGTCCGATCACCAGCAGGCTCCTCGTTCAAGCAGCAGAGGACTGGGACTGAGCGGAGATTCAGCTCTCTGCACAAGGATGTGTGTGTGTGTGTGAGTGTTTAAGTGCCAGGTGAAGTGTGTGTGTGTGTGTGTGTGTGTGTGTGGGTGAGAGAGAGGACTCCTAGCGACCTTCACTAAGTTTCAGCAACAGTGCCGATTTCATAATATCCTGTGCAAAGCTGAAGTGAGAGTGTGCTGTTTGGAGAGCACTTGTATGAGTGAGTGTGCGCATGTGTGTGTGTGTGTGTGGGGGGGGGAGGGTCAGTGGTGTGTGCCTGCGTGTGTCCATATGCACAGTATGCCGCTCTACAATGAGTCAGTTTGAGAGGCTGGTGATTAACAGGAATAATTAGATTCTGTATTTTGAGCCAGCAAGGACACACAAAAAGGGTGTGAAAGTGTGTGTTCGTTTGTACGTGACATGGCGTGTGAGATGTGACTCTACATGTCATTCCTTCACAGCTCACTAGGAATCATGGGACCACACTGATTGCTCTCTCTATTTTTTCACTTGGCCCACATCGAGGGGGCCTCAGCAGAGCTGATAACGTCTGCTGTCTGCTGAAAGTCTCCATGGTGCCGCTCAGGATAAACACACACACACACCTGCTCTGAAGAAGACAGATTCAGACACTGTGGGAGGCTTTGTCTATACCTCTCTAATAATCACAGTTTTTACATATGGGACTTTGGCATTGATGGTGACATGTGAGTCACAGAGCTACAAGTGAGCATCTGTGTTTTTCAAACATAAATATGAGCCTACATTTTTAACAACTCCGCAGGTTGTTTGACACCACGTGCTGCTGTTTTCCAGAATCAAAGACTCCTCTATCCAGCTGCTGGAATGACAAATAGTCCACCCGCTGCACAATAGAGTTGCTTTTTAACAGGTATCCCAAGCTGCCAGTCTTCTGTTCAGTCAAACATGTTGATACGATATGCAAAGTGTTATTATCATATTGATTTAGTGATGTATAGTAATTGTATTGTTGAATAGTTGTGATTGAAAGTTCTTTCTTGACCGGGAAAAAAGTTGACCAGAACAACAAGCTAAGTCTTTTAGGAATCTGGAATTTCTTTTTTATTCGTGATAAATCTTGTCAAATGACCTGCAAGGTTTTTTGCGTCTTATTTATTCTTCAAAAACAATGAATACTTGCTATGTTTTTCCATGAGATTAGAAACAAGACAAGTGCTTCGAGCAAAATGCTAATTCACAATGACAATGCTAACACACCGACGTGAAGCAGGTATAATGTTACTATTTCCACCGTCTTTGTTGAGTGTGTTAACATGCTAACATTTGCTAATGTGCAAAGTACAATTGAGGCTGATGGGAAAGTCATCAGTTTTACATTCATATCATAAAGCAAAGTATTGGACAGATCCCTATTGTGACCAGAGGAATGCATTTTCATGACAATCCATGCAAGACATATTTCAGTCTGGATCAAAGTGATGGGCCGACTATCATTGCCATCACGCGAGCCACTCCACTATCTTGGCTAAAATTGCTGTCATGACAATGCTGCATGTTTCTTAAACATATAATGACCTCATTGTAGCTCAGACACTGAGACATGTTCTCATTCACACAAAGAGTGCCACTTGTGAATAAAGTCCAAATCCTTGTCATGTGTAATGACAAACTTTCCAGCCAGTCAGCAGGGTGAAATAGTTTTCATCCAGCTTTTTAAGAGTGTTGCACCATCCCCCGAAGGCCCCTTTACCAGTGCCTCTCAAGCATTTCATGTTCCATCACAAATTAGTGGTAGCATGCAGTCTGAGCTCTTTTTGACTTTTAGTTTATTCTAAGATAAAAAAAAAGTAAAAGAAAAGCAGCCAGACACAGAATTTCTTCCTCTGTCTTAACGTGCCTCTATCTGTCTACACTGTGCAGTTTCTCTGACTCACACCTCATTTTCACCAACCAATCCCCAACCAAAATAGAAACTAGGTCTTAAGTCAATTCATTATCACTTTTCCTTCAGACTTCCTCTCCCCTGCCACCGCCTCACTTTAAGGCCAAAGCTCGAGGGAACGAACCTGGAGATGAACTCATTTTCACTGAGGCTAGTCCAGACAATTCAGATACATCACATCCATCAGGAGGTGTGATGTGGGGCCTGGATACATAAGAAGAACTTGGGACTAAAAGTTGCTTTGTGCAAACTTGTTGGATTAACAGCGATGTTTCCAAACATCACTGGGATAGGATGAGAGGTTTTCTTATTTTTCTGAGGTCATTGAGGAGGATGTGAGAAATAGACTTGGGTTAGGTGTGTTAAAGAGACACCGTGTGCATGTTATTCTGTAGTTTTGCAGTCTTTTAATAAGCTTTTAAAGAGGAAGTAACGCCAACTGTCACTGCAGAGCTGACAACAATGCTTTCAGTCACAAGTGAGAAGCTCCACTGCTAAAAGCTACTGATTCGGTCAGTGACGATAGTGATTCGGGTATAGTTATTTGAGTTTAAAGACTGAGGGGAAAATTTTACACCTCTAGCCTATAAGTGGTGCAAGAACATCTGGGTATAAGAGAAAGGGAATCATGCTAAAAATGTATTCATCCTTTAAGTCAAGTAAAAAAAAAAAAAGTGATATCTTTGGGTTTGTAGATAATACCTATAAATTGTAAAAGGATTTCTTCATTATTTTCTGACATTTAATCAATTAAATGATTGAAAAATATTGCTGTGAATTGCGCACACACACACACACACACACACACACAGACACACACACAGACACACACACACACACACACACACACACACACACACACACACACACACGGCAAGTCTTTTGGACTGGGTGGGACACAGCCGTTGACAGTATCGCAAGAAACAATGTTCACAGATTTGACTAATCCAAAAAAAGAAAGAAGTGGCAAGAAAAGTATAATGCATCTTAAAATCCGTGAAGGGACAACTTAAAGAGTGCAGAAGCTATTGAGGCAATCTACAAAATGAAGGAGCAACCTTCCCAGCAGCAACAGGAAATTACAGAAAGTGGTGAAATAAATTGTATGACAAAACAATCTAGAACCACGAGGATGCAGAAGAAACACATGAGCTACTTGCAAACACTGAATTAAGATGTAAATGTTCTCCGACCAATATGGTGGTTCACACATGACAGCGGGAAGATTGTGATTTAGTGCTCTGATGCTAGAAACATGATGCGGGAAATGGAGAATCACTGGTCATGCAGACAAGTAAACAGAAAACACACCGGCATAAAGAACCCTGACACATGCAAAACAAAGCCCACTGTCTTATGCAGATCCGTCCCACTCCCATCTGTTCACTGCTTTAATCATCACATGGCTGGTGACTGTATCGTGATTTATGTGCAGTAACTTTCAGAGTTGCATGCAGTTATGAAAAGTTCCAAATCCGAGCATTTACAGACATTTCAACAACTTTTTTCTTTTTCTCTCTCAGCAGAAGCTTCTGACTCTTCTGAGCTACTTTACAGGCAGCAGTGCCAGAAAACGGGGTCACGTTTGGGCTGAATTTGCCCTGCTGCATTTCAATGACTGAGTACATTGTTGTCACCAGCAGAGAAAAACCCCTGCTTCGGGAAATGCAAACGCATGCTGCTGGGATGCAAACACACAACACCACAGACACACACACACACACACACACACACACGTCTGTATAATAATTCTTAACAATGCAACCAAAACACTGCAGAGACAAACAGACAAGAACACACACACAGTTGTTACTCCGGCATTGCAAAGAGTAGCACAATCAGACTCGCTTGGTACAATGGTGTTGTTTGAATAGGTCAAACAAAAGAGCTCTTTGGCATCTAAATCGAGCCAGATGATGAGTATCCCAGGAGGCTGAATAGGCAGCTTCAGCCTCCTACATACTCGCTCCTCCAGCCCTGATGCATCAGTGCGCCGCCTGTTACTGTGGACTAAAATATCCGTTATTAGCATGGAAGCTGCAACTCATTAGTATCCAGGCTAATTCTATGGTGCTAGCTAATTTGCAAGTATGCAGCCTCTTGCACAGATGCCACAGTAGCCATAAAAAAACTAGAAAATAGAGAAAATAATTGGCTGTGTTTTACTCTCAACCTTTCTGGAAGAGTCATAGAACCACAACATCTTAACATGAAGCAAAGCACACAGAACATGCAATAAAGTTATCTTTTGGTAGAATTATAGAGAAAATGGCAACTTAGCTTAAATACTTTAAAAAGAACAGTTTCACAACTCAGATGCTGTTTTTAATAATCCCTCCCTGATTTAACACTAAAAGCTAATATATATAAGTCAGATCACCTAGTTTACTTGCTTGTGTCGAAACTGACTCATGCATGGAAATGATCAATGTTCACAGCAGGTTATTTCTGCACTCCAGGGCTGGAGCTACGGTTGAGGTCACTGAGTTCAAACATTTGGCAGTTTTAGCAACATGGGGGTTATTTAAACACTTCAAATTAAATATGGAACCTGGAATCCATTTAATAGGCTGATTCTATTTTTTTTTTCCTTTAATTTGGCATAAATTAGGCTAACAGAAAATAGATAAATAAAGCCTTCAACCTTCATTTTATCACAACATTTAAATTTTTAGCAGTTTATATCAGTTAAGTGAGTAATTTCTTTTTTCAATTACAGACTTTATTTTCATGATCTTGCCATGATACAATAATAACAAATTAAATCTATTTATGAAGCACATTTAAATACAGAACTGCAGGATATGAAAATATAAATAAACAATGAAATATGAAGAAACAATGAAACTACAAGTGTGAATGAAGAGTGGAAAACACACCCGTCACACAACAGGATATTGTTGCAACACAAAAAGCCAATTCATAAATCCTGTGGAAACTAGATTTCCGAGTACAGAGAACTTGAGTAAAAGCGTGTTGTAACAGCATGTCACCCCAGACTGCCCACAGATATCAGATACAAAGACAGGTGTGGTGAAGTTTAAGGAGGAGGCAGATGGGAAAACCACTGGATAAAGTTCTTGACGTCAGCATGATATCCCAATCCATGACAGGTATGGGTCTGAGGTGATGGAAAAGAAGAGAGCACAGAAATATAATGTCCTAGTAGGAGGATGGTGCAGTTCAACTCTACTTAACATTTCCCTCAGGCTAACGTGAGTGAGAGTCACAGAGGATTGTGGGTGGAAGACGTAAGAAAAAAAAAAAGAGACCTCTTTGGACATCTTCTCTCCCCTCCTATCGCTCCCTTTGCCTCTTTTTCTCTCCCTCTGAGAAGGATGACAAAATGGGATGATTGTGAAGGGGCGCCTGGTTACCCTGGATACAATAATGAGGGCATTGCGTGGTAAATCCAATTTGCCATGGCACTCTCTGACTCATTTGAGGTGAATGTGTGTGAGTTAGTGTTTGCGTGTGACGCGCATGTGGCTTCATGTGTCTGATGGAGGAGGACCATAACGTTCAGTACTGTGCAGCCCATCTTGCACATACTCATGCATGTAGACACACGCACACTTAAAAGGTAGACGCATCGTTTCTACGTCTCTGCAAACTGTTTTCCGACTGGAAGAAGCAACAACCACAAACTGGAGATCACAGATTGGATCTTACATTCCTACAGTAAGTCATAGTACAAGACAGTCCTGTCATAATCACACCAAAGACACAAGCTGGAAAAACCATACATTATCCAAATTTAAGACCCGAGAATGACCATAATGAAACATAGAGGTCATTAACCACAAAATGAGTCTGAGCAAACAAAAGAGCGACAGAATGTATGAACTTGCAAATAAGTTCTGAATTTAAAACCGCTCTCGTTCAAACTTCACAGTTTCTTAGCAGCATCCACTCTAAAATGATTCACGCAAAAACACCAGCTGGACAAACCGGCAGCCTGTAATTGTTTGAATATACTGCCTGGTTTAGTGTGCACGAGCCAAAGTTATGTTACTAAAAAGCAGGAACAATTGGCAGATATACCTACTGTAAGCATATTGGTATCTTTTCATCTTCATATGGTTGTATGTCCTGACTCTGCGGTACATTATGTGAAAGGATAATCCCAGCAGACGCCTCCTTGCCAGTGTGAAGCCTACGACTCCTTTTGTGCTGTCACCAATTTCTATTTCTGTGCCCTCTCCCCGTCTCTCCCTGTCGCTATTGTATTTTGTCTTACTCTGTTCCACAATTGGATCCTTTTCTCTCTCGCTAATTTACTCTTTGCCTTTCTGTCTCCGTCCCAGAGTGCACAGGGTGCATCAGACAATGGCTCCAATACAGCCGCTGCGAGCCAGCTGTGCAGACTGGCACCACAGAGATGTCAGTGCCCGTGTTGTGGCCGGCCGCTGCAGGCTTCACCTCAAGGGAAAAGATAACAGGCAGCTGAGGCACTCAACCAAATGAACCAGCAGACCACAGCCTTATATAGCTGCCCTTTTGTCTCCGACGCTTAATAATAAATTAACACGGATGTACTCAAGACAACCTGGAGGATGATCTCATAAAAACAACTGCTGTAGCAGCAAAGTGCTTTTAATGTGTAGATCGGGTGTTGATAGGATGGATTTGTTTAAGGAGGTATAATTGACTGTTCACTAAACCCCACCTATCAATCCAATGCTGAAGCATCTAGAAGTTGGTTATCCTTGCCTTTCCAAAAACCAAAAAACGTAACTGCAAAAGCGTAAGGAACAGATCTAACTATGCTTTCATCTGCTCTTAAGTAAACTGTAATCATTAGCATGTCAGGCTAACTGGCTCACTACAGTACAGTTATAAAGTCTCTCTTTCAGGGCCAAGGAGCACAACTTACATTGTTAAAGGTTTCGTTAATAAAAGCCACGTGCAGGAACAGCATGTCCACAGTATGGAAGCCGGTCCTGGACGCTATACAGCTAACTTTAGTGTCTCTGTCCTGCTTTTAATTAGATTTGGGGAGGTTTACACAATATTTAAAAGTCAGACGGAAACAGCATTTTCAACCAACTCATTTCCAATAAAAATGATCTTTGTCGGCTACAAATGAGAAGCTACTTCAGTCTACCTCTGTTTGAAATCGAGGACGTATTGTTTAAAAATAACTCGTGAGGTATTTAAAATTGCATGTGCTGTGTAGAGCAACGGTAACAGTAACTCAGAGTTCATGAAAGTCCACTCGTGCTCCAGCCATAAAATCACTTTGTTATGACATATTTCTGGCATTTAATATCTCCCCACAGCTCCAAGCAGTTAATTAAATATTGCATAATGCAGTCCTTTTTTTTTTTTGACAGAGAGACATTTTCCGAGGGTCTAGGAGTTGCAGCAGGGTGGGGCAAGAACTTTGAAAACCACAGTTTCCTCTCCCACGCCACTCAGCACATCACCATGTCCTCCTTCATACATTAGAGCCAACACTAAAAGGGGAAGTCAACTTTCAAAACTAGAAAACACAGGCAACTGATGCAATGCACCCTATGGGCGGTATTACCCAACGATATGATCTTCACGGATATTGTTTGAGCTGCAAATAGTGTGGCATGACACTTACAATCAAACATCTGGATTCAAAAGATAGAGTGAGCAGGCAGAGGTGGGGTCCATTTAGAGATTTCATTATTTAAATTCTTCCATGTGAACAGGAAGTGAGGATATCACAATACCACTTCTGAGAAATTAGGGTGGGGACGTGGAAGGAAGGTTGGGTAATAGTAAAATAACATTAAGTGCCTATTGCAGCTGTATTTCTCTGAGAGTACAACACAGTGCACATGTGCCACAGTGGCCATACAAGGTGTCACATTTAGGAAGTGGGTGGAGGATGTATTCAGAGTCGGAGGATGACGGAACTGGTCGCTGAAAGTGTTACACATGTAGCCTTTCTGCCCCGATGGTCAGAGGAAGAGGGGCAGTGGGAGCTGGAAACTGTAGTGACAGCTCATCATCACGCATGAGGGCATCTAAAAAACCAACTAAAGATGCTCTGTATGGGTGTGGGTGTGGTGTGTTTTCCTGGTGTCTGGAGTCACTCCAGAATGATGACATCTGTCATGACTACACATCTGTCCTTCTCCCTGGAGTATGAGAATGTAGATACACCAAAAGTACATGACCTACATACTGTACATATACATTTTGGTCAAATAGCAATTTGGATTTTTATTTATTTATCAAACACTATCTAAAGCAGCTATTTCAGATATTCCATGCAAATCATATTATTATATGAAATAATGATGCATCCCGCTTAGATAGAAACAAAGAAATATATTTGTTATATTTGTCACTAAGGCTGGGTATCATTTAACATTTTACACAATCGAAATATAAAATATATTAAAATTAAAATATATCTCACATTGTTGAATACAAGCATGTTTTTTGTTCTATCTTAAGTGGTAAAAGACACGTTTTTTTTGTTGCTTTAACTTATTAAGAATAAATGTTGATTGCACAATGTAATGGCGATAGAATAATGACACCATTGCCGTTTAGATTGGCTCCCTATAAGCTCTGGATCTTACATTTCCCATAATGCAACCAATGGCTTCTTTGTATTAAACCCTCCCTGCCTGGTAACATCTTTCAAACTCCACACCCCCCCCCCCGTTTGTAAAGCAGGCTTTCATTTAGAAATGTGTGGTCTCCAAGAAATAGATTTCAGTAGAGCAACAGAACGAGACTCTCCCACAGCATTGGAGAGTTGAGTCAAGTCCGTCTTTCCGGTTCATCAGCATTTGAATGTTTCTTCTCATCAGTGAAGCCAGCATGGGTTTAACTAAGGCCAGCATCTTGCACACACACACACACACACACACACACACACACACACACACACACACACACGCACACACACACACACACACTCTCATGTTTGTCTGGCATCCTTCTGAAGGGAATGGACACTCAATAAAGCCACATCCTGGCCACCATGAAAACCCAGGAGTTCTACTGAGAAGCACAAAGAAGAAACTGTCAACCCGGTCCAAACCCAGTGACATGGGAACCATGAGCTAGTGTTGCCATATACTCAGACGATGCCAATTCTTCCAGCCTTGTCCTTGAGACGCTGACACTTTTGATCAGTCAGCCTTATGTTATTCTCCATGTCTCTATGAATTGAGTGAAAAGATGAGATGGTGGGAGGCGTTTTTTTGGATGTCTATGCTGTGTGTTTGGATAGCAACATGTTTGAAGACCTGACAAAAGTGATGATTTGGCAAAAACACAATAAATCCTGAGACAAGAACGTGGACACACATTGAAGAGAAGAGGAGACAGAGCCAACTGATACCGAGAAAAGAAAGAGTTTTTTGTGTAATAAAAATCTTGCAATATGGAACTAATTCGTGCTGCTCAGATCAACCTCATGTATTTCTTATTTATAGCAGTTCAAGTATATTGTCCTGCTGCAGTGGGATATTAAAAAAGGCCCTCCAAGAAAAAGAAAAAAACAACCTCATCTGTTCATATTTTTCAGCATTTCCTTGTATTGACTGTGTTGTGCTTCTCCATCATGAAGCGCTTTCAAAGTGTTTTCTTCCAAACATTGGATCTTGTGAGTCATCGTGAACGAGGCTGATGGAACACAACAAGGTCAACCTGAACTTTTATCCCTGTATTGCAACAAAAACAACAACAAGCTACATGGCCGATTTAATTTGCTCTTACCATTAAACAGAGATGTCAGAGGTCAGGCTTGGCTACAGTGCAGCCCTTTGAAGGCAGTGTCTCTGGTGCTTCAGCAGTGTGGGTGTTGTGTGGCTGCTAGAACACTTTTGAACTCTCTCAGTATTAAGAGAATTTACATGCCAATATGCACATAAAAAAACCTCAGCAGGCAGCTGAGAAAAAAAGCTCTGATTAACACAGTCCAACACCAAATGGTAGACAGAACAAGTTAGCAACTAGCTGGTGAACATAGTGGAGCATTCAAAAATGAGACCAAGATGCATCAGTTCATCCCAAATATGACTCCAAATAAACCATAATGTCGCTCCATGTCAGCTGGATGTGTTCTTCAGTGTTTGTTAACATGCTGGCCATATCAAGTTATTTAACATAGACAACAGGAGTTCATTCTACATGTATGAATTCATAATCATCATGATCAGTGAAATTAGGGGCATATTTGTTACATGAGCTACAGCAGAAATAAACATGTACATGAACAACACGTGCCCTTTTTTTGGGAAGTGCCAGCAGTGTTTTATTTTGTTCTCTCTTCCCTCCTTCTCTCACTCTCGCCCCTTGTCTTTCTCTTTTTCCATTAGTCTTTTTCTCTGTTCACAAGCAGCCCACGTAGCAGCCCTGCTTGTTGACTTTATTGTGTGAAATTACAGAGAAAGGACCAACACATTTCCACACTCGCACATGTGCCCTGAAAGCTTCTGAATTGAATTATTTGCAGGGTGAGAGGGGGACGGAGGAACATGCAGATAAGCAGAACAGAACGAAGAGAAAGGGTGTGTGTGTGAGAGCAATAAAGGAAATAAGAAAAAAGAGGGGAAGAAAATGAGCAGCCAGTGAGACCGAGAGAATCATTTCCAGCTACAGCTGACAACTGGAAAATGAGCCGAAGCAATATGTAATCTCCTCTGATGTAGTTCTACCTCCCAACGCCGCCTCCTGCATCAGTGGCAGCAGAGGCTACAGTAGTGAGGAGGCGCGTTGCTATGGAGTGGGAAGATTTTCAGAGAGTGAGCACCATTACAAATCTGTTTGTGGAGAGAAGAGAAGAGGGGAGGCAGGGGGATAATGAGAATCAGAAGGGGGGGGGGGGGGGGGGGGGGAGGTCGCAGGCCACGGGGCCGATAAGTGAGAAGAGAGGCTGAAAGAGATGAGAAAGGAGGCAATAAAGCAAATGCATCAAGGGCAGAGGTGAGGGACAGAGAGGTGCAGAAAAGAGACAATGTGCAGGCAGGTCATAGACAGAATAACACAATCTGGTTAAGTGTTTAGCTTTGACCACCTCCATTATGGCCTCAGCTCCATTTAAAGTAAAAAGTGGTGGCATGACAGCTAATTAATGACAATTTTTATTGCGGTTTTGTGCGTATCGCTAGAAGAAAACAAGTATTTCTCTCTTTCAGCCCCTACATTATTCATAAAATCAGTCGGATGATCCTTTGAGTGGCACTTTGCCCTCAGCGTGGTGCCAGAAACAAGAAGAATAAATTGCAATCTTCAGAGGAGGAAGAGAGCATTTTTCATTACATTACACACACTACGGCATTGTTGAGTGGAGAGCAAGTGCAATCTTTTGTGTTGATTCACTTCCCTCTGAGCTGAGTAGAGGAAGATACAGTATTGTGTCTATGTGTGTGTGTGTGTGTGTGTGTGTGTGTGTGTGTGTGTGTGTGTGTGTGTGTGTGTTGAACTGTAATGAAGACGACATTCAGCATTCATGTATTATATTATCAAACTGTGAAGGCCCTCTACTGGTGGCTACTGGAAACACAGATTTCAGTCAGGATTATAACCGATGCAACAATGGTGACGTCTTCTTAATTGTTAAGAGATAAGATAAGAACTTTATAAATAAATGATTTTTAAAAATATACATGCTACACTATGTATTTTGCAAGTGGTAACCAAATATCATGGGTTAAATTTCCATACATGCCTTTAAAATGCTACAAATTTCTGTTTCGCAAAGTTAGTCAGACTCGTGTGCGTTACAAGTGGACTGTAAACCAAACAGTACATAAGTTAAAAGAGGCAACTTGCACCAAAACAAATGTAGAAACATATGATGAATGAACATTAAAAACCAAGACCTAGAACTACCGTACAATCCGATGTACCCACGACAGTCATTTCCACTACGTCAGCACATCAGCAGTCAGAAGTATTGAAGTGAACATGCATCAGGAGCAAGTGTCCTGGAGCAAGACATTGTGTCTTGCTCCAGGACACTTTGACATGCAGAGCCACAAACCAACAACCCTACTATTAATGGCCCAGTCACAGCCGAGTCATATAACCAGAGTTTACAGTTGCACAGTGAAAACAAGATGATGTAAAATTGAGTCATTTTCTGGCCTTAAAATGTATCTTATCTAACTCATCTCCCCACTGTTTCCTCAACACACACACACACACACACACACACACACACACACACACACACACACACACACACACACACACACACACACACACACACACACACACACACACACACACACACACACACACACACACACACACTGGAGTGACTTCCATAATAAATGGCCTCATTCAGGTTTAATCAGCATCTCAGATAAGAGCTAAATCAACTTTTCTGATCCTGCATGAAAGAAAAAAAACTAAATATGGATCAATACAAACACTCCCGACTGTATCAACTTCCTGTTTTAGTCAAGTTATTATTTTAGCACTTTTATCAATAGTTGATGGTAGCTGATAATACAGCTTTGATCAGTAGTCATATCTAATGCAGCCGTTCCTATAAAGTGTTTGTATCTTTGTTCAGAAGTGATATAGATCAAATTATTATATGCTTAAATCATCTACTCTGTGGTGGCCGCTGGTAAAACCCTGCAACCTCTACTATTTTGTTAATAAATACTGAGATAATCAGCAGTGGACAAAGCCAAGGAAATAATCAATAACTTTCAGCCTCAGTGCTTCTTCCTCTTTGAAGTGTTGGCTTCAAACAGCCGACGGTCAGATTAAAAAGGCAGGAGGGAACATGTTTACTACCAGAAAACCTAAAAGATAATCAATGGGATTATCACACAACATTGTGCTGATGTAAAATGACGCTGCATCTTCAAGTCTTCCTACATTTGGAATAGTGTCCCAGAACACCGTTGTGGGATGTTTTAGGATAAGGTGGCCTCGTGTTTGGTAGTTTGGTAGCTTCTGTAGTGCCTTGAGTCTATATAATGGAAACTATGCAGATGTAAAGGCAAGACATTGGCTTGGGAAAGCCTGAGGGTAAGAGGTTCATCAGAGCCCACCTGAGTCTAGTGGTTCACTGCCTCCATCAAACAACATTGATCAAATGTGCAGACAAAAGAAATACAGGACATGCTCTCTTCAAAGCATCAGCATTGCAAGTCTGTCCTCCCTCCCTCCCCTTCCCTCCCCCTCCACACTGCCACAAGGCTGAAACGAAAAAAATGCGAAACACACAGATATCAAGTCAATCACACTCAACCATGCATACAAACAAACACAGAGCGTCCATACTCTGTGAAGAAAGACATTTTATTGATCCCCGGGAGAAAATTAAATACTTTTTCTATTTCCTCTCTCACTGTCATCTCTGCTTCGAAAGCACTCTCATGAAACAGTGCCGACAGGATGTGGGATGAGGACAAAACTGCACTTCGCTCAAGTTGTAGTGACCAAATCTTTCCAGCTCAGCAACATTCAGTCAACAGCAGCCAGAGTGCACTCAGTCCATCACTCGATCCACGTTCTCCGCATTTAACGATACACATGTTTTCACAGTGCGTATGTACATTCATGTTTTTCTTTTTTGGGACAATGGTGTGTAAGCCAACAGCAGAACCTAAATATTACCCCACTAGACCCATTTGGCACGGCTACAAGTGCTGTAATCAATCTGATCCTACACAACCAACACAGATGCTATTTCAATTAAACATTCACAGATCAAGACTGATCAAATAGACCACAGGATCAGCTGTGGACCATTTCTGTGTGCTGATGGGATTATTATTAAAACGTTTCATGTTAACATATAAGAATATGTCTTCAGTCATCCAGAAGTGCTTCAATAAAACTTGCATTACAACTAGAGACACTTTCATCTTAATTGACCCTGCCTGCCACTTACCAGGTGTGATGAGCGGTTTGCAAAATCGACTCGAATGGGTCCAAATTATATGATTAATGCAGAAGCTATTAGAGGGAGTTTGTGTCATGAACCTACATATATGTAGTCTGGTGTATAATTTCATTAAGAAACAGACATTACCCACCCAATATCACTCTTATCCGACACCCACTGTGGGGGGGTGTATATGGCGCCTGCTTGTTGGAAAAAGAGAGAGTAGCACTCACTGAGTCACATTACTAATTTAAAACACTAAACCTGGAGG
Organism: Leptoclinus maculatus; assembly: GCA_032191485.1. Taxonomy (NCBI): domain Eukaryota; kingdom Metazoa; phylum Chordata; class Actinopteri; order Perciformes; family Stichaeidae; genus Leptoclinus; species Leptoclinus maculatus. The sequence goes on from JAVDOI010000002.1 coordinate 29,736,742, forward strand.
ATTGTGCAGTATATTATTTACATGCTTAAAACCGGGTCGCATCAGAAACAGAAGGTAACGGTGTCTATTATCCACAGCGTGAAGCTCATAAAGGACAGTAGAGCAGCACACAGTAGGAGTCACTATCAACACTTCATTCGTCAAGACAGAGATGAATTCACTGGGAGCTTCTCAGGTTCACAGCTGCACTTAAAAACAATTAAGGTACAGACCCAGAGGACATTTTTGAAAGAAACACAAAACACGAGGACAGAGAAAAGCCAAACTGGTACAAATCAGAACCCCCAATCCTATCTCGATTCACAGACACTTACGGTTGAACTCCCTGCGGCAGACATGGGGCCTCCAGGGTCGCTTTCGTATCCAGTTCAGACGCCGAGGCAGCTCCATGATGCCAAGATGGTGCCAGTGTGTGACGGCCACTCACCCATCAAAGAGCAGCACCCCCGGTGCTTCTGCCCATCCCCAGGGCAGACTCTCCCTCCAGAGCATCAGTGGTGCCAAGTATCCCCCCGTAAGCAGCCTGGATCTTTTAAAGCTAATAATTGACTTTATCTTTCAGCCCGCCCTGCGCTCTCTGAGTGAGAGCTGTTATTGTAGCCGTTGGTGCTCGGCTGCATTTCCCCTCCACTGCTTTATCTTTAATGCATGAGTCAGTGGAACCCAACTCCCTCCACTCCTGGGGAGGGACAGAGGCAGAACTCTCCCCCAGGAACGGGCGCCTATTGACAGGCAGCATCTGAAGCAAAGAGCGCACACATACTGCTGAAATGTGATGCCTCCGCACCGAGCCCTCGGGGAGGCAAGGTGGATGGATGGACAGGAGGTGTGGCTTGGCCAGCCACCTGAGGAGGCTGAACGGAAGACGGTCAGTCAGACACACCAAGACAGGGGGACACTGTCCGAGTGTGTACACACAGAAATACACAGCATCATGAAGAACTATGGCAGACTGCTGACAGCTATGTTGGTCTTTAATCCTCTGCCACCCTGAATATTTACTTTGGTTGCAAAATCCTGTAGCTATGAAAAAGAATATATATATATATATATATAGATAGATAGATAGAAACTTTATTCATCCCCAGGGGGAAATTTGTTTGTAGCAGCAAGTTACAGAGTAGAATAAAATATGAAGTATGGAAATGCACAATATATACAGTACAATAAAACAACAGAGCAGATATTTAATTGAAGAAATAGAATAAAAAATAAGATAAAATAGAATAAAAATAAAAATGCACAGTATATACAATGAATTACAATGGTATCAAATGAACAACTAGGTAAACAAACTGAACAGTAGTGCAAGGATCACCAACAACAAGCAAGTGTTGTAGTCATTTGAAGGATGATGATCTGGCCAGAGGTGATTCGTTATAAAGTGTTATAGCAGAGGGCAGGAATGTTCTCCTGTATCTGTCCCTGTGACAGCGGAGCTGGATCAGTCTGTTGGAGAAAGTGCTCCGCTGTCCCTGCAGTAGGTGGTGGAGAGGGTGATCCTGGTTATCCAATATGGATAATAGTTTCTTCAGTGTCCTCCTCTCCACCACCTGTTCCAGATTGTCTTGTTTGCAGCCAATGATGGAGCCGGCCTTCTTAACTAGTTTGTTAAGTCTGTTGGTGTCTCCGGCTCCAATGCTGCTCCCCCAGCAGACTACGGAGAAGTACAGTGCACTGGCCACAACAGACTGGTACATCTCCAACATCTTGCTGCTCACGTCGAAGGATCGAAGTTTCCTCAAGAAAAAGAGTCGACTCATCCCCTTCTTGTACACAGCGTTAATGTTCGCCTTCCAGTTCAGTCTGCTGTCGATGGAGACACCCAGGTACTTGTACTCCTCCACCATGTCCACGTCCTCTCCCAGAACTCTCAGCGGTTGTGGAGCCGTCGTCTTCCTCCTGAAGTCGACCACCATCTCTCTGGTCTTGGCCACGTTCAGCAGCAGGTGATTTCTACCGGCACACTCTACAAAGTCATCCCTGTACTCCTCCTCCTCCCGTCCGTCCCTTATACACCCGACCACTGCAGAGTCATCAGAGAACTTCTGCAGATGGCATGACCCTGAGTTGTACTGGAAGTCAGTGGTGTACAAGGTGAACAGGAAGGGAGACAGAACAGTTCCCTGTGGGGCTCCAGTATCACTGACCACCGCATCAGACAGCACACGGCCCAGTCGGACAAACTGTGGTCTGCCTGTGAGGTAGTCAGTGACCCAGGAGACGGTGGACGCATTAACCCACCACCCAAAGCTTCTCACTCAGCAGCACTGGTTGGATGGAGAAATATAAAATCTACATGTTGATAATACATTACTTGTTAGATCCCATTCAGGAATCATACCGACTCCTACTGTAATACTCATGTATACTTATAAAACTCTACATTGAGTAGTCTGCTCATCTTTGACTGGAAAACGTTATCTGAACATGACATTTTGTACTGCATTATTAATCTGCTGTTGCATAACTGTATAGTTTTTTTTCCAGGGGTAGATCTAAATGTATAATGTAATAATAAGAAAACATTTAAAAAGTGCTGTCAATCAGTTTCTCATCAGAAAACTTCCCAAACCTCAAAATGTTTTTAAAAAGCTGGTTTGCTATACATAAATAAAGACGTGATGTTTTCTATAAAAAAAAGTCAGAAAATGGTTTTAAAAAGGAGAAAAAAGCTTTAACAGCTTAAAGTAACACTAACAGTTCAAAACCTCAAGATATTCATCATATCTGTACAGAACGAAGATAATTTATAAACAAATGATGTTAAACTTGAAAATAACTTGTTATTTTACAAACAAAACGGTACCCACTGGAGCTAAAGCAACAGAAACTGCAGTTAGAAAAGATTTCATGAAGCGTTACAAGACCACGACCTCTAGTGGCGGTCAGCCGCCATGTTTCCAGTTCGGGTAGAGGACAGAGGATAAGAACAGTCAAAGTCACTGAAACACACATTTTGAACTCTCCTTTATTCAAATAAAACAAAGTCAGTCTGGGCAAACAAGACTTCTTCCACTGAAAAGCACGTCTTGCCATTTGGTTTGTCCAACACATAATAAATAAAAACAGTCATCAGAGCAAGCACTTCAGACACAATTCAACAAATACACAAATCACAACTTTGTCAAACCCGAGCCAACCAGCACACACGGATTCAGTATTTGGTACCTCATGAAACACATAAAATATACTGCAACATTCAAGTCAACTATGATTTCTGAGTATATAAGAACTTTGCAACATAATTATACATGGAAAGACATTGAGAATATTCTGTGTTCACAGCAGATATGGTGCTTTTCTTAACACACACACACACACACACACACACACACACGCACACACCTGCCTAGTTTGGTTTAAACGATGACACCGACCCCAGAGGAAGCGACATTACAGATATCTAGCTGGTGTTGTGGAAGTGCTCAAGTCAAGACACTATGGGGTCCTAAATCCAGGTCCTGATTATTTCCAGCTGAGAATTAACTGAGCTTTATCAAAAATAGACAGGGCCTTTGGCAGACCACACTCACAGAAGGCACATAAAGTTCAGAAGAACAGCACAACGCTTCAAAGTTTGAATCGTTTCTACCTGGAGCTCGACTCACTACAGGTGTCATTGTCTCACTAGAAAGCAGACACACTTTGCTCCGGGCTCACAGCAGTCTGGGAGCAGAAAGACGGTCCCACTCTCAGCCCGTTTAAGACCGTTGGCTGTGCACGGTGAATAAATGGACCCACGCTGGTGATATATTCACAAGGCAACGTTACATTAAATACACTATTTGTGTTACAAACTCTGCGGGTAAGAAGAGGACGTAACAGCTACAACGTGTGCATATCGGCGTCTGTTTGTTTGAGAAGACAAACATCACCCAGAGGAGTCTGGCAGGTATGTTTGCGTGATCCGGAAACCATCACAAGATAGCAATGTACATATCTATAATCCTTTAGTTACATTACTCACTGGTTTGTGTTTGAAGAGAGAACAAGGGGACAGAAACGGCATGAACAAAAACGTGGAAATTGTAGATGGACTCTGGAGTGACACATGGAAAAATCTCATAGCTCGTCCCTGGAAGTAAATATTAGGTGCCTCCTGGCTACCACTAGGAGGCACCAGAACTCAGCTATAGCCCTGAAGATGCATTCAAAGGATTCTCAGTGGAACAGAAACAGGATAGAGACGGATTTATCATCATAATCAACTGACAACAAGTTTGCAAAAAAAAATATAACAGCACTTTTGTAAATAATCTCTTCCCTCTTCTAATCAAGCTAATAATTACAGATATGTCCATTTGGTCATCCAGTAGAATAACAGATTACAATAAAGCTTTTCTATAATCAAGGTAGCTGTACAACAAAACAGACAAAGAAAATGCGATGTGCAAATTTGCCGCAGTTTTTCCAGACGTCTGTCAAAAAGTCCAACAACAATGTTTTTGGGACATCGCCTGGCTGCCACGCCGATTCAGTTGATGTTTTAAACTCCAACTAAAAAAAAACTAATACATTTATGAAAACTACACACTGGTTTGCATCAACATCAGACCGGTAATTTGCCAATCTAAACATTTACACACAAGCAGTTGGAGTAACCTGTGATAAGGGGTCTCGAGCGTCCTTTCAAAAAGAGTCACAAGGTTTGAACCATCCATGCTCATCTTCCACATATTAAAAATGAGCTACAGGCTCGTGTTAACATAACCTGTTAACACGAGGTGTGATGCAACACATGTAAAGCATAAACATTTGTAAATACACCCGTGTACTTCTGCCATAACCTGTTTCTGAACAAATCACCTGAGTCATGCTTGCCGAGCGGGTTCCTTGTGGATCAGGTCGTTACTTTTCATTCGTCACCTTCAAGGCTTTCTGTCAGCTTTTGTGCTGGAGTTGCAGTTGTACGGGCACATGTGTGGAGGGAATTACACAGTGAACACTGCACTGTGTAATAGCATGTGACTGTGCTCAAGTTCCCCTGAGATAATCTATAGAGAGCTGTTGTTTGGAGGGTTGTACCGAGCATCATTTTTTAAATCATGCCGAGTAAAATCCTGCTTTTGTATTTATATGGCTTGTGCGTGAGAGAGGAGGAAGGGTAGAGGTGTGTTAAGCTCACCGCTCCAGTTTTCTTCATCCTCCGTTTAAAACAATCCAGCTATACTCATCTAAATCCTGATTGTCTGCAGCTCTCAGCCTCCTTTGTGTTCATTCTTCCTCTTCCATCCCTCCATACAGTATTTCACACGAGGGGTTTTGTTGCTCCGTCATTCGATCTTCTCTGGGTCTAAATTGTCCAGGTCGATACCAGGCGAGGTCACGCAACACAGGCACAGCTTTTGGGTGTACAGAGAGATGTGATCTGTGGTGATAGAAGAAAATAAAATAAATCAAGGGTTGTACTGAAGAAAGAATTTAGAGGGATTACTAGTTTAAACATTTTGCATTAAACAAATAGTATTAGGAGGGATTATTCTTCAACTGCAGGTTTTATAGTTGCACTATAGAACCCTTTACAGTATGTGGGCTCATTAATACACTGAACTTTGAAGCGGTAATCTCAATCACTCTTCAGCTCTTAACAGTAAGACGAGGAGTCTTTACAAGTGCCAACGGTAGCTGGTCTACATGCAACTTACAGTAAGACTTGTAAGCTACTTTAAGAGGTGATCCGTAATAACACCACACGTCCGCATTCATGCACAGGGATTTGCTTTTACAGCTTACGTTCCCGGACTTTGAACGTTGTCAATTAGCCGAGCCAAAATACTGACCGATATTGGCCTATTGTAGATGTATCTGTCGGCCGATACAACCGAACAAGAAATCACAGAACAGAAATGCCAAATAAGGTTTCAGGTCATTTGGAAAGAGTGTAACTCTTACAGTTTTTCTCACCAGAGAGCACCGACAGGTTGATTTTTCCAACTCTAAAATGATGATTATGCATGCATCAATACAAACCTAAGGGATAGGTATGAACATTTTTAACATGTTGTGTTTAAGTTTAAATAAATTACTATCGGCCCCATTTATAAATCGTACTCAGATTTTTTAAACTCCCAAATATCAATATCAGCCTCAAAACTCCAGTCCATCTCATCGGTCAGGCTTTTATCTCAATGTTACTTTAGTACAAATGTTTGTAATCTAATGTTGAAAAAGGCAACCTCCAGTCTGCTGCTGGGGATTAACCGGTCATGCTTTTTTAGGCATGTTGGTACCCATGCATATTTGTATAATGGTTGAATCGTCTTGAAAAGCAGCCCAAAAATATCAAAAAGGAGTATGAGGGTCTCCCAACACAAACATCATGACCACTGCTATGACATGCACAACGGCGCCAGTTGAAGCCTCTTACCGAGCATCTTTCCGAGGAAGGCTGGTCGTGAGCTAGATGGCAGGTGGATGCAAAAGTAGTAGACTGGTACACCAGACAACGCCACAGCAATTCCCACCAACGAGTTGATGGTGTCGCTGTAGAGGGGAACCACAACCAGGAATATGCTGCACAAGCAGTAGACAATCGGGAAGAACAACGAGAGCTGCATGGGAAGGGAGGGAGGACAGAGGATAAACAAAAGGTTTAGTGAGAAAGGTTAGGGAGAAGAAATGTTGAAAACTTTGAAAAAATGACATTAATAAACATTCTAACCACATTCCTCTGATTATACAAGTGTGGCTCTAATCGCCCTTAGATTGCTCAGCCAGCATGCAGTACGTGATTAGATTCAGAACATCATGGGCTTTTAACATCGTCATAAGGCAAGGCAAGGCAAGTTTATTTGTATAGCACATTTCAACAACAAGGTAATTCAAAGTGCTTCTCATAAAACCATTAAAAGCATCAAAACATAAGGCACAAGAAAAGGAGATTTCAAAACAATTAAGAACATTCATTGAACATTAAAAACAGTCATTAAAACATTAAAAAGCAGTGTAAGAAATAAAATACAGTAGTAAATGCAGGAGATTGATTAATATCCTTGAATCTGGTTCAATTAAAGGCAGCAGCAAACAGAAAAGTCTTCAATCTTGATTTAAAGGAGCTGAGGGTCTCAGCAGACCTGCAGCTTTCTGGGACTTTGTTCCAGATATTTGGGGCAGAAAAACTGAACGCTGCTTCTCCACCTTTAGTTCTGACTCTGGGAACAGAAAGTAGACCGGTCCCAGACGACCTAAGGGGTCGGGATGGTTCATAAGGTAGCAGCAGATCAGAGATGTATTTTGGCCCTAAACCATTCAGTGCTTTATAAACCAACAGCAGGATTTTAAAGTCAATTCTTTGTTGGACAGGAAGCCTCAGACCTCAGAACTGGAGTGATGTGATCCACTTTCTTTGTCTTAGTGAGGACTCGAGCTGCAGCGTTCTGAATCAGCTGCAGCTTTCTGATTGACTTTTTACAGAGACCTGTAAACACACCGTTACAGTAGTCCAGTCTACTGAAGATAAATGCATGGACAAGTTTTTCCAAATCCTGTTGAGACATAAGTCCTCTAACCCTTGATATATTCTTCAGGTGATAGTAGGCTGATTTAGTAATTGTCTTGATATGGCTGTTCAGGTTGAGGTCTGAATCCATAACTACACCTAGATTTCTGGCTTGGTTTGAGGTTTTTAACATCAGTGATTGAAGCTGAGCGCTGACTTTCAATCGTTCGTCCTTGGTACCAAAAACAATTACTTCTGTTTTTTCTTTGTTTAATTGAAGAAAGTTCTGGCACATCCAGTTGTTGATTTGTTCAATGCATTTACCCAGCCCTTGTATGGGATTATAGTCCCCTGGTGATATAGTTATGTAGATTTGTGTGTCGTCTGCATAATTATGATAACACACTTTGTTGTTTTCCATAATTTGAGCTAGTGGAAGCATGTAGATGTTGAACAGAAGAGGCCCCAGTATTGAACCTTGGGGAACACCACATGTCATTTTAGTCAGTTCTGATGTGTAATTAGCTACAGACACAAAGTATTCTCTGTCCTTCAAGTAGGATTCAAACCAGTTAAGTGCTGTGCCAGAGAGTCCCACCCAGAGTTTTAGTCTTTCTAGTAGTATGTCATGGTCGACCGTGTCGAATGCAGCACTGAGATCCAGTAATACTAAGACTGAAATTCTGCCATTGTCTGTGTTTAAGTGGATGTCGTTGAAAACCTTAACAAGAGCAGTTTCAGTACTGTGGTGCTGTCGAAAGCCTGACTGGAAGACATCAAAACAGTTATTTACGGCCAAGAAGTTGTTCAGCTGTTGAAAAACCGCTTTTTCAATTATTTTACTTAAAAATGGGAGGTTTGATATTGGCCTATAATTTTTCATTGTTGCGGAGTCTAAATTAGCCTTCTTTAGGAGCGGTTTAATAACTGCAGTTTTTAGGGCTTGTGGGAAGACACCTGAGAGAAGGGATGTGTTTACAATTTGTAAAAGATCAGTGGTCATGCAGTTTGAAATATCTTTGAAAAAGCGTGTTGGTAGAATATCCAAGCAGCAGGAGGATGACTTCAGATGTTGTATAATGTCTTCCAAGCTTCTATGGTCGATTGAATGAAATTGTGTCATGATATTTGAATGGATGTTATTCAGAGATGGGGACAACACATATCCTGTGGTTGGTGTGGAGGCACTGACTGCTTGTCTAATTTTCTGAATTTTGTCAGTAAAAAAGGAGGCAAATTGATTGCAAGCCCAGGTGGATTGGAGCTCAGCAGCTACTGACACTGGAGGGTTTGTTAGCCTGTCGACGGTAGCAAATAAGGCGCGTGTATTGTTATTATTTTTGGTTATGATGTCAGAGAAGAAGTTCCAAAATTATAATTGCGAAGTCTCTCTTTATAGATGTCACAGTGAACCTGGAGATTTGTTTTTCGCCACCTGCGCTCAGCTTTCCGACACTCTCGTTTCTCTATTCTGACCAGCGTGGCATTTCTCCAAGGAGATCTTTGCTTACCCGAGACAACCTTCACTTTAGTGGGTGCAATGGCATCAATAACATTTTTAACTTTAGAATTGAAGCTATCTACAAGCTCATTGACTGAGATGCAAGAGAGGGTGTTTTCACCGGTGTTTTCAGAGATGTAACGCTTTGTCACAACCTCGGTTTGGACATTTGTGTGCAAGGAGATTGCACTCTCAAAGAAAACACAGAAATGATCAGAGAGTGCAACATCAGTCACAGCGACCTTGGAAATGTTACACCTTTGGTGATGATTAGGTCCAGAGTGTGCCCCCTGTTGTGGGTGGGTCCTGTCACATGCTGAGTCAGATCATAGTTCTCAAGGACACCACATAGTTCTATAGACCCTCTGTCCTGGGGATTATCAACATGGATATTAAAATCGCCAACAATAACAACACAGTCAAAATCAATACAGATTATCGACAGCAGTTCAGTAAACTCATCAAAGAAGGTTGCACAGTATTTAGGTGAACTGTATGTATGTGTATATATATATATATATATATATATATTTCTATTTAATTTTTATTTTATCGATTATTTTATTTCATTCATTTCTTAGTTTATTTTTAACGTATCCAACGGTCTCACTGAGCTTTCTGTTGTTACTATTGCCTTGTTTTGGCTGCTTTGACTGTCAAAGCACTTTGTGAACTCTTTTTAAAAAGGTGCTGTATAAATAAAGTTATTATTATTATTATTATTATTATAATAAAATAATCCTTTTTTAGGATTACAGCAGCATAGTGGATAGTGCAAACAAGAGACATAGTTAAAAAAACAATGCACGTCAGCATTCAAGCTGCATCAACTTCTTACCTTAACAGGCCGGTGCATATCAGGAGCTTTGATGCGCAGGTAGATCTGGCTGGCTATTGACAAGCCGATGAACAACCAGTAGTTGAAACTGAAGTAGTTGATTAACTGGAAGACGTCAGGCACAGACAGGTAGATCAGAGACATGCCACCCTGAAAAGAAGATTGTTCGAGTTTGGTAACAAAGCAAGCATCAGGGACACAGGCATCAAAACAACCAAATACACACAGTTCAATACTAAAACCAACCAGAATATGTGATACTAACATTGAAAAGCAGGGCAGGAATTGGGGTGAAACGCTTAATGTGGATCATGCACAGCACATTGGGCAGGTGGCCTTCTCTGGAACCAACAAAAAACAACCTGCAGGAGAAACAAAATGTTGAGAACACGTCACCATGTTTGCGCTTAGTTTTGCCGATATAGGATTTTGTAGAATAGCAAGGTCAATCTGCATTCAGGTGTGCCCTTATGTTCTCACCTGGAAGCAGCGATGATGGAGGAGTTGAGGCCTCCGTAGCAGGATATGGCCACAGACAGAGGGATCAGCCATCGACCCCAGCCCAGCACCTCATCTGCAAATGTCTGAGGAGACATTCAAAGTGTATTACTGCTCACATTCATTTATTGGTAATCAGTGGTGTTTGCAAATAAAAGTTAAAAAAAACAGATAATAATAAGATTAATAAATATAACAAATTAAGACGAAATTCATGGGAGCTACCAAAAGCAAACTCACTTATATATATCATCATACAATTTACAACAACTAAACATTGATGCACACTTCTATGCAAATTACAGTAATATCTTTGAAAACTTTAATGAAGCTTCTTTGAGTTCAGCGTCTTAAATCGGGATGTGATTTAAAATGTTTGTAGCAAACCAGATTTAAGTTCAAATATTATGAACTTTCAGTGCTGATGTGTGAAGCCCAAGTAGTGACAAATCCAGCACCATGGAGAGGCCCATGGCTAGTTGGAACATCAGTAACAATGAATACTCTATTAAACTAGAATTACCACCTTGCGTTTGTTCGCCTTTGCCAACCAGTCAAGTTGCAATTTACACCCACGTCTGTCCAAGATGTCACAGTGATATTTGACCACCAAAATCGTATCACTTCAACTTCGAGTCCAAGTGGATGTTTGTGCCAAATTTGAAGAAATGACCTCCCTGCGTTCCACCGCTATCGGCGGCACGGAGGCATAAAAGCAGATAATAAAAAAAAACAGATAATAAAAAACAGTAGGACTCTTCCTCCTCCAATGTACTAATCACATCCCCATGTTCCCGTTTGGGGCGCTAACCTCTTTAGCTAAATGAGGTTCCTGCCATCATCTCGATCCTACAGCCACAGATAACCAAAAGGGAGTACCCAACCAGACACTAGTGCCCGTGGCTGCCAGCCAGACTGAACGAGACGACAGCAGGAGACAGGAAGCAAAGATCAAACCCTGCCGTCCCTACAAGGCTGAGCAGACGTTGTCCATTTGGATCAGTTCTGTGATTTACTAAGGTCGGCATTTGTATGCACACGGTCAGCCTGTCGGATTTGGTTACTGCTCGTATACATCTTCTTTAGTGCACAAGGAGAATGCACCAAGTTACTCACCACAGCGACGGCGTCACTCGCGAGCACGCTCTCTGCATCCATGACGACGTAGTACGCTATGTTGGTCAAGATGTAGATCACGGTGACAATGGGCATGGAAATGGCGATGGACAAGGGCAGATTCCTGAAAATGAGAAAAGTGGATTTCATTAACTCTAAAGATCTCAGTCATGTGAAATTCTCAAGTCAGATTACTTAGTTTTAAGTCAGATTTATGAAATGCTAGATTTACAGATTTATAATGCGTTACGTTATGGGCTTGATTAAAAGCAATGCCATCAGGAATGCTTGCTGTAAAAACCGTTCTGAAATAACAGACGTCGTACCTCTCTGGGTTTTTGATCTCCTCCGTGATAAAGTTCAGTGTGTCCCAGCCAGAGTAGGAGTAGAGTGCTGCATAGAGGGCCAGGGCCATGTTACCAGGGTCCAGTTTGGAGCCTTTGAATGAGTCCTCAAAGTTCTGGTCAAAACCTACACCAACACAAGGTTAGTTAATGAACCCAGTCCATAAAGATGTATCATCTAAGGCTAAATCATTCCTGAATATTTAATCTAGCTGATGTCTTCAATCATCAATAACAAGTGCCAAACACAATCCAAAACATAAAAAACAATCATGAAATGTGAATATCAATAGAGTTAAGGTAATCTGTGTGAGTACAGAAGAGATAAAACACCAAAATAAGATGTGGAGGAACAGCCTTGAAAAACAAGGTTTCACAACAATAAGGTCCTGAAACTTGTTGCAGTTTTGGGGAACGAACACATCATAACGAACACATTTGATATGGATAGTTTTCTTAGTGAGCTGGTCCAATGCATAAATTGTATCTATTGGTTAATCAGTAAAATAATGTGGAATTTGTCCAATAAGTATTGAAGTTGGAGCAGAGGTACAGCGGGTACAATATTTACTTTCGCATTGTTTTCAAGGAAGAAGATATTGGCTGCTCTTAAACTAACGCTTTAACCGTTTTACAGTATTCAGTTAGCGGATTCAATGAGTTCATCTTAAATAGTGCAGTAGTGTTGGAGTCACAGTGAGATTTTTGGGAACATCCTACCTTGTCCAAGCTTAACCAGGCCAGTGATGATGATGACGATGAGAGCTAGGACCTTCGCTACGGTGGAGATGACCTGAAGAATAGCCCCCCATTTCACTTTCATACAGTTCACACAAGTCAGCAGACCTGGTAGGAGAAAAAAGAGGAAAGAAAACAGCAAAACACTATTGTCGTAAGTCTGTGGCAACTACAAGTAGCAGCACAACAAATGTTTTTCCAGCATCTCAAACTGAGGCATGCAGCCAAGTGGGAGAAAAGTGTTGCACTGTGAGTTGCATAAAACATCTGCAGCCCGCATAGTATCCCATATGAGAAGAATGTCAACGCGAACAATCAAACATGCCAATACACATCCATTGTTTTTTGTAGGCCTAGTTTTTTTTTTTTTAGAATAGAAAAAAAATCCCTTAAAATGTGATTTAATGTCAGGCCTCATCGCCCAGCCCTAATCATAACGATATTTAGGTTGAACAGCTGCATTTACATTGCCATTATTCTTCTTCATTGTCCTTTATCCAGACACATAACAAAGCTTTAGGATTGCCATTCACTAAGCCAGCAAAGTAGATTTAAGGCAGAGTTGAGAGGAAATCCACAAGTATTAAGTGTAGTTACGCACATATCCCTTTAAGAGCAATGCAAACAAAGACTAAGTGAGGCAGCTTTGTTTGGAACAGTTCACATAACATGAAGGTGTGTCATCTAATTAAATGCAGCATGCATGGTTTAACATGTACCAGTAGTGCTGGTAACAACAACTACCTTTCAGCTGTTGTGATAGCTTCTCCTAAACTCTCCCTCAAACTGCCAACAGTTTGCATTTGACTTCACAGGAGTCACATATGATCACTGTAAACACAAGAGTGCGGGGTGCAAAAGAAAAGCAAATTTAGTAACCCATGCCAAATACAGTTCCACACATTAACAAATTAACTGTGATCATATTTGAACCTGTGGTTTTCATGGCATCTTAAAGCGATGACTGGACTGGACAGTGACAGACAACAGTGGTACTGCATCTAATTGGTGCACGGAGCCTTTTGAAGTGATGTTGTTGGTTAAAATTGCCTTTGAAGATCGGTATTATGTTAGGGATGAAGAGAGGCGGTACCAGTTCTGGTCAAACCTTCCTTCCACAACAGCTCCTCTCACTATGGATACTATACGCAGATGTCAAATATACATACATACACACACAGGGAGAGCCTTACATATGATGACAGCAGCGAGGAGGCGGACAGCAACATACGGGGCTGGACAGGTGGAGAAGAAGGGCTGCACCAGGTAGGTGGAGAAGGTCAGAGCTATCACTGCCTGACAAGCTGGCTCAACTATCAACAAGGACGTCCACAGTCTACAGAATTAAAAAGGTCTTCATTATAAGGCATACATGCAAGATTTCTTTTGTTAAACTGTATTAAGATAACAATAAGTAATAACAGACATGTCCTATACCTCTACCATTAGGAAAATGGCTTGAAAAATAATGAACTGTCTCCAATAAAGTCGTAAGAAATTAACACTTTCATGCAAAGCTATTTTCAAATGTGTGTGGAGAGTTGTGTAACTGCATTCTCAACCCATGCTTGCTTAATCAGACTTGTGAATATGTACAGGAATCTGAACCTTCTGTGTATTCAGAATCCGGGTGTGCTCGGGATGCCAATTTAGAATTAGTTTCTGACCAATAGCCGACCTTTGTTACCCGATCAATAACCGTTAACCGACTAGATAAGTGCCTTGCACACAGATTGAGATAGTTACACAACTCTCCACGAACATTTGCAAATAGTTTTGGGGCAATATTGGCTCCATAAGACTAACCATTTGCTGGGGGAAACTAAATCTATTATACTGAGCTGTATGTGTGAGCTTTTGCATTATAAGTTAAGAATATATATGCTAAATATTGTAATACACTGCAGGTAATAGTGTCAGAAAAAAAAAAGTTTGGTAGACTTGAATAAAGAACACATGGTAGAACAAGTACTGAGTTTCTAGTGTGAGTAGTTTCCAGGACAATATGTTAATGGTATGTTTACAGGGAGAAAGAGTAAAATTGTCACGATTAGGCTTTGCCTTCTGTGTTCTGTGTGTGTGTGTCTTTGTGTAGCTCCACACCCTCCTCTCCCTCTACCCGTCAGCCACTCCCTCAGCATCAGCCTAACTCCCTTCACCTGCCTCTGATCACTAATCAAGCACTCCCTCCTCATCAGCACAACTCCCCTCACCTGTTCAAGGCACTATATAAACCCCTGCCTCTCTGTCACTCTTTGCCAGATCTACCCGCCCGTTTGGCTTGTCCTGTTCCCGGTGTCCCGTCTGCCTCGTCCTGCTGGATTTCCCCCCTCGTCTCTTGTCTCGTCCGTGGATTCCCTGTTGTGTTTCTGTAAGTTTCCTGCTCTGATCTCATCATTTATTAAATACCTGCTTCACTCTATTTCTGGTCTTCTGCACTCGAGTCCTCCACCACACCCCCGTGACAAAAATAAATGCATACCGAACAAAAGCTAATAAACCGCCAAAGGCCTCCAGGATGTAGGCATAGGAGGCTCCCGATTTACGGATGGTAGTGCCCAGCTCAGCATAGCACAACGCTCCAAACACGGAAAATATCCCTCCAATGGCCCACACCACCAGGGACAGGCCAAATGAGCCTGTGTACATAAGAACTCCCTGCAGGACAACAGAGAGCAGAGACATCATATAAGTCTATATATTCCGTATAAGATACACAAGAAAGTACACTTTCAAGACAGAAAGACACATGGAAGATGTTCAATACATCCCAGAGTTGTCTCACCTCTGGTTTATTGTCTAACTTGTTTGGTGGGTGGCCTTCAAAATAATTCAAGTGCATTTCCCTGTTTGTTTGAGTTTTACAAGTGATGTGTAAGCTGTCAGTTGAACTGGCACAAAGACTAAAAGAACAAACCCTTGCCATTAATCACTAAATTCTGATTTCAGAATTTTAAATAGTATGCATTTTGCAATCAAAGAGCAATAAATATATATCAGGGCAAATACGGAAATCAATTGGGCTAACAAAGCAGAGAGTCTTACCTTAGGTGAGACGAAGATACCGGAGCCTATCATATTTCCCACGATCAGACAGACCCCGTGGAGGAGGGAAATCTCCTGCTTCAGCCGCATGCCGCTGCCCTGAGATGCCGAGTCTACCTCAGCGACCATTGTGAGGGGTTGAACAGACGTCAGCCCCAACTCGGATGACGCAACAGGGAAGTGATGAGGAAGACCGACTAGTTCCCGAAAGCGCCAAGAAAGTGACACGAGGTGAAAGAACAGAAAAACAATATGGTGGAATGGAATGAGGGTGAGACGGGGAGGAGAGAGTGTCACTGGAATGTGGAGACGTATGGACGTTTTAAACAGCCATTGTTGAATCCGAGGAGCAATTATCCACTGAGATAATCTGGAAGAAAAACAAGGAAACCGTGTCACAGAACTGCTTCACAAATCTCAGGTTTGCCGAGAGGAGACGGAGTAAGTGAGCCTGACTCCAGTGTGTCATTGGCATATATCCTTTTATCACCTAATGGACTATTAGGGGGGCAATGGGGTGGCTGCAAATGAGTAAATGAATGAATGAGTGACAGAATGGATTGAATTAACGCCTTCCTAGATTCACGAGGTGCTTTCCAAATAAGAAGCAGTAGCCTACTACATACCAGCTTCACTAAACTGCTGTTTGACAGAATACCTAAACCAAACTGATAACCCAGACACACATAAGGAGCTCCTTGTGTTGAGACTTCACTAGTCAAATGTATGCAAATCTGTGTGTTAAAACATACATTCAGCTATAGAACTTTCATATCCATCACACATGCTCTTTCCATGTTTGAAACACAAACATAGAAACAGTCACAATGACTAAACTTAACACAAACCCTCATGAATAAGTAAATAAATAAGACTTAAATACTGCCTCACAGCGAAATGGATTTTAAGCAGTTGTACACACTGTTCAATTCTAAATGTACACATAACTGGTAGCTAGCATGAATTTCACTACATTTGTGTCTTTATTTGTTGTTAGCGTGGGGATTAAGTGCAACGGACTTTGAGGCGATCACAGCCCACACAGACCAACCAGCCGGACCTGTCGGACCAAACTGCCCCCCCAGGAGTAGAGCCGAGATGGAAGCTAAGCTAAAGCAGCTAACTATAGGACCTGAGGCTACTCCACTACCCAGCCTACTGCTGGCTGTCTGATGCCCGGTAGCAGAGAAATAAGACGGATGAACGCAGCGGGAGGTTGGTGACTGTTGAGCCCACATCTTCACAGAGACCTGGCTCCATCGTTCATCCCGGATCAAGCTGCAACTTGACGGGCGGACAGTAGGACAGAGAGCAGGACTCTGGTGGGGCGAGAGGAGGTGGACTCTGTGTTTATCATGATGCTCAAACACAGTTAAAGTTGGATGGACAATGTTCTCATGTTGAATCGTTAATGGCAAGATGTCGGCCAGAGAATTGTTTTTTGTTGCTGCCGTTTACATTCCTTATGATGCAAATTAAGGAAATGCATTACAGGAATGTACTACTTTCTAGTTTTGTTTGTCATAAGTTTATTGTGTTACAAATGGGCTACAACTGAATTTCATTGTGTATCCCTCTGTTGCATAATGACAATAAATGATCCTTTAATCCTTAAAGTTTAAAATGTTGATGTTAGGTAAAAACAATCTAAGAGACAGGATAACACTGGTTTGTTTTTTAAAACAGATTGCCACTTATCAACAAATTTACTTGGGGATATGGTTGACTTTAAAATGACAAAGTTGTACACCTTTCAGTCATTCAATGACACAAGCACTGCATATTAATCAGCTGACAAAAACACTGACTTTAAAATGTACTTTCATTCAAAGTAAAAAAGAAGACTTGGTTGCAGACTCACAGCTGCTGAGATTTAAATGATTTTCCCTGTTTCACATTTGCCAGACAATTAAAAAAAAAGCCCAGAACTAATGGGTCTGTGAGGGACAAGCGCCATGTGTCCCAGTACTAGACTAATGACATTACTGTAGGTCTGCTCTGCAATATGGCTGCTGCAGTACAAGTGCTCTTGTTCACAAAGTCACAAAAAAAACCATCTCTGTGGAGCAAATTGTTGTAATCTCCACTTTCACAACTTCACTTCCTATTAATTTACCCCCTGTTGACAAGGGGAACGCATGTAGAAGTTAATTAAACTAAGTTATTAGACGTTATTGAGGACGATGCATAAAGGAATCAACTTCCGCTCATGTGTCAAACACAAAGTTTACAACTTGCACGTACTGCGGTCACAAAGCACCACAGGATGGGGATGTGAAACGTGGACTCGGACTACTTCGTGGCGACACAGCCTGTTAACGTCAACTGAACGTGTGCGACTTTAAATGTTATATTAATCAAACCACCCGCTCATGTTACTCCTCTATAAAACAAATACAAATACTCGTTAATGACTATAGCACCAGATCGGCTGGTAGCCTATTAGCACCGGCCCGGCACATGCTCAAAAGAGGACAGCATATGGATCAATTAAACCCGTGCATCACCACGTTAACGCCATTAACTTAACTTACACCGGTATCCATCTCAACAACACACATCTTACACTGGCTGTGCAGAGACTCTGAACTGTAGCATTAGGCTAATGGAGCTAGCCGAGTTACCACACTGATGCAACATGCTTGATGCAGTTGATGCTAACGTTAGTATGTGATGTGACGGTGGCTAACGTTAAACGACGGTTGCAACGGTTAACGTTAGTGTGAGTGGAGACACTTCTCCTACATGGCTTTACTAGCACCGGCTAGATCATTAATCCACTTGAAAATAAAAGAGGAAGTAGTTACCTTTGTGGATGCTGTCTTTTTCTTCCTCCCAATAGAGCAAAGCAGCAGTTCACGTGTCGTGCTTCTTCTGCATTGTGAGACCAACTTTAGTCCTGAAGCAGTGAACATCTGCAGTAAGCTCCACCTCATTATCTTCTACCGCCTAAGGCCGGGGCACCACCCACTTACAGAGCGGCTCTGATGGGTAATGAGACAACCAGTAAAACACGAACGTTATTAATATACATTAATACAGAGAGTAAATAAAGACAGTAAACACACACACACGTGAAAGCAGCATTGATTTATGTTTGAGCGGTGATGCGGTGATGCGGTCACACCTGTTTCATTTGTTAAGCTGCACTTTATTTTCATCTTGTTTATCTAGCCTCTATTGTACAGCCTGATCTAAATCTAGGATGCAAGCAATTTATATTTTTTGAAAGCTTATATCTTTTCTTGTACCCACTTACTTTAAATACATTTATGTTCATAAACTGTTCAAAGCATATCTACAGCATCATACGAGCCACAACTAAAAACTATGTTCTGGTTAATTAGTGACTATTCATATACTTATCTTGACATTTGCGTATCGTTTTAAATAAACAGTAGCACTGGCCTATGAACTGCTATCTTTACAAACTCACGCCTTTTGATAAGAAACATGCCGTTGGAGTTGGTGTATGAACGTAGTGGTCGCCTACTCTGTGTTTAATGCACATATTCAACTGTCAATAAAACTCGCACAAACATGCCGATAACTGCAAAACCCTGATATGAATTACAGTGGACACGTATTGTTGAGTGTGCATTGGAGCTTGGTCTACAGGCAAGCCTATACACTGCATCATTGTGCAGGCGGTGTCTTGTAAAATAGTCTCCTTCAAGCCATACATTCCTCAAGCTCATATAACCGGAGATGTGCTGCCACCTAGTGGTTGTTGTTTAAATGATTCCACCCACCTATTTGTCAGGTTATGATTTGACCATCAGTATTTTCTGCGGTTACATATATAGAGGTGATCACTGGTATGATTTGGCCTTTTGATTGTAGACATTCATTATTATAGGATGCGTTAAGCCGCGGGTATTATTTAATATGAGATATGAAAACTGTAATTCTCCTTCACCCTGATTCTCCCAGAATGACATGCATGTTTAGGTTCACAAGGCCTAAAATCCAAATTGTATAAAAAAGGTAATTTGCATTTTTATTTTGTATTCTCTTGTCTATCTTGTGAAGAGTCATTCTTCCTCGCAGCATGGGCAGAGAGCTGAAATGTGCTCTACCTGCTCATCGACTCAGAAACAAAGAGGGAAACACCCATCCTGTTGAGGACCTGAACGCTCCACAAGGGGACATGGGGTTTGCCAAGCCTTTGAGAAAGGGGAGGCTCGTCAAGGGGTGCATGATAGCTATAGGAGGCACATAAACGCTCATTAGTGACCCAGTGTAAAACCCATCAGATTGTGATATGTTGAGACTTCCTGTCATTCATTTCACAATAAAACCTTTTAAAAAATGGCTCATCTTAATGTGGGACATGGTGTCATTGATTTGGCATTTGCCAATGCTAAATCTCTCTCTGGATGAGAAACTCAACATAAGCCAGCCTAACCAAAGCATTGTCTTTCTCCTTCTCGGGGAAGTTGCAAAAACAAATAGTTACCATTAACTTTAAAAGTTATGCTTTTCCTTTCCGTGCATATTATGCAACATGCTAGGTCTGTAACCAACCTAACAATTACTTTCATTATCAATGAATTTGTCGATTATTTTCTCGATTAAGCGGCTGGTCTAGGCTAGAAAATGTCAGACGATAGTGAAAAATATAGCCATATACCCATTATATTTTGTCACAGCACAAGATGATGATGTAGGCTATTCATATAGCCTTTTTTTATTTGAACACATTTTCCAAATCCAAGGAGATTCAGGTTACTATCATATAGGCTAAGCTCTGACATAATAAACATAAAATCCTCATAATAGTGAAGCCGGGACCAGGGAATTGTTTTGTTTTTCCGTTTTTTGTTGACTGAAAACAAATTAGCTCTGTGACAATAGTCACCGATTCATTTTCTGCCAATTGACAAATTGACTAATATTTGCCTCCAAACATAATACCAGAGACTACTCTGATAGTATTATCGACATTCAACTGTGTCAATCCATGTGTATAATGGGACATGACTATGTATTTTATTCTGAAGGGCCAATCAACCCACTTCCGGTTTAGTTCTAGTTATTTCCCGCTGACCTGACGCAGCTCATACCAGACCACCAGGCGCACCGGCAGTCCCGTCTCTGCTGACTCAGTGCCTTACCAGCAGTCCCCTCACCCCGAGATACCGCATCCAGCAACCGACGCACCTTCCTCTGCTCAAACGGCCCCGGCACCACCACCAACGTACAGAAATGGCTAAGACCGCAATCGGTGAGTTTTTGCACATTGACTTTTTATTTTATTTTCGTGAGATAGCAGCGTCTTCGCAGGTTTGAGGATGCTGAGATACTGTGGCGACACCCATGGCACAAAAGGATGCTGAGGGTTGGTTGATTAGAGGGAGCGGCCAAACTCCACTGCAAGTCACTCCTTTAAAATTAAGTTGCAAAATTGAAGCAGAATTATTCTGTTTTTCAAATCTTTGTTTTAAGAAGTCATTTTTTGTGTGGTTATTGCTTGATCCTAAATCCAAATGAGTGGCGATCAATATGAGATTCAGTTTGCCAAATCAGTGACGCATATTTTTTTTAATTCACTTTTAAAGCAAAGCGAATGCAAGAGAATTAATCCATATCGACAAAAGAAAGGCGATTTGTATTTCCTCACACAGCAGCATTTTGTCGATGCCTGGCTGCCGCACCTGACTCAGAGCCGTGCAGCATAATGCAGCGCCAGCGACCCCACCCAACATCTCCGGTCCCTTCAAAGCAAGCCAGCCGCTCTCTCCAGGGTGTGAAATGCTTTACCGTGACAAATCTCCTTAAGAAAACTGGGCCATCCTACAGTATGTAGCTGTACTGGAAAGCCTGCGCAACCAATTTTGTGGGTGACCGCTAAAAGGCATGAATAAGAGAGAGAGAGAGAGAGAGAGAGAGAGAGAGGGAGAGGGAGAAATGATAAAAAGAGCATCCTTTTCCAGAATTGCTTTGCAGTCGAGGGAAGAATTTACGACTGGCGATGAAAATGAATGTCGTCTCAGGCATTTCAGAACCCAATCCTATTAGGAGGGTTATAGACTGTAAATGTGGCATATTATGTTAGATAACTGTATTAATATTGAGGCTTTAGTAGTAATGTGACAGTATTTGGTAGAAATAAAATTAGATTGCATGTTATGGCAGGTGGTAGGCCTCGAATGTGTGCCATCCTATGGATTTCCACATCAAGGCTTTATGTATTTTATTATTCATGTGTTAATTAGATTATTGGAACATATCACTTTGGGAGGCCTATAAACACTGGACGTGACCTGCAGGCTTTATCGAAAAGAAGCCCATAATCATATCTGACATTAAAGATAGTGTGTTTGTTTTAAGGGGTGCGTGTTAAGGCTGAAAAGTGCGCGTGGCCAGTCTAGGGGATAGTCTGTTTGTTTTATGCTTGACTAAGCACTTGATGGATGGAGGGGCATGCAGACAGACAGCGGTTAGGGGTCCTGCATGGTGTCTGCGCTGAGGGACAACGGCAATCAAGCCCCGACTGTTATAGTTATTCCCCTCTCCTCCTCCTCCTCCTCCTTTTCTTTCCTCCGTGATTCGAGCCGTGGACAGGCTGAAGGGGATGGGCAGGGAGCAGACACTCTGGGTGAAAGCAGTCATCATGCCAGTCAGCACCCAGCAGGTCATTGAGTTCATGTCGGCTACAGAAACACATGTGGAATTTAGTTCTAGCATAAAACACAGTAGGCTTCATTTGCCAATAAACATTGACAATTGTAGGACTATAAAAGGCAGGATAAATACGCCTGTATATATGTGAATGTGTGTTTTTTCCTTCCTTGGAGCTGAGAGCTGTCGATAGAGACATCCTAAAGTCTCTAACAAGATGTATCAACTATCCCACAAACAAATGCGTGCTAACAACCACTTCCGTGTGCATTAAGGCCTCTTAAGCCCTTTTCCTGATCCTTATCATGCACATTTGTCATATCCAATTAGGTGTGGTCATTCAGTTGGTTCCCCTATGAATCAATTCCTTTGTGTGCAGAAACAGAGGCTTCTCGGGCGTCACCTCTAAACCCAGCTACATTTCTCATCTCATCATCTGCATCACTATTGTCTTAATAGTCCATGTGTATAAAGCTCAAAAAGACTCCCGGACTCATAATTCATGCTGATTTATCGCTGAGTCTCATCGATCAATGCAGCACACTCCCATTCCTGGTTCAGAGGACATGCTGCTCTTTAAAACGAGGCTGCGAGGAAGAGGTGACATCAATCCAGCGGTGATGGTGCGCCATACGCTCATGATTTGTTCATCACTTGTGAAAATCAACATCAGGATGAGACAGTTTAGAGATTTTAGCGTCCTAGTTTGGCAAATTTGATGTTATCCTCAGGTGTTTTAAACGGTAAATTCTGGACGTTACACACCGCTCCCTCTTTGGTCTGCACTTTTAATGCACTGATCTGGAGCTGTAACAACTGGTTGATTAATCATTTAGTCGATTGATACATTTTAATAGATAATCTGCTACTTTTCTTGGTTTCGTGTGATAATAAACTGAATATCTTTGGGTTTTGGCCGGATTGTCAGACAAAACAAGACGTGTAAAGTCACCCCCCTGGCTTTAGGAAACTGAGATGTGTATTTTTGCAATTATTGGAAATGATATAAACCAAAAGATTATTGATCAATTGAAATATATCCTTAGTTGCAGCCTTGTGCACTGATCTGGTGGACACAGGGTGTGGCCCATCACCCCATCCCTCCTATATCAAATGACTTGACTTGCGCTTGATCATCTGGGTGTCGTATAGTTTTATTTAATAGCCAATTTTGCCGTGGTAATATCTTCATAATTTTGTGACTATATTGTTGCTGGGTGGCACAGCTGTAAAGGGCCTGTATATGCCGAACACAGACGCCAAGCCCATATTGCTGCCAGGTTACTGGGCCCAGGAAGGCAGTAAACGCAGTTTGCTCGTAGCCTTGTCAACAGTGTCTTACTTATGTTTCTCACTTTGTGCCTTTTTGCTCAAAGTGACTCTATTGCCGGTTTAATTTTTTATGATGGGGGTTGGGTATTTAGAAGGGGAAGAAGGCAGAGAGGAAGAGTGTGGCAGAGAGAAATAAAGCTACCAAACAGAGGTGTGGTGGTGGCTTTTGCTAACGCAGAATCGAAGCTCCCAGGAGATGCAGAGGGTGGAGGGATGGGTACACTAAAAAAAGAGAAAATTGTGATTGAGAGGGAGAATACATCGGCAACAGATGAAACGGAGGCTTGGGGATGCAGAAGGTGCTGGGGAAGAGGGATGCGTGCGGGGGAGGATGTACAGTAGATACTGATGATGTACACTCTTTGGCTGATGGATTGGAAGATGCAGTGCGGTTTGCTGGCTGTGTGTCTGTGGTCGGGGCAGGAGGAGCAGCTCTCTGAGAGGATGCAGAGCTGGCTGGTTGAAACCAGCCTGCCGGAGTGCAGCGGAAGCATTGGTGTGGTGTCACGTCTGTCCGAAATGATTTTGCCTGACCCAGCATGTCTGAAATTCAGCCGATATCTTTGAACAGACGCTGGTGTTTGGACACTTCCTGCTGTGGAACTTCATTCTGGATCATTTGGCATTTTTACGTGCCTGACCTCCTGGGAATGGGCTTATTACTACAGAAGGAAAATATCTATTCTCACAGGAGAAATACAGAGGCAATTTCATATTTTTGCACAATGGAGAATCTCATATATTTTTTATTAGGGATATTAAAAAATAATAGGAGATAGAGAGATGTTTCAATTTACAGTGAGTGATTATCTTCCAAGAAGCTCCGATAGTCCAAACCGCCTCAAATAAAACTCAACAAACCAGAATAGAGCTGCAACGATTTGACAAACAATCGATCGACAGAAAATAATTCTGCAACTATTTTGATAATTGATTAGTCCCTTGTCATTTTTAACTAAACATTTGATGGTCCCGGTGAGGGTTTGCTGTTTTTCTCTGATTGATATAATTGTAAATGGAATAGTTCTGGGTTTTGGATTGTTTGGACAAAACAAGACAATCAATGACATCGTTATGAGCTCTGGGAAATTTTTTAAATATTTTATAGACCCAACAAAATAACCAATTAATTGCGAAAATAATAAGCTAACCATCAATCGTATATAAAAAACAAACAACAGTCAGCCCAAAACTAAAAATCTAGATCTAAATGAAAACATTATCGAACACAGAAAATCACCCAGAACGTGGCAAAACGTGGCTGAACAAGAATCTCCACGAGCACTTAACTCAAATTACCTGCTCCACTGAATTGTTAACTGCTTGAGTCTTGAGCAGTCAAGTGGGGTTGTGTGTGTGTGGGAGAAAATGGCTACTGGGGTCTTGACATATACACCGCACTTAATGAGCCCGTGACAACCCTACAAAAGCTCTGTCCCTTCCCCCTTTCGTCAGCAGAAATGGTGCGGTCCTCTAATTACAAATTAAAGCGCTATCCACCTGCAGTGGCTGCTTCCATTAGGCTGTCCTCGGGGCGGTTGATGGTGGCTGCAAGTCCCACTGGGAGCTGCCCCCTTTACTGGTTTTTAATCCTCCTGTCTGGGATTCATGTTTATACCAGAAAGGTGTTCCCATGACGGTGAAGCAGCCAAACATTTTCTCCATCTTCTTCCAACTTCTCTTTCCTTTCATCTGACTGAAATAGGACTATTTTCTGTTTCTCTACAAAACACCTTTATCTCCATTCCTCTCCTTTGTTCAACCCCTTCCATGCTCCCACCCTCTCACACTTCCTCCTCAGGGAAGGGGTTAACAAGGCCATGAGAGAGTAGTGAGAGCTACATCTGAGAGTTGATCACATTACTGTGGCGTCTGCCAGTCTGCAGGGCAGAAAGTGAGACACGGAGAGAAGAGGAGGAGAGAGTGAGCAGGGAATATGATCGAGGAAGAGGATTTGTATTAATCATATACTGTACACCGTATATACCCCACCACGGTGCAGCTCTTTCACCGCGAATCTCATTTTGGGCTTTGCTATTGTAGCTCTCTGCAAATCATAAATCAACGTGGCACCCTTCAGCCCTGCAGGCCCTGTACTGCGGGTGATGGATTATGCTATATTATGACAGTCGGTATGCAATTCTCAGGCAGTGTGCCTTGACAGAACACAGCAGCAATGAGCAAAAGCAGAATATTTCACAAGCTGCTGTGCGTTGCAGATATTTTTGCCGTTCTCCCTACAGGGACTGCTGAACTCTGGGCTCACATTACAAAGTAGTACGTAGATGCCAATAAAAAAAAAAAAAAAAATCAAGGTTAGACAAGGTTGGGTGTTCTTTAGTTTTCTGTTTTTTCTCCGTCTGCCCTTTGGAGGACTTTGTCCCTCCCGATTGAGCAGAAGCAGGTTGCCAAATACAACCAGCATGATTTGATGCCAGCTTTGCTTCAGTGTTATTAACTTTTTGGACCATAAATGGACCAGGGTTGGACAGTCATATTGCTGTGTTGTGCTGATAAGCTAAGCCCTCAACTATTAGCCTCTATCCACAAGCCACAGACAAAGAAGATAAGAAACAACCCAAGCATTATCCCAACATCCATCGTAAACAAAACAAAGTATGGTGTATTTTGGTGTTTGTCTCAGGGCGGCTGGGAGGCAATAGGGCGTTGGTCTGACTTTGTTAATAAATAATAATGCATAGCTAATGATGTGTGGGGAATCCTGCGGGGACGGCAGCATCTTGGCTGTTGGGGAAATTAGGCCAAGAAAGGACACATCCATCCAGCTCCCCTCGCAGCTCGGTGAAAACAAAGTCCACAAAATGCCTCCAAAACCCAGGGCAGCTTGAGCACGAGACATCCTTTGATGAGGTTTTCTTTTGAATATTTTTTTACATCAAGGACCTCCTGTGGAGGTAGAAGTGGGTTAATGATGTTTCATCTTTTTGTATGTTAGTAGGCTAATGATATTTTGTGTATGTGCATGTGTGCACATGTGTGTCAGTTAACACACAGTCATGTTTCATGTTTCCCGTTTCCTCCGCAGCTTACAAAGAGAAGATGAAGGAGATCTCAGTTCTCTCATTCATCTGCTCTTGTCTGTACCCGGAGACCCCCAAAAACATCTTGGGTGACTTTGAAGGTACGTGGCAATCAGACAGATTTATTTTTCCATCTTCTTTATAAAAACGTGCTTGAATTAAAAGTAAACAAAGACTGTTTCTGTCTGTCTTTCTTACACGTCAATGCACACGCATGCAGACATGGCCATCAAGCCCATTAACAAGCGGGCCTCAGGCCAGGCCTTTGAGGTCATCCTGAAGCCGACCTCCCCTGTGTCCGATGCTTCCCACTGCGTCACCACCCCCCCAAAGAGGGACGTTTCCCTGGAGGACATCCAGAAGAAACTGGAGGCAGCTGAGGAACGGAGGAAAGTAAGGACGTTTCCAATCATTTTCATTGCACCCAGCTGCCACGCATCACTTTGCTTTAATAAGCCACAAAGAGCTTTTTGTGATACCCAAACAAAACCATTTCTGACTCAAAACAAGAGGAGAGGTTCTACCACAATGCTGCTATGGTGATGCTGTAATGACTACTAGACTTCACTTGACATCTAATTTGATGGCTGGATGTTTGGTTAGTCGTGGGTCACATTGACTACTGAAAACTCTAATCCAACATTGGCTAATTCATGCATCTCAGTGATTTGAATGTCAATGCAGTCAATACAAGCAGCTGGCAAATCCAGCAGCCCACCAACAAATCAATCATTAAAATCAATAGCGCAATTTCACATTGTCTGCATCCCCAAACACCAGATGTCCAATACTGTGGGTCAAACATACAGTATATTATTTGTATCATAGTAAATGCCAAGAGAGGATGAAAACGTCAAGGAGAGAAATTCTCTCACCTCCAGACATTTTTATAGTTAGCATTAATAAGTCTGATTAGTTGCAGCAGCGCTGAGTCACGCTTCAATTTTAAGAAAAATCAATGTGTGGTTTTCAGCAAATGACTGTCTCCCTATCGACCCCTTGCTCTCCGACTCATTCCCTCTGCTAACCGTCTCTCTTTCCTTCCAGTCCCAGGAGGCACAGGTACTCCGGGCCCTGGCTGAGAAGCGGGACCACGAGCGTGACGTGCTGCTGAAGGCCATGGAGGAGAACAGCAACTTCAGCCGCATGGCGGAGGAGAAGCTCCAGGTGAAGATGGAGCACATCGAGGAGAACCGGCAGGCTTACCTGGCTGCCATAATGGAGCGCCTGCAGGAGAGGGTGAGGAGCAGAGACGTCGATATGCTAGGGGTCATAAATCCGAAAGAAGAAGAAGAAAAAAAGTCTCAATTATTCTGATTATTTGGATTTTCTACCTTCTGTATATTCATTTAACTGTTGAATTATATTGTCTGTACAGCACGTTTTATTAATATAAACAGTAAGTTCCTATTTACTTATTTCAAATTAGTGATTTACAGTAAATTAGGTTGCACATTAAAACTCCAAAAAATGTCTCAAGTAATGCAAAAACTGGTTGCTAGAAAACAATATTTAGCGGGGTTCAATCAAAAGCAGCCAACAATGTAAACAGGAAGTCACTGTAGCATCACAAGCTTGAACATAACATTTAGTGATATTCATAAAGATTTCTGATAAGGCTAATGTAACTGAAGCTTCGAGGTATACAATGTTATTTGTGAAATGTTATTTAAATCTATCTCGATTACATCATTATTAAAGTGTCAGCCTTATTCCATTGGCCACCTCTTTTACTCTTCACTATGAACGAGTTAAGTGTTAGCAGGCTAACATTAGCTTTGTCAGTTGGCTCAGTTAGCTACGTCATCGTTACTCCAGGCAGTTACTGGGTGTGTAAACTCGATAACAACTATGCAAGAATCAGCTATATTTGTGGTGCAAGTAGTTTTAATTTAATGACGCGGAAATGTCCACTTATGTTGCAGCTATAAATCTGAACTAAGGAGGGAGTTGAGGAGTGTGATGAAAGAGTGAGGATTTATAACAAGTGACAGGAGAATGATCTAACAAAAAGAAAAGGGTAAGGGAAGAAAAGGGTAAGGAGGGCTGATACACTTGATGCTGATACACTTGATGTCTGTAATGGAGGACCTTTCAGAGAAGATTTAGGTTTGATAAAAACAAAGATGGAGTAATGTGCTTGGAAGGTGGGAGATAAAGAATGAAATGAGAGGGGGGACAGATATGAAGTAAGCGTTCACTACAAAGGTCAAAGAAGAGGAATGGTGAAGTGAGCAGGAAGTAAATGTCAGGAAAGGCCTGGCAGCAGAGACAAACATGACGTGCTCAATCTGTGTTTTTTTCTAGGAGAGGCATGCTCAGGAGGTGCGCCGGAACAAGGAGTTGAGAGAAGAAGTGACAGCGTGAGAAGCCCCAACAGGTTCTACGTCCCACCTCCAAACCCCCCCAACCCCAACCACCACCCCCCGACCCTGAGGAACACCCCTCTCCCCACCTTATCCCACATGTCCCCACCTTCTCCACCCCTCCGCCATACTCCCCCCATACTACTATGAAACTACCACAGCCTGAGATGCCACCCCGAGACAGTGGGAGGTTCAAATGGGGGTGGGGGTGGAAAAAAACAGCAAAAATAATTTAGGCAAAAAAAGAAAAATTAATGTCTACCACCCACTCTTCCCAAAAAAAAAGAATGTTTTTGCCCCGTTTCAAATGAAAAGAAAAAAAAATCTAATTGACAAGCGACAGTGGGTATTGGTTTTTGTAAATACTTCTTTTTTTGTTATATACAGTACGATACAAGCAGCAAAAGTATTGATTGCAGTGTGCCATTTTTTTCTATATAAGTTTCCGCTCTCCTGCTTAAAATATGGATGTAATTATTTGTTAATTTCATGCTTTTGTTTCGTTCATTTCAGCCTGAGAATCATTTCAGGCGTAGGTGTTTGTTGTGAGTTTGCCAGCTAGCTGACGTGTGCTGCGACTGGTTGCGTCCTCACAAGGCCCGCATCCTGGCTCCGTTCCCTCGTCCCTGCGAATGGGTACTCTCATTTGACCCAGCAGATCTGGAAACAGAACTGGATCTGTGTTTGGTTGGAGTGATTTTCCATCCAGAGTTTGCCAATGTTCCAATTAGCGAGAGACACGGGGCGGGGACAGTTTGCTTTCTATGGGGACCGCAAGTTGTCGCTGCACATCCACTCCTGTGAGGTAGATGGTGATTGTACCACAGGAGAACACCATAGCATTTAATGATCCCATCCTCATCCTCCTTCCCTCCGTCTGCGACCTCTTCATCTCTCCACATACGTACATACTGTAGAAGCACTCACTCACACGCTCTCCACATGGGCAGGCATTTAGCCAATCACAGCACAGAGCTCAGGAGGAGCTGGCTAAATTCTGTCCATCTGGCACCGGAAAGCTCACATAACATCCTTGATCAATGGCGGGCCTCTTATATTCCTCAGAAACAAGCTTCCAATCACAAGTTACTGTACTATACAACACAACTGAGGTTAAAGTGCATCTCAAGAACGCTGGAGTGGAAAAAAACAACTTCACCAGACATGTTACTGTGAATCTTAAATTGGAGAAAATACAAATAAATTGCAGCTTTCTCCATTTCCGAGAGGCTAAAGTAGTGCCCGACATGTCATCGGCTCCTGCTGTTCTCATCACACTTCACTCCTAGGCACAGTCAACGCCACCGAAAGGTCGGCACAAGAAAGATATTTAAGCCATAACAGGTACAGCTGCAACAACGATAAAAACAAAGTATTGCCATCTGTAAAGGTGTACATGAGTGTATTAAAGGAATGTCGGTCACACACGCACGGTAGGCCAATAGATGTGTGCGAGTGTGTGTGTGTGTGTGTGTGTGTGTGTGTGTTTTGCAGAAATGGCAGGTAGATAACAGAATGTTCGTGCCGTGTGATATTGACCCGGTGAAGTAAAACCAACGCCATTACAGTGTGTAACAACATCACAGACAGACGACCCTACCTGCCTCTCTCTTTCTCTCCTCTGTCCATTTGTGTGTATCCCTCCTCTCCACGTATATCTTTGTGAGCAAGCAGTGGTTAATAAAGATTTGGGGTTCAGTGAATGAAGCTGGCTTTGAGAGTGACTTCTTTCGGATACTGTGTTCAGTCGTGTTTTCCAGTGTAGCATTCAGGTTGTGCCGCTTGAACAACATATCAGATTAGAACACATGTGTTGAGACACAAATTACCATGTGGATTTCCATTGTGCATTACAATTAATCTATTATTAATTTGGTCTGCGAATGTCTATTAAATCAGAAAACAATAGAAAATGCCCATAACAATTCCCCTGGTGGGACCAATTCACTTATTCAAATAGATGTTTTTTCCAAAGTTTCAATTTCACATATCATGAGTTCACAGCTTTGTAAGTGGTCTGAATTTTAAGTTGATTTAAATAAAAAAAAACTTTAACTTTACATAAAGTTAACCCTTTAATGTCCTCACTAAGAAAAACATGATGGACTTTGCATTTTTTATTTCCTTGGGGCAATAACGTCAAAAACAATGTTTTTTTTAAACAGATTTTTTAATAAAGGTCTCTACCAAATGGTTGAGATGGGGCATCATGGTAACATACAAACCATGTGCTGTTATTATGCTAGTAATACTGTATGTATTCAAACACGTGTACATTTTTTACCATGAAGTTAGTAGGATTACCAGTACTAGTGCTATGCTTTGAAAACATCTCAGAAACTTTTTTTATTTACCAAAAAATTGTAAATGGGTCATCTTAGCATTACTAACTTCATCACTAAAAGACAATTCATCTGTTTGGTCGAACATGTTCATAACAAAAAAATCATGCTTCTGATTTTCGCATTGATATAATGGAACAACATTAAATGTGGGCCTAACAATATTAACAACAAAGAATGATCACAAAGCAAGTCATTTAAATTACATTATTAGTTTTACTACCTTGACCATAAAAGGACAACTGAACCGTTTGGTAGAGCAAGTTTTTTAGAAAGTGATTCGCCCCTTCTTACAGTTTATTGTATCAAATTACATATTTCTGATAACTATGATATATCTAATAAGTATGCTTACCTTTGAAAACTTGACCAAACAAAGTGCTCATCAGTTTGGAGTGACTTTTGTTGTTGCCAACTTCCTGTTAGGAGAAGAACTGAGAAGGCTTACTATTTAAAGACACAGTGACATCTAGTGGGTTCTTTTAGGGTAACATACACAAACAGAGTGGTAGAGATGGCTCAATCAGGTTGAGTCCAACATTTTTCACTAAGATATAGTGACTCAAAATATGCTCTATACCAAACAATCGAGCAGAACATTAAAGATTAGTTTATTCCATTAAATTCCTGTACTGAAAACATTGGCAATCTGTTTTGAGATGAGAGAACAAAACATTTTTAAATGAGCAAAATGTTGACAGAGAACAGATATATAAAGGTAAAGTTATTCCAATCAGGAGCCCCCAAAAATAAAAGCTTTTGTTTTTGTTACCAACTTCTTTATATACAAAGAAGACTATAAAGAGGATCTGATCAAAGCATCATAATGAATCATTTATTTAAAGTAAGACAAAGCAGCTCCACACTGATACGCTTCAACAGTGACCTACGGCGTACAAGTTAAAGCGTCTATAATGATTCAATATGCATAATAATGTAACACTTCCAGTGTCGTATTATTGTCATTCTGCATTACTAGTGCTTTTGGTACTTTAAGTACATTTAAAAAATATTGAAGTATTTTTTAAGCAGTATTTTTACATGTAACATATAGTGACATTGTGTCATTGCTACTTTCACATAAGAATGAATGTCAGTAGTTTTCCCACTGTCCTCTCCCTGCTCCATGGTCTCAGTTGATGAAGTACCATTAATGACCAGCTGGAGGAGACAAAAGACAAGCTGTCTCATTGACCTTGTGGTTTTGGCTGCAGTGGAGCTTACATCACCACCTGGCTCTGCATCATCCTCAGGAATGAAATAAAAAAGGTTAAGGAGAATGACGAGAGGGATCAGAGGGGAAAGACAGAGTGTACATTTTGGAGGAATAGATGAAAGAGCGAGGGTTTTTGGCGAGTGAGTAAACTTTTGGTGCAGCAAGAGAGGTGACGGCATGCAGGAGCTGAGAACAGAAAGTGCAGCTGGTGCGAGCTGAAACGATGGCAGAGGGACAAAACTGTGTGCACACTTCCTTTCTCGCAGCTTTTCGGTCCCTTTCTTCTTCTCTCCCTTTTGATCCCCCCTGCCCCGTTTCTTTCTTCCCCCTTTTCCCTCCATTCCCCACTCTATGCTCCATCCCTCCTTCCTTTCCTTCTTCAACCTCTTCCAACCATCCCTCCCTCCTTCTTTCCTCCTCCTCTAGTTCCCACGCAGCGCATGGGGCCAGCCGGGCTGCTATTGTCCAGGATATCCCCTCCTTGTTAATGGTTTCCTGTGCACACACAGAGGGCCGCTGAGAGAAACAAGCAGCCTCATCTGATAGCAGGCGTCGCCATGTACGGCACGCACGCACACACACACACACACACACGCACACACACACACACACACATCAATAAACAAACACAAATATATCACACACGCACACTTGGACAAACATTCAAATGAACACATAACATGATGCTGATAAGGCCTCAGGTGATTTAACAGAACTATTTTATTACAGGGAAGTTGTCATTACCACCAGCGACAACTCTGAAAAGCGGAGAAATCTGATTCGTCAGTGCTTGCTTGTGCTTTGTACAACCATAAAATATACAAACTCAAACAGTGAGGTTTACCAGGAGACACAACAATATCAGGCGGACAGAAGGAAAGTGATCTGTTTCGCCTTTTTTTTTTTTACAGCAAATACTGTGGCAGATACAAATGAGCTCCCTCTTGATAATTACAGATCAATAATGCTTTGACAAGAAAATAACTTGAAAAAAAAAGGTGATTAAAATCAACCAAGCATCAGATACACGATAAATCAAAAAGGAAATGTGGAACAGCTGGTAGACACTGGTGAAACATATGTGAAGCCTTACATTTACTGTAGAGAGGAAACTTAGGGAAGCGAGCCTCAACAATGGAGCACCATATGAACCTCAGAGGTTGTGGGTAAATCATGTTTACTTCAACCAAGCTGGTAGCTAAATTATGTTCCCAGTATTTTGTCAAACAAACACCTGGTTTCGGTTATTCCACCCCATAAAATGCTGTAAAAAGGGAGTGACGCTCCACTACTTCAAGTCCTCCTTTCACACTCCCCCTCTCTGTATGTAACCAGGGCACCAACACTGGGTGCTTCAGCGCAGAGGGAAAACAAAGGGGGGGGGGCAGTTTCAGGCAGGAACTTGACGGGCGGCGACTGGTTGACCATCTGGAAAAGCCATTCCTGATAGGCTGACAACAGTGGGTGAAACTTCTAAAGGGGTGGGCAGGAACAGAGATCAGTCACAATAAATCACTCTTGTTGCTTTTTAGACGTGGTCCCCTTCCTCACTGTTTTTCTCTTCTGTACAAAACACAATACATTAGCAATAAAAGGTAAAAATCATATATCTAGGTGTACCCCTCTGTGGGATGTCAACGTCATAGAAAAAATAGCACTTTCTTAAATGGGAAAATAAAAAAAAAAAGTCTAGTCCTTGAAAGTCCAGCTCAGCTTGAGTCTTTGAGTAGACTGAGAGGAGGTTTTCATCTCAGTCAGAAAGCTCCTATCTCCATTCCCCAGGGTCTGTAGGGTTTGCCCACACTGGACGTGGGGATTGGGGCGCTGATGGCGGGGGAGATGATGGGGAAGGCGCTGAAGGGGAAGGGGAACGCCGAGAGGGAGGAGAGGAGAGGAGGGGAGAACTTGGACACCGATGAGGAGACCAGGGCCGGGTGTGGTACGCTGGCGGGAGCCGCAGTGGTGGGGGGAACCCGGATCGGGCCTTGATCTGAGTGGGGGGTGGCACTGCCGCTGCGCCTGCCTGGGACGTGAGTCTCTGCGACCGACGAGGAGGATGAAGAAGAAGAGGCGGAGGAAGAGGTGGATGTAGATGAAAGGGGAGTTTGGGGGCTGCTGGTGGTGCTGCGGGTTAAAGCCAACGGTGCCCCCTGCTGGTGCTGGAGGAGGAGGGGGTGCGTCAGGTGGGCGGGAGGGGATCCAAAGGCAGAGCCCCACGCCAGGTGACTCAGGCCAGAGTGAGCCTCTCTTTGACTGGCGTAGTTGTTGAGGTGGGAGACCAGGCGGATCCGCAGAGGGTCCGCGCTGTCCAAGCCTTCGATTATGCTCAGATAACGGGCTGTCTCAGCCAGGCACTCCCTGAAACCCAGACCACGGTAGTCCATAGCCAGGGCATGGGCGTCAAAATAACCTGAGGGGAGAAGAAGAAGAAGAAGACAGAAGATTAGTTTAAGAAAAGTCCCCTGACTGCTACAAAACGAGTTTGTCCAGAGCTGAGGGATCTTTGTCTGACATGAATCAATGTGCCGCTGGCTTTGAGAGTGTGAAAGTGTAAAAACTCAGTCAAAACCAGTTGACGTTTCTTCATTAATGGTCTTTTTTTTTTTTTTTCTAAAGAAATGAGAACCAAGTGTGCACAAAAGCATTCCACATCCAGTTTGCCCTCTAACGCATATGGTTGTGATTCTTCAACACGTGAGAGGTGTTTTTTTCCGTCACAATGAATGAATCCCAGACATATACCTTTGCCTCCAGCAGCGTGAAGCATCTTCAGATGGTCAACAGTCATCTGCAAAATCTCTGCTTTCTCCAGTTTGGCTGAGCCCTTCAATGCGAGGAAGACGAAAAAAAAAAAGCCAATTAGATGTAAATAACAATTCAACAGAGCATAAATGAACACGGTGGTTTCATATCAAAGTGCGTGTGTATGTTTGTATTCGTGATATATTAAAGGCGAGTCTCCTGCTGCTTACCTGTTTCTCGAAGGCGCTGGGAACCAGCCTGCGGAGCTCGCTGAGGCTGTTGTTGATCCGGTCACGGCGCCGTTTCTCGATTATCTGAAGAAAGACAAAACACAAATCATTGTTATTTTCACAATATGTGCATATGACAAAAAAATGTATGGACTTCGTGCACAGGGTTTCCAACTGCATAAACAGGTTTTTCTTTTAAAAAAAAAGTATTAAAAAATAAATAAATGTACTTACTCCTCGACGCCTTTTCCTCGCCTGCACCTGAGTTGATGTTATTGGAGACATGGACCCGAGAGGAGAGCTCATGTTCCTTAAAAGAGACGAAACAGAGAGGATCAATCAAAATCCCATTGATTTTTTTTGTTACTTAATTCTTAAATATTTAAGATAGTTTACCATCTGGGCTACCCTTTAATCTTAACAACTGTATAAGATAAACCACACTTCAAAGCCAAACTTACCCATTCTCGTCCGCGCTCTCCTTCTCCACCTCAATAGTCTCATCCAACTCGCTGTCCGAGGAGCTGAAATCGTGATTCCTCTTCATCTTGATTCGTCCACAATAGTCCTTCAGTGTTCCTGTTGTGTCTTCCAGACGTGCGTCTGAACCAAGTTAGCCCGGAGAGTCTCAGTTTGAAGCACTCAGCTTTCCCACGGTGTCATTTCAACGCTGCTGCCGGCCAGCAGGGGAGGGGCCTCGGGACAAACCGACCAATCACAAAGCGGCCGTGGGTTTGAGTGACAGCGCAGTTGGCCCAAGCGCAACCCAACTTTGCCAAGTCAGAGAGGATAAAAAAGATAAAGACATCTCACTCTGTGTGGGTGTTACTGCAGGCTGTGGAAGTTAAAAGATTACTTTGTAGCTGGCCTTAAGTCTCTTATCATGAAAACACAAAAAAATATTCCTGCCATCCACACCTAAATCTGTTGTGAAGTTTAAATGCAAAAATAGAACTGCAGTTAAGTTCTTAGATTATGAATACATCTTAAAACATCCCAAATTGAGCAGATATGGTCTGAAAATGTCTAATTCTGAGCACCTCTTTCCCAGGGTGGTTTCAATTTTAAGATTAAGTTTGTTTTTGACCTTGTAAACAGCAGTTAAACATTTCTTTCTTTAGAGCCACCGAGCATTGTTTCATGAGAAAATTCTCGTTTGAAATGGACCTTTGAAGTCGAGCTAATGGCTTTCCGTGAACAGCTGTTTTACACCGACCATTTTTGTAGTCTGTCATTATTTGTTTCTTTTTTCTTTTTTTCTCTCTAACAACTTAAATAGAGTCCAACTAACACAAATAAGACGTATGCATGGTAGCATGTGTTGTTGATATAGCCTATTGGTCCTGCACATACTGCCTGCTGTAGATGGAAGCCATGTCTGTATTTGCAAAATCGATTTATCTGTATACACTATCGTAAATTCTCTTATAGTGTAATTATTTTCATGCCTTCAGACGTTTTTTTTTAATTCATCAGGATTCTATAATTTCCTCCTTCCACGTGTAATCTTGGCCTTGCCATTTTCTTGAAAAGTGACACGATACGTTGTAGTAATTCATCTTCTTAAAATAGAGGATCTTTGGAGAAACTTTGACAGCGGTCCAATGGACTTTCGGTCCGTGACTGCCCCCGCCGATGCCCGCCCCCCCCTCCTCCCCCCGTGTGTGTCCCGGTGGTGGTGAGGAGTGGCTGGCCGGCTGTCAGCACGCGCTGGCCGTGGGAAAGTTCCCTAACCGGCGCTGATAACCAATCAGAGGCCGACGGCCGTCTCCGGCGCTGGAATGAATGGAGCAATTGGTCGGGGCGACGGGCGGTCTGCGAGCGAGCGTGTGAACCTGTAATCCAATACTAACTCAGCCCGGGAGGAGAGACAGGGAGCACCGCCGCAACCAGAGGAAGCCACCAAGTCTAATCTTACCCCACAGAGAGACCTCATGCTCGGTAAAGACGCTGTGGGGACTTCAAGTACTTTCAACAAAAGACCATAATGCAATCAAAGCCGTCCTCGGTCCTTTTCCCCCGGAGTTTCCACATCATCGCCACCACAAGACTGGTGGCTCCTATAATAGTCACACTCCCCAAATAATTTGACAGAGCTGCTGGTGTGTGTTTGTATACACGGAGGGCTCGTGTTACTGCATGTGGAGCAGGAGCTCTTCAGTGAAGGGCCTCCTGCAGACTGGACTGCGGCATGTTTAAATAGAAGACTGCAGTTAATATAGAAAGGGAGAATATCATAGGATAGATAATCTAAATCACTTAACATCACATGGTAAAAGCACATACTTTAGAGGACCAGTGTGGGGGATTTAGTGGAGTTTATTGGCAGAAATGGGTTTATAATCACCTGAACTAAGAATCATGTTTTCTTTGGCTTAGAATGAGCTCCTCAAAGGACATAAAGAGATCTGGATACAGCCCTGTTTATTCCTATGACACATCTTCTCATCAAACTCTCCACCAAGAAGCACATAAGAGTATCGTCCGTCCCATCTCAAGTTATTTCTTTGAGTTTATGCAGTTTTACTGACCTGTCGTGCAGATTTCACATGCAGAAGTCCATTTTTACGATGCTGTCCAGACCTGTTATCTATAATATAAGAGGGCTATATTCATTAAAACTCTATCTTAATTAAAAACAATCATATTACTTCCCACATTAAATATATTGAAATATCCCTTGACATGAAATACATTCCAACAGAGAGGGAAAACAGAAGCAGAAAATAACTTAAACAGCATTAACATTAACAGGAAAAGGCTTCTCAGTCTCACAAACATCGGTTTGTTAACATTGTTTCCAATCCACATTAAAAACCAGTTGGTGCCGGCAGCACACTGACAATTCACCCAACCTGCCAAACCGTCTGAAAAGGAAAACTATGTCTGCTTTTATACGTAACTTTTTCAAATATAAATAATGCCTCCTGCGAAATATCTCTTCAAAGGCAACTCAACTGAAAGGCTATGACTGAGGTGGGGAAATATGCACTACTCTAGGAACATGTAATCAGGAAACACAAAATCATGACTCATCAGACATTAATACAATATTGCAATGTGAATCAAATACGCCGCCATTCATTCCCTGAGGTAATGGACTGTTGATCTTGTGCTTATAAAGATCAACACTGAATTACGGATCAGCCATGACAAACCTCCACACACACTCACACTCACACACAAAGTGATATGGTGATCCTTATCAGTGGGAGCCGAAAGCAACCAAAGACGTATAACAGTCATCACAGAGAGAGGAGGCTGCCTGTTTGGTTTATATGAATGACAGGAAGCACTTAGGGCTGTTTTCATCTTATTGTTGTTGTACAAGGCTGCGCTTATAGCAGGACAGACACACAGATGCACAACAGTCATCGAACTCATTATTGGTGTGTGTGTGTGTGTGTGTGGGGGGAGTGGGAGTGTGGGAGTTGCGTTCACATACATCCGAGTTCATGCAACCTGAAGCTTTTGTCACAATAAACACAGGTGTGCGTCCACA
Source organism: Leptoclinus maculatus (assembly GCA_032191485.1). Taxonomy (NCBI): domain Eukaryota; kingdom Metazoa; phylum Chordata; class Actinopteri; order Perciformes; family Stichaeidae; genus Leptoclinus; species Leptoclinus maculatus. The sequence continues at coordinate 29,775,658 of JAVDOI010000002.1, forward strand.
TTAGTTTCTGACTGTGTGTGTGTGTGTGTGTGTGTAACTAGGGGGAGGAGAAGGCGGGGGTGAGCCCTCTTGTTGTATTTCAAGTTCACCCAGAGTTCCCACGCTGTTATTTTCTGCACGGCTGTCTTTGTTCTACCGGTCTCATCACATGTTGTGATTAGTAGGGCCTTTCAGAGGCCGCCCTTTGAAGGTGAGGGCCCGCTACACGGCATCATCAAATCCCCGCCCTCCTCCTCCCACCCACCTCCCCTCTTCTCCCGCTCCAAATCAGGCCACCGAACCGAGTCAAACTCGGGGCCAAAATAATCAGGGATGCAGTGACGGTTCACCTCCATTGATCTTTCTGCTCTTGTATTCATTTCAGTCGTTTTTCATGTGTAATTTCCTGTTTTCTCATATTGTCCTCTGTCTTGTTTTCTTGCATCCTAACTACTAATCTTTCCTCCCTCTCAATCAGTACTTTGCTGCTCAGATTTAACCCAAAGGTAATTCTGTCTCTCCAAACCCTCTCTTTAGCTGCCAAATCCTCTCAAACACTGAATATTGATACACTCGGTTAAGGGTCAGTTCAAGGAATACGCATTAAGACATTAACTTCTAAATTAAACATTGGATCGTTGTGATATTTTGGCCAGAAAATGATACGTTTCCATGCCGACTCGCACTCTGCAATCAAAAAGGGTTTTGAATTTCAGTTTATTAGAAAGCCACAACTGCATTTTTTTTGCAATAACATGTCATCATCGCAGACAGAAAAGAGTCTAGACTGTCTTACCAGAAGGAAATGGTTGGAGTTATGCATGCACACTCAGGCTTTGAAGTCATTCTAAAGGCGGATTTCACCAATAAATGCTGTACTTAATATTTTCTGCCTTAAGTGTAACTGCTTCTGCTGTACACGTTTACACAATGGTCCACATGTCATCAGGTATTTAGTTGTATAAGTTTGTTTAGGTTTGATTTCCTGCACAGAGCTCGTGTGGATCGACATGACTTCAGTGAGTGTACATTCAGCTCGGCTGCAGTGTTGACGGAGTGACGATGATGAATGAGGTTGATATCACGTTCGGGAACTCTCAGTTACTCCTTAACCAAACAAAGTCAAGCTAAACTGTTGACTGCTTGAAATAATCTTAGTGGCGTCTAATATTATTAACAGACACAAAACACAAAAAAGAACTCAATAAGGTTGATTATACAAAGAACTGTATAATACAGTAATTGTGCTTTTTGTCTGGGTCAGAATGAGGGTTATTCCAGCACAAAGGAAATACATGAGAAATAAACAGCACTATAAAATTAAAGTATAAAGAAGGTGCTTTTTTTTGTTTGTTTTTGGTTTACCCCTTTTATGAACCCCCCAAAACACAAACTCTCCTCAGCTCGTTACAACAAGAATCTCTATTCTTCTAACCTTGATTTTGAAAAACTCCACCACAGCTAGAAGGTCCTTAAACACAAAGCCTTCATTTGGGGATGTCTCAGTTTTATATCCGTTTCAATATATCAAACTCAACACATATCATGTGATGCAATAAATCAACTGACATCTGCCAGGAAACAATCCCTCAACACATGTTGCCTTTGAAGTTCATTGTCAAATAAATGTGTGTCTATTGATTTGGGTTTGAGTCATTAAATCGGATTATTAAATCCTTGTGTAAGCAAATACAGATGATGTCAGTACCATCGGTTCTCCAACACTAGTTTAATCCCTTCCAGAAATGTTTGAAGACATGAGTAAAAACTCTCTATAAACTTGTTAAAATGTCTTAAAAGCATGTTCAATCCCTCATTTAAAAACCTCATAATCAATGAATATGCAAATATTTCTCCATTTCAAAAGTTACTACTGGTTGTGTATTGGACCGGGATTGTCTTCCAGCTGTGATGTCATAAAGTCACGTCAAACATACATCATTCTGCACGGGGAAGCTCAAACATCCAAGCGTAGTAACAACAAGCAAAACATATTTTGAGTGCAGAGGGACTCTAAATATTTGTGTTACTTTTGTATCTCTGGCTTTGCTAAAAACCAAACACGACGGTTTTTGAAGGGGTGACCCTCAGTGAGTCACGGTGAGACACCGAGAGCTGCGGCGTCTGCAGGTTAGCCCCAGACAGATGTTCGTCCGCTTGATAACAATACGTTGAGCCGCTTTCTGGTGAAGCCCTGCGGAGGGCTTGTTATTGTTTATAAATAGAGCTGTGTGGACCACTGAGGAAGGCTAACTTTGTTTCCCCTGACAGGGAGAGGAAGCGACAGCTAATTCTGCTGCAGACGTGTGTGACACCCGACCATTGTGCCTCAGAGAGAGAGAGGGGGGTGTGAGGGAGAGAGAGACATTGTTCATGAATGTGTGTCTTCAGGAGGGTGGGTTGTTTGTGAGGTAGGGTGAGGGTTATGTGTGTGTGAGACACCCTAGTATTGTCCTTCAGGAGGGTGGAGGTTTGAACTTGGTTTCATTGTTGCTCTTGTCTATCACCAACAGTTCCACCGTGAGTTTTGTTAACGGGGTCCTCTCCTTCACGTTGGCTCTACACAGAACATATTTCTCAGTGTGTGTGTGTGTGTGTGTGTTGAGGAAGTGAACGACGTGTCAAAGTTGACCCACTGACACACATCTCTGTCTTGTCTCCCCATGGGAAGTGTTCGAGGGCCTCCTTCTGTCACGCAGAGAAACCAACTCTGTCTCGATGACAAAAGTCTTTTTTTCTCCTTTTGTGCTCCGAATGATTATTTAACAGGCTCCTTATTTTACTTAAGGACATCTTTTAGCAAAATCTATTTCATGAATTGCTTCATAAATCAACTTGTAGTGCTGAAATGTAATGCCAACTTTCCTTAAGAAATGTTCATACAAAACCTATTTGCAAAGTTTTAATTTACTGCGTATTTCTTACATTTTTCCTACAACATCCACTCTTGCAATTTTGCTCAAAGACACACAGACAAGTCTATTCAATTAAACTTTACTGTCATTATACTTGCATACAACAAATCATGGTCTTGCTCATAGACGTGTAAATACTGTAATGCATGAGCTAATAGCTAGAAAAACTAGAATGTAAAATCAAAATTGTTATAATAAGTAGAAGAAGAAAATAAATAGTGGTGCATCATTTATAAATGTATAGGTCAAGGCATCATTCTCGATTATGCTTATTGCGAACATATTACATGCAAGTACCAAACACCTCAGCTGAAAAAAGACCAAAACCAACAATGTGTTATTTCATCTTTATGTGGCTCTCAGCCCCAAGCTCATGGGTTACTCCTGATCTTTAAAAACAACTTGTAAACTTCATTTTTTTTCTTGTTAAAGTCACAGTAATTTCCTGAAACATCAGAGTACTGTACTGGGTAGTCTACTGTACATCTAAACTATGCAGTTAGCATTAGCGTAAATGAGTTTAGCTTAACAACTTCAGGAACAATCAGTTCTTGAGCCTGGATGTGAGGGCTCTGAGGCACCTGTAGCTATTCCCAGACAGCAGAGTTGATGGACATATGTTGCACGGATCATGTCTGTGATTTTTTTTGGCTACAGGAAACTCAGACGACTTGAACACATCCCCTTCATCGGCCATTCTTTGATCTTCTAAATGGTCTGCTAATCCTCAGTCTGGTACATTTGATATCTAAATTCAACAGGTGGATGGGAGGCAGAACTTGGTATTTGACTCCCATTTGTTGCATCCAGTCAAGTCAAATCAAAAAGACTGAAGTACCTGCTGGTAAATATTCGCAGGACGTCATAATCAGCGCCGTCTGACTTTAATCTGGAGGTAAAGTGGGAAGCGGAGCGGCTGGTTTTGTGGGGGTTTGGGTGTGACTCATGTCTGGAGTCAGTGAAACTCCCACTGCTGGTGGGTGGTCACTGTGAGGGGAGAGTGAGAGAAAGTCATCGAGAACAAAGGCAGTTATTTTACTTTCATCTCAGCTCGAGGTAATTATTCGCTTTGAGTTTGACCCAGTCACACTTTCACACTGGCCTCGTGCCCCTGGAAAACTGGGCATTTTGTCCTGTTTTGACATTTTACATAATGAAGAGTAAAAAGGAAAACCAGCTGAAGTCACGAGCAGAGCAAGAAGTTCATGGTTTGTGCCTGAAGAAGAGTGACTCAGATTGAATTTGATCCTTTGATATGGCTGGAGAGGGATCTCTGAGCCTGAAAGTATGTTAGAATTGTGAAGCAAAAAACAACATTGGTTTCATGCATTTGTCAAATGTGCACACACACACACACACACACACACACACACACACACACACACACACACACACACACACACACACACACACACACACACACACACACACACACACACACACATAATGGCATACAAACTTCTAATCACCCATCTTTACTCACTAATTCGATAACAGCCAGAACAGTTGAAACATGTTTTAACGTTTGACATTTGGCCTCAAGAAAAAAAAGGAAAGAGAGAACAAGACGAGCCTCCCTTCAGTATCTTTGCAGTCTTGGGAGAGAGCAGCCACACACACAGCACCCACCCTCTCCTGCTGCAGCGAGGGGTTGCTGGTCCTCTGACCTCGGTAATGACGGAGGGTCAGGAGTCAGGTTGTGTGAAGGAACCGTCTACGTCTGCTGAGCGCGTGAGGAGCGCCTGGGAACCAGAGCTCACTGTGTGATCCTGTGAAATTGATCTCTCCAGAGGGGACCAGTGGTGTGTATTTATGTGTGGTGGTTGTGTGTGAGTGTGTGTGTGCGCGTGTGTGTGTGTGTGTGTGAGTGTGTGTGTGTGTGTGTGTGTAGGAGGGGAGTGACCGCGACAGGAGACACAGCAGCGGAAATAGTAGATCCCAGAGGTTGGCCTGTCTTGCCGTGACCAGGGTGCCCTGTCTGCATGCCTGTCTACAGCAGAAATGACAGGCGGGAAAAAATTGAGACAACTTTATGCTTCACTTTCTCCTGAGACAGAGAGAAAAAAAGCAAATTCAACCCCCAAAATAGTGTTTATCATAGTTAAAATAGCACAACGTAGCACGAAGCTGTCAATCTCAGCCAGCCGGCAGAACGGAAAGAAAAAGTTTCACTTTCTGAGAAAAACACTTGTTGAGAGTTGGATGACAAGATCGATACCGCCCTCATGTATATAAGGTAAATATGAAGCTGGAGCCAGCAGCCTGTTAGCTTAGCTTAGCATAAAGTCCAGAAGCAGGGGGAAACTGCTAGCCTGTCAGTTATCAGTCGACGCTTCACCACCTCATTGGAGCGCTGAAGAAAGTTGAGACCAGCGGATTTGTAGCATGTCACGCAGCAACTAGTGTTAGGCCTCAGTTTGTAGATTCATGTCACCGACTTCCATTGAAAATGACTTATAGCCTGCTGCTTTGTTGCATGTAGACACGTTAGCCCATCTCATTTGGTTTATCCAAAGAAAATTCGACTATTTCTTGGCTAGAAACAGTCACTTCCTGGTGGACAGGCTAGCCGTTTCCCCCCGTTTCAAGTCTTTATGCTAAGCTAAGCTAACCAGCTGCAAACATGTCGCTTCGTATAGAAAGGACGTATCGATCTTCTCATCCAAGTGTATTGCCCTGAGTGTTGAACTTCTTCGAATACATTTTTCTGTAATAAATACTTACAATGACAGACTTTCACTTCAATTTGCATCACAACTGGGACAACAACTTTATCTGTTGAGGAAGATCGTTCGACAGGATCGAAATATCTTGAACAGCTGCTAATGAACCTTGTGAGATTGTTTTGTCAAGTATTATTTCTAAGGATCTGAGTACTTCCTCTTCCACTGCCCTTGTGTACATGATCGGGATGAGTTGTACGTTGCAGAGAGCAAAAGTCACACAGAGGTTGTTTTTAAGCATGTGTGTCAGTATCTGAGAGACAGACCCCTCTGGTGAAGGCCTGGCTGCTCTTTCATCTTCAGCATCTGCTATTCTTCTTAGAGCTCTCGGGCCAAGCCTCCGCTGTGTGTCTGGTCTGCCTATTTAGATGCAACCACTTCAGTCATATCTGCAGGCTCGTTATGGCAGCTACAAAACCAATCCCTCCTCGTGCTTATTCAATCACAGAGGGATCTCGTGAGCTTTTTTTTTCTCGTCTGTCTGCGCCCTCCCGGAGGCTTTGTACAGACATTTCGAAACAATCAGATACATTAGTCAGGACTTGTGATGTCTGATCCCTCCGCTGCACATGGGGCCTGCGTGGATATGCGCACACCCTGTTCAGATATTCCTTGAGGTTTGCCAAAAAGAAAGAAAATTTGTCAGGAATTTACCATACCTTTGAAGCAATGCCACAGATGTCTATGAGAATTGATATCTGCTGTGTTGCGATGTGTCGGGTGGTGATGGATGGTAGATAAATGTGCCGCATCAAACAGACCAACTAGGAAAGATTTGCATGTTGCTTTTATAATAAAAGTAAAATATAACAATGTGTTCTTCATATTATTGTTTATCAACCATCAGCATATTCCATTGTGAATAATAAGTACAGTATGCAATATAAAATTCAGTATAGCTGTTCTTATACTTGACTTGAACATAACATCTGTTTTTATCCTTTAGCAGATTAAATACAGCAATAAGTTTGTGATTGAGGTTGATTGTGACGGGAGCACTGTCAGTTCCATAGTCAGTTCCATCATGTATGGATAAATACGTGTGACTTCCACATCAACACAATTTAATTCTCTGTCATTAAAAAAAAATCATCTCTCAACCTCCAATTAATGAAAAGCATTGCTTCATGAAATGATGCACAACACAATGTATAACAGCGAATGATAAATGTGATGTATAAAATGGTGTTTAGTTTTGCAGATGACATGCTGGTGCTTTGTGCACACAAGTCAAATCCAGGTTCATGAAAAGTCACACACTCTCGTCATTACGTCACTTAGAGGCCAGACTCAAAACGTTAATTAGACAGACTTCCCCGGCTTGTTTGCTTTTGGACTTGTGAGTGACGTGTGTATGCATTTGTGTGCATGCGTGCACGTGTGTATTAGGGGGTTGCGCACACATGCAGGCTCTTCTGTGCTTTGTGTGCGGTGACTATGATTTGAGTTTGGGTTTGCTCACCAGGTTTTGGCTTTGCTTGGGTGTATGTGTGTTTTGTCACAGAGTGGTTAGCGCAGCGCTGATTGCTGTTTATTTGGTCTGTGGGTTGACACAGAGCCTAACAGTCAGGAGCGCTACTGACAGCTCTGTTTTTATTGGGTCCCTGTGGCCGTACCAACACTAACACTGGGGTCGCGCTCTTCCCTCTGTCCCCTGCACACTGAGACTCCCACACCAAGCTTCCTGTCTGTGCTTCGAAATAACATACAGTAAATCATTATGATTACAAGATTTCTTTCTAAATAGTAAAGGACCATACTGAGACTATACTGTTTCAAAAAGAACATTATAGTGAATCACAGTGTCATTGAGACAAAATGTGTGAACAATTTTTAGGAATATATCAAAGAGCTTACAACCCTCACAACGTTTTATAAGAATAGTTTACAAGGTATCTGGTAATCTGCCAACCAGCAACTCTAAAGCTCAATTCTTAACACATTATACCTTTTTTTCCTCATATCAGCATTCAAAAACAAGCCAGGCGAGCTCAGATTTCCCAAAATATGTTCAATTATTCCTTTAAGAGGATTTTAAACATCAAGCAGAAGAGGCCCAATCCCAATTTAAAAGTAATGTCTTGGAGAATTTTTGTTTTTTAAAACCTAATTTTGGGCATAATTCCAAACCATGTAATGGGCACTGGGCGATTGATTGAAATCTCATTTTATACTTGGAAAAGAAACTGGGAGCAAGCTTTCTTTTACATAACTGCACCGTGAACAATATGTGTAACCAGTTATATGATACAACACAATATTGCAGCTAAACATTACATTCGAAAAAACACCAAAACAGCTATAAGATGACAATTAAATGATAACACACACAAATATATTGATTAAAACAGTCACATAAAAGAACATAAAGTGTTACATTTTACTTCCAAATAAGTGGCTGAGATTTGTTTTCCTGTGTGACCGCCTAGCCGCTTTTATCGCTGATGAACATTGACTGTTTTCATAACCAATGATGGCTATGAAAAAAATAAAGGACTTTTTAACTTAACTCTACAAGTCTTACAAGTGTTGAATTGACCATCTAACTATCTCCTCTCATGACCTGTCAGCCCCTGCACACAGAGATGTAAGATAAACACAGACACATGCTGACATGCTCGAGATGGTATACGGTACATGAACACTTAGTCAACCGTGTAATGTGACCCTGTCTTAACCAACACACACACACACACACACACACACACACACACACACACACACACACACACCGGTAAAGAGGTCATCGCTTTACCATCTGGTGGTCAAACCCCCAACATACACACACACACACACACACACACACACACATAATGATATAATAACCTGTACTGTCCTATGCGCTGGACGACCATGTCTGTCTCCTCACCCAACCTAACCACTGACCCTGTTACACACACACACACACACACAGCTGACATCTCCCTTTACTGAGGAGAGTATTTGAGGGAGGAGGGGAGTGGGATGCAGAGATGGGACGGCTGTGGGTGCGGTGCGTGTGTGTGTGTATGTTCCTGCTGTAACGGCTGCTCCCGGCCGTCCACACAGCTGTCTGCGAGACACACTCACACACACAAACACACACACACTGAGCGGCTGTGAGAGATCCCCCCCATGACTGCTTCCCATGCCTGCGACGGAGAGAAAGGGGGCTGGAAAGGATTACACACACACACACAAACACACTTACACAGCAACAACCACACATGAAACATACATACACACCAGGCCTCAAACTTTTTCCTCAGTGTCCAGCAACTTATTCTACACAATACCTATAGTTTTATTATAATAATAATAATTATTATTATTATTGTAAACTATGGAAGTTAAACCTGCATCACTTGATTGACTTACTCTGGTCTGTCATGTTCACTGCACTTATATCTGAATAAAAAATGTTAAACCCTCTGTGTTTGGCCAAAACCAGTTTTCATTATTCTTTTAGTCATTGGTGGAGTTACTGCCTCTTGTTTGATCAATAAATGCATCATTGCAAACTGCAAACAATATAACGTCAACAATAGCAACACACAATGAAATCACAATTAGCATCTGATTTTACCTCTTTACATCATAAAACAAACACACTGACACACAGGTATTTACCTTCTACATGTTGCAATATTTCCGTTACCCGTTGGTAAAACCTTGGTGCCACCAAAGTAAAAGACACAATTATTCTCCGGAAGCTTCCACAACTTTCACTCACAAGCTTGTGGCTTCACTCTCTAAAGTTGGTAACAACCATGACACATTGACGTAATCATTTAATTTGTCGCAGAAACTGTATCTTTGTATCACATATGTTATTTTTATTGTCCCCGGGTCAACGGGACATCCTTTATTTTGAGCGCTGCATACACACACACATATACACCAAATCGTTATGTTGAGATAGCTGAAGAACAGATTAGCGTTGTACCCCTGAATTTATTATAACAACTAGATACCAGATACCAAGAATGCATCTTTTCAGGCCACGCTTTCCGGCTTCCCGGGTTTACTTCCGGGTTAAGCGACCCACTTAATATGCGCAGTAGTGTTTCTCCAGCTGGCCCCGGCGCATTGACTTTACATTGTGATGACGTCAACGAGTTTTAAATCGCTTTTCTCAAGAAAAGTTTTACGAATGTAAAACCTCCATGGATCAAAAATCAACTCAACTTGATTCAAAAAACAGGGTGCGTTTGACTACACTTGACACAGGACTAAGACTACATCAGAAGGAATAGCTGACAAAATGAACACCATTTAGAATGAGCACTTTGAAGCAACACCTTTCCAATAATGCCAAAACACTTCAATAACCCTTCAACATGTCAGCTCAGCGTGAGCGGGGCTCTCTGCCACTCTGTCACCAGAAATGATTCAGAAGTTAACAGGAAACGGGACCACAGTCTCAACAGGAAGGAATGGGCAGCCACTTTAGTGAAACCAAACCTTTACGGGTTGTAGGTGAACTTTTAAGGACCATGTGTCAATTCAACACGTCTCCTTTTCAACAGATATAAATATGTGTCAAACATCAGTGCGTGTTGTCCCAACAAGACAAGCAGATTTGTTATGTAAATGGACACATCCTTTCATAGAGTGCAGGTTTCGCTCCTGGAAATGTTTTGATTGCAGAAACTGTGCTATTTTAGTTATTTGTCGAGGGCCTCGCGGTATTTCGGACGTGCCATGTGAAAACATGCAGCGGACTGAGGATTATTCCCCGTGTTTATGTTTGTATCGGGCGCTTTTACGCCGTGTTTGTTATCCCTGCAGATGGAAATAGACAGAGGCTGGAGTTTCACAGGCACAGGAAAGGCCTTGTTGGCAACCGGGGCACTCAGAGCTGTCACTGCAGGCGTTAGTATCTGGAGATCTGCATCGGCGTTGCTGAGGCCTTGATGGTGATCAGGTTCGGTCGAGACGAGGTACTGGATGTATTCAGTGGGTTTTAATGAGAGACTACTGTAAAAACAAAGGAAGACAGAGAGAAAGAATTAAAGTCGCTTGACAGGATGAGGCTCCATGAAAATCAAAGTTGTGACATCCCTGCAATGATTCCAGACCCCAGATTTAATGCTTGGTGTTCACCACACATATTTGCTTTGTAGCTTTTTAGCGTTTCTCATGAATATTTGAGCGCTTGTTATTTGGGCGACAGCGGGTTTCCTCTCTGTGTATGTTTGCGTGCGTGTGGTGGTAGTGTGTGTGTGTGTGTGTGTGTGTGTGTGTGTGTGTGTGTGTGTGTGTGTGTGTGAGTGAGCACTGTTGTGGTTATTGATGCATACTTCTCATGAGGCACGGCATTACGAGCTGGGCAGAAGTTGAGAGGGTGGTGGTGTGTTTGTTGTGTGTGTTGAGAGTGTGGGAGCGAGACAGAGAGGAGAGACAAAGACACAGAGGGAAAAATAAGGAAACACACACAGGGGCCAGATGAAAGGTTAACAGAGGGAGACACGCACGGCAAAAACATAACGGCTGCATGTGTGCGACGCATGTAAGAGGGCAAAAAGGAGCGTCGGAAGCAAAGCGCGTGTGTGTGTGTGTGATTCAGTTGCAACCTGATCCAGTGGGAATGTGGAGTGAACGTGGGCTGCACGGAGACGTAAACATATTAACAGGAAACCATAAGCACATACATGATCATCTCTTGGTATTGTACATAACCAGCCCTGTCTCTCTAGACTTTACGTTTATATACAACTAACTTGCAACAGCAAACACGTGGGAACGTAACGCTGACCGGATAACGCGTTTTATTAAGACAATAAGTAAATTACTGCGTATTTCATTTGTTTACTGCCAAAAAACGAGATCTTGAAACTCAATATCCGCTTGTAGCAACTTCACAATTGTTTTTATGGTTATGTTTTACCACTTGGTTAAGCTTGGGAAAAGATCATGCAGTAGGGAGAAATTCCACAGTGATGAGACACAACGCGTTACTTGAAGCTCCTAATTAACTCCAACAATTTGCCTGTGAACATAATCCAGGCAGTGATTCTCATCGAACGGTAATTGGGAAAACAATTACGATAAAAGACTAGAGAAAGTACAAAAACAGAAATGTACAGATCCAACCATCTAATCTAATCCATTCAAACCTGAATTGTTTATGTTTTTTCATGTATTTTTGGGATTTCACTGAAGCAGAAAACCTGCAGGAACATCTACGGTAACATGGGGAGTGTATGCAGACTCAAAAGGCCCCACTCAGGACTCACTTGGAAACTGATGCATAACCTTATTTTTTGAAATCTTTAAGACTAAACTGACAATCCATTAATTGGATAAACCAGTCAATAAATTAAGTAGTTGCTCACACAATGATGCGCACACTTTCCCACATTGTAAGATGATAGAAAACTAACAATCTTGTACTCATACTGACAAGCAATTATGTTTGATTCATCACGTGTTATTCTAACAAAATGGACTTTGTTGAAGATCAGCGTGGCACTGATTTACACTGAAGGCCTTTGCACAACAAGTCTGTATTTTTATGGCAAATTTGTTGCACGTTTTAAAATGAAATATAACCACGTTGTGACAATCACGTTTTCACACCGACTCCCTTTTGTCCGTCATTATTGTTTTCACAACAGCTTCGATTTTCTTTGTTTTCAGCAGTGGTTTGACCACTAAGAGCAACCGTAAATTGAAACGTCATCATACAATATCACATTGTTCCATTGCACCCATGTAATTAATTCCGTTTTGTCATGTTTTGCAATTGTTCTCAATGAGTAGAATAATAAAAAACATCTGATTCAGTGTGCCAAGTTTGTTAATGTAATAATTCATGACGGATTAAAACAACGCATAGGAAAAATACAGACTGGGTGTTTATATGAAAGTGTGCGAGCATGTGTGTGTGTGTGTGTGTGTGTGTGTGTGTGTGTGTGTGTGTGTGTGTGTGTGTGTGTGTGTGTGTGTGTGTGTGTGTGTGTGTGCTCATGGGTGTGGGACCTGCAGCAGCAGCTGGTGGATCATACAGGTCTGGTGTGTCCCTCATGTCCTTCAGGAGCTGTCGTCATGCTTCCTGTCTTTTGGCCAGTAGTGCATGATGTCACTTCCTGTGCTGGATTGCGTGTGTGTGAGGGTGTGGACCGTGCTGGGACCCAGCTGCAATGGGCTCCCGACTGTCTGTCCCAAATGAATATTACTAACACACTCACACAGAACGAGGAACAGACATCGTTACAGGAATCTGGATGCGTCCAAAAAGCAGATACATTTCTGCTACACTGAGTCATCGCTTTACCAGCGTTTGGAGACGATGTCATTCCCTCCCTCACATTCTAAATATGGGAAGTAGTTGCTTTGGAAAACTCTACTCATAACTGATTTGGTGATTTTTTGATTGGCTTCAAGAAGGTACAGTTCAAGAGGTCTACAGGGTGTCATAGTGTAGAGTTAATATCCAAGTTGAGATTACACAGTTGGGCAGTAAAAACCTCATATAAAGAAGTAATAAAGGATGACGCATTTAGCAGGATGAGTATATCACTATTTATGTTCAACATAGCTCTGTTTCAAAGAAAAAGTATATATTAGATCGTAAACTACAATATGGGTTGAAGTGACTCAGTGTTGTGTGTGCCTGTATGTGTGCGTTTATAAGTGTTGTGTCATCTATATATAATATGTTGAATCTAGGAATGTGTTTTAAAAGTCTTATTGAAAAACATTGAAAATTTGATTGCTGAAAAAGATTTAGACGAGGACGGTTAGGCCTAAAATGTGCATTTTCAGAGCGTCAAAAAGTCACTGCACATCAATTTACAGTAAGATGTGCATGAATGTTTCCTTTCAGAGGAAACAGCCGAGTAAACTACATGAAAATAATGAATAGATGTCACTATTGCAAAATGACTTGAAGTTTACTGTATAATGTTATTATTAAGTGTTTCACAAGTATGAGATGTCTGTCTGGTTTGGCAGTGATACAATTATGATACCTTTCCGTTCTCATTCCATCAGCTAATTCAAGGAAAAGAACAGGACAAAATGTGAATTTAGTTTACGAACACAAATAGTGATATTCAGATTCGTAACAAGAACAAGGAATCTGTAAAATCTGGCAAACCAAAAACCCCTCAGAATAACACGAAATACCAGAATAAAAACAAAGATTCAAACGTAGTTTATTAAGCCAACTTTAACTGATGAAGCAATAATGAAAAAGTCACATGTTCATCCATCGACCCTGGGAAGCCCAGACGTGTCGAAAAAATATCAACATCGCTACAAGTTTCCATCCATCCATCCTCTCATCTCTCTTCTCATATATTCCTTCTTGTTAGTGTGACCCCATTTCAGAGTCTATGGCTGGCAGCCGGGCTGCTGGGACACGTGGTTCATTGACTGGGAAGATCTGGCAACACATTCTCTCTTTCCTCTCACACCATTTATTATCTGGACTGGGACACTCCCAGGACCCGGGAGCTTGTGCTCACAAGCTGACACACACACACACACACACACACACACACACACAGAGAGGGGACTATAAGCAACATTCAGTGTGAGAACTTCAGCGAGGTCTCTTCACCCGAGTCACACAGATGTTCCTCTTGGCACCTCAGCAGGTTGTGGTGGGGCGGCTCAGGGGGCCTTTCTGGGGTCTGGGGGGGGGGGGGGGGGGGGGGGGGGGGTGCCGAGGGCCAAACAGGGCCCCAGAGCCTGGATGAGAGCTTCCTTTGTGGGACACAAAGCATTGTCTGTGCTGGGAAAGGCCATGGGGATGGGAACACCGCCCAGAGCTGGACACTGAGCAGCAATTCGAGCTCTGTGAGTGTGAGTGTGTGTGTTTATTGTAGACAGATAGCCAAGGAGAGTGAGTGTGGGAGAGAGAAAGAGAAAGTGTATCCTCACATATTACATATGAAGGGTGCTGTGTGTGTGTGTGTGTGTGTGTGTGTGTGTGTGTGTGTGTGTGTGTGAGAGAGATACTCCCGACTGCTCCATGTGTGATTAAGAGGCGTAGAGTGAAGTTGTGTGAAAATCTGTCTGAGAGTGTGAGAGAGCAGCTGGAAGGACAACGGTCAGATTATTTTTCTCTTCAGGGTCTCAGCAGTTTGAGCTCAGCTTTAAGACCCGAACACACCATAAAGTGGCACAGAGAGAATAGCTAGCACTGATTGTGGCGGGGGGGGGGGGGAGAATGGCGTCTACATCTCATCTGGCTCAACCTAACTAACGTTTTTTTTTGTGGCAAAACCTAACTTTTGCTTCGTAACGTAATGTCGTCTCGAAAAAGAAGTTGTTTTCCGAGGGACGAGACAAAACCAGGGAATTCCTGTCCCTGTACACAAAACAACAGATTGCATTTCGTGACTATATATCGCAAACTGCTGTGAGACTGTGTTGAAAAGTTTAAGAGGAGATTAAACAAAAGGCGATGGAGCAACGAAGCTAATAAACTACCATAGAAGTCACGCCTAAAAGCAGATCTGATTACTGCAGAATTTTGCAACCAGATCTCAAGTAAAATATATTCTCTGTACACACTGGTTGTATTTATGTGGGACTGGTTTGGCAGTGGGGACATTTGGTAAAGAAAAGTGCAGCAGCAGATCAAGAAAGGAAATTATTTAATCTCAAATTTCTTAATGGCCTCAAATGCTACTTTCTCTTAAAACTGCCATCTCAGAAGATATAATGAGAATCATTGTTTGTACTTTTGCTGCTCTATGAGCTTTACAGCAGTGAATACTAAAAAAGTGGTCATGTGAGAAATATGGAAGCAATATAAATGTTTCAACAAAAAACAACAACATCAAATCAACCCTGGGATAACGCTGTCACCATGGCATCAGACAGTCTACCCAGCAGCCCCACCCAGCTTTTCTTTCAAACATGATAAGATACGGTGCTGATGAAGGACCAGGAAGCATGGCGGCTATTTTAAGACTTCAGGGACGGACGCTTGCGAACTTAGAAAAAGTTGGCATGAGCCAAAAGAGGGAAGCTTGCATGTGTGCGTGAGCGTGAGTAACGGGGTGGAGTGGGGTTTTTAGGGACGGTGGGAATGGATGAGGAATGTCAGAAAGCCAAAGAAGGGGAAAGAATGAAAACAATAAAGCAAAGAAGTGGTTTATGCCCACAGAACAAAGATGGAGAGAGGTTTTTTTTATAATTGGCCTTTTCCTTCGGGACCCAGACTCACTGGCTGAGAGGAGGAGACACGGGGGGACAGAGGAGTCCATGTAGTCTCTCTCCAACACACACACACACACACACACACACACAGACCACAAACACAGTCTAAAGTGGAGAGGACTCCAGGAAGATATTAGGAGATTTTGGGACTGAGGTGATGTGGGAACCTTGATAAACCATCACAGTCTAATTACTGTCGCCACAGCTCTTTTACTGGCCAAGCACATTACACCAAAACAAAACACACACATAATCACACACAATGTACCACACACTCTCAAACTGTTACAAAAACTTCTAAAACACACACACACACACACACACACACACACACACACACACACACGCTCTACTTCAGCACATGTGACCATAAGAACAGGTTGGCCCCAAAGTTCTCTGTGGGTAGCAGTGTTTTACACAAGACAAGCGTGACCCTAATGCACCATGGAGAATGTGTGTGTGTGTATGTGTGTGTGTGTGTGTGTGTGTGTGTGTGTGTGTGTGCGCGTGTGTGCGCGTGTGTGTCCACTTTGCAAACCACCCTGGAAAGCCCCGCTCCTCATGTGGGTCTGCAAACCCTGCAGAGCTGCTGTCTCATACAGCTATTTCTGGGAGACGTTTTTTTTTTTTTTCAGCATTCAAGAAAGCAGGAAACCTGAGAGAGTTTGTGCCGAGGTTTACTTTCTCACAGGGAGGTTAAAGAAAATTGAATGTTTGGGTTGTGTTTTTGGTATTGTTTTTTTGCAATGTTTCCAGTGACGAGGCTCATATGCACCGCAGAGTTTAAGAGAGAAAAGGCATCAATTATCTCTCAGTGCTTTGGTCCACTATGTACTGATCATCCGTATATTGGTCTTCCAAAAAGCTCACTATTTTGTAAGATGGCATTACGATTGGAATACGTATTACAATATTTCCCAAAAAATGTTTTGTTCAAATAGTCACAGAAACTTGTACATTATACTAGTGCTGCATGAAATCTGTGGAAACAAAAACATGCTTCACACAAGAATAATACAAATTCATCTCAATGATGTAAATCAGTATTTTAAAATAGACAATGTCAATAATAAAAAACAGACTTGAAATTATTGTATGGTTTTTGGTAGGAATCCCTTTTTGGAACTACAGTGCTCTACACAATGTAGGTTAATCAACCACAAATTCCCTTAAATTCGCATTGTTATTGAGGGTTTAAATAATAAGGCTGCCATTATTCTGTATGACCAAAATCAACAATACATGGCACCAGGCACCAAATCCATTCATTCCAACTGAAGACGGAAATCTATATTTAATTCAAAAAACAACAATAATATTTCTTTCCTTTAGCAAAGTGACTTAAACTGGAGTAAACAGTGCATTTGTTCGGGACTATTTTCCGCTGTGGATTAATACCGATTTGCTGCTCTAGTGAGTAAATTGCAGCTTGATGCTGTATGTTGGATTGACTCCGATGAACTGATAAACCACTATGTTCCCTGTAATGCTGAAAACACACCAGGCAGCAGTTAAGCAATCATTTTTCTTCAGCTGGGGAGGTGTCTTCATGTTTTTCAGACGAGAAGAAATGTTGTAACATAGGTCAACGTGTCACAGCAATCCGTTTACTGATTGGATGCGGCGCTCTCTTGCTGCACTTCGCAGCTAAAAGTTAAACTATGCCCAACTTTTAGTTTGGCTGCACTCTGCCACAGAATCAAACGCGTGATGGCAACATGTAGCACATTGATGTGTTTTTCACAGTTTTTGAAAAATTAAAGATGAGTCACTGTTGTTTACTGCCAAACACAGCTTTTTGTGCCTTGGTTGATTTGTTTTTTAAGCATCTAAGTATAGAGGAAATACACAGGTGACTGGCGGTATGCCTACACACACACACACACACACACACACTGAGCCAGTCAGACAGTAGTACAGTGGATCTTGTCACTGAGCAGGCTGCAGTAGCTCCGGTAGCGGTGTCTAGTTTCCACATGATGAGAGTGTAATCCTTGCAGGTTCCTGCCTGCTGCTTTGTTTTCCCCGCTGTCTGACTCATCCCTCCAACCTGTGGGAAGGAGGGAGAGACGGACTATGTCACTGTCATAACATGGGATTACTATCTATAATACACCTTCTCAAAGGGATGGGAAAGATGCCCTGGAGTTTCTATCCTCTCCTCTGTCTTTGTCCTCTCACTTATCTCAAATTGCACTTTTTGTTTATTGGCCATTATCGCCTTTCCTTTTCCTTTTCTCTTCCCCTCCATCTTCTCCTTTCTTTCAGAGTTCCTTGGTTGTACATTTATATTCTGAATTATACACAATAAAGAAGGCTTTTATTTGAAAATATTTTTAGCAAGTAAGTTTCCTTCTTCATTACAAAGACTTTCCTTCTCAGTTTTTTTTTTTTTAATCCAGAGAGGATTAATTATCTCCTTTTGTTACCTTGCATCAAAGACTTCCAACGAGTGAAGATTATCACATCCTCTAATTTAATACTTAAGGCCCAGATCCTATCATCAAATTCTTGGCAAAGACTTTGGTGTTGTGTTACAGTTATGTCAGAGCCTGTGTGACTCGTCTATTTCTGAGACGTTAAGTATAAACTTTTGTGCTTTTAAATGTTCATGAAATGTTCTCTCTTAAAAGCTTCGGGTTTCTCCCCCCTGAGGGTTTCTGTCAAGGCATTTCTCTTTTGCAAAAAAAAAAAAGGTTCATGGAAAGAGAGAAAGAAAGAAACTCTCAAGTGATCACGTTTAATCACATGTATGGTTTGAGCAGGAACACCCAATCAGAGAAAGGATTTACCCTACATTCTGACATATTTTCCTAAAGAATCCTTCCATTTTAAGCAGTGATATATAATTCTGCAAATCATTATTATTATTCTTTAATTTTAAAGTGTTGCTTGCACCCCCAACATATGCAAAAACAAACAAAAAAGGGGTGTAAATCTGCTACCAACTGTTCAAATCAAATGCAGAATAATAGCCTAAAACTACATGTTGCTTCAGCAAACATATTATTCGCTTTGAACAATACTCATTTGGGCAATCCCTCCAAAATATGTCTCAGAGGGTGTGTGTGCTCACCTGTGTTTCAAATTTCTTCATTAACAGCTTCTATTTTCAAATTTGCATGTAAGAGCACAGGTGACACAGTTTGACAACACTGGCCTTGATCTCTCCAGAGCGAATGCAAATACATCCACACAATACAACTTTCTCTCAAGTCACAAAGACCGGCCCGTTCTTTCACTCCCACCCTCCTGCTTTCTCATTATCTGTGTGAATCCCAGGTCTTATCAGCCGGCACCTGCGTCGCTGCTCAGCTTTAGCGGACTAAATCCAGCTGGATCAGAGCTAAACACTGTGGGATTACGACACAGTTTAACACTGAAGCATTGAGTCTTACGCCTGAAAGCCTTTTCTGAAGCTGCCTCCCCACATGTTAACAATAACCCCGTTTTGCACCCGTCCAGTTTGACGTGCTGTGTGGCTTTGCTGCCAGCAGCCACTTGTCCCTCAAAAGTCTTTGGTTTGATAATGTGATAAAGCAGCCACTTAACCATTCACACCCAAAAGTTTGACTTTAATGTTTAATCAAAGGGTGTTCTGTCCTATAGGACAATACAGAATATTTTGTTGAATAATCCAAATGTAGCCTGCAGTGATACATCAAGTCCTCACTTGGCTTTTAGAATATTGGCAGCTCCAAAGAAAACAATTTCAAACTGGTTCAAGATCATACTTGCAGCCACGGTGGAGTCGAAGTGATGGTTTGCCCTTTGGGTAGCGTGGCAACATCAAAAGCTCCACACACACTGCTGTTTTGGGTGCCAAAAGAGCTGAACAAAGTACACAGTCAAGCCTAAAACTCATCTCATACAGCACCAACACACTGCCGTCCACCTGGCAGGAAACACAGTGCCACTAACGAAAAACCTCACCTGCACCTGCGCTGATTATCCGCCCTCACCAAGTTTGTTTCAAAATCTTCCCCAAAGGAACGGAAGGAGACGTGAAAAGAGTTCAAGTGTGCCGCGTCAAGTCTGAGTTTGACGTGTGTTTTTGAACTTTGGAGGTTGTATATTGTGTTTTTTTTTTGCCCTGGGAGATGTAGCCACCTAAACAAGGCTGGTAAGAAAAACAAATGAAGGTCGGCGTATTTTCATCTGGAAGAAAAGCAGGAAGCGTTGAATACCGAATGCCAACAGTTCAAAGAGTTGTAGGGAAGGTAGGGAAGGCAGACACATACACACACACACACACACACACACACACACACACACACACACACACACACACACACACACACACACACACACACACACACACACACACATGCATACATGCACACACAGTATGCCATTCAGTTTAAACAAACAAGAGGCCTCATGGACCCTCACAAAGCTATGCTCATGTTACTGAGGCTACCAGTCGCCTTGCACACACACATACGTGTTTGCAAAATCTTTGCAAGACCTGGTTTGAGCGAATCATTGTTGTGTTACATTCACACACACACACACACACACTCACTCATTCAAACACACACAAGGCCCCTCATCGCCTCTCCTGTTTCAGCCGCATGCAAGCAGCAATGCGCACAGCCACACAGGAGAGGCCTTGTGTGCGAGGGGTCGTAACAACTGCGGCGGTAGCTGCACGGCGACCTTTAACCCCTGACAGCATGGGAAAGTGGGCGCACTCAGCTGTCAGGACCCCAGTGGGCCAGTTACCCCCCTCAGTAATGGTTAAATGATGATTAGACATCAATGGGATGACACCCATAACGTTCAGCGAGGAATGCCACAAATGCACATAAATGGACAAACTGGACACAAGCACACACACACACACACACACACACACACACACTTCATGAGATCGTTGTCCTGACCTCTGCTGTAATGATGAGTTACTGTTGAATATGACAAAGAGACAAAAAGGGAAAAAGACTCCACTCATTAGTCTAATTGACCTTTCTCTAAAAACCTGGATGCAGGGGTACTCTTTTGTCCTTTCCAAAGGACAACAAGACAAGAACAAAAGTGTAAGGAATGGAGGAAACAGGTTGTTTATCTGCTTTAGCATAAGCTTTAAACACATAATTTGGTCCTCATCCTTAAAGCCTTTTCTCTTGTAACATTAATCGAGCCTGTTTGAAAATACGAGCTAACTAGCTCATATACTGCAATGAGATAACTTATTGTTCTTTATGTCCAGGTCCTTCTATATGACCCCTTTACAGGAAACGTAGATGGTCACTAGCTAGAAATGGTAAACCTGCTTTTGTCTTCCACAGTCTGAAATCAAGGACCTGTTGTTTTAAAAAAAAAGTCCAAGTAATTTGACTGGTAAATCTGCCACCGTTATATTTGTACACTGCATGTGTGCCAGACGAGAAAGAAAAGTATGACAGGTGTTACAACAGTAACTAAGGGGGTGGGACAAATGTACATTTGCATACAGGCAGACATACACAAACACACTAGTTAACTGAATACACAAACTGTAGCCACGGAACTACACATAAATGGTCAAACACACACACACACACGGCATCCGTTCCTCCAGCCTTTTAAGACCTACGAATATTTCTGCCCGGTGTCCTTTGGTTCTCACAGTCCTCAGTCACTGTAGGAATGCTAAGTATCCAGGAACCCCCCCCCCCCCCCCCTCTGGCTGAGCAGCCAGTGGTTAGGCCCGTGATTTAAAACAGCCCCGGTTGTTCCCATGTCACACACTGTGAAAGGGGGCATGTGGAGGTACAATATATGCCCTCGGCCCTCTGCTCTCCATGTGGCTCCACATACTCTGAGTGTTTTCTTTAGTTGGAGCAGAGCCGGTCACCTTGGGTAGCGCCACACCACTTCAAGGGACCATAACAGTGTGTTTCATGTTTGAGCCCATTAACTACAAATTGGGAACATTAGTGCAAAGTGACAAATTCATTTTTTCAACCTTCCAGTCAGCTGCAGGTTTAAGGTCATGTCAGCACAATCTTAAAGCCGACCTGCAGAAGTGTCAAACTTGACGTAACGCAGTTGAAACCAGCAAACATTTAAAAGTAAGAAACTATTGAATTTATATTATCAATGTTCAAATTCTCTTGCTGTTTGCCTTCTTAGTTTGATTTGGACAAAACCAGTAAATGTACTTCCACCAACATAAGCAGCCAACATAAATTGAGGATGCTGGAGCTCTTAACAAACGTATCGTCAGACAAGAACTTTGATATCGGATGATTCTACAAAACATAATGATAATCGCAATTCTAATTGCAGGTTGAACTGGAAAATATGAGTAGGCCACACCTCCCACCCATCCACCACAATGACCTCCACGCCTTTACTTTACATTTTGATCAAGTTTGATAAATATGATACAATTTGTGGTTAGTAAGAAAAAACATGCCTGTAATTAAGTGTAATTATGTAAGTATGAATTCTGTGGTTCATCAGAGAGGGAGGAAACGTTGACCCCTTCCTTTAATGAAGAGCTGATTTTAGACACGGCGTATTGGTGTTAGGCTACAGTGAAGAAATACATGTCTTTACTCTCATGAGGCAAATTATAATGGGTCAATGAACACACTGCCCTCAAGGATCCTCCTTCGATTGTTATAATCCCTCAGACAGCTGGGACCCTCAGACTCACAGATGCCCAGGCGAGAGAGAGGACCTGAGACTGATAAGGAATGGAGGGTGTGTGTGTGTGTGTGTGTGTGGTGAAGAACCTGTTACTGATATGCATGTGAATGTGTACATGTCTGTGTGATGCAGGTCTGTGTGTCTGTGTGTGTGCGTGTGTGTGTGTGGCGTAGAGGGTTTCATGCTCTACATCGTTTCCTTGTCAGGTTGGCAGCTGACTGTGATTAATATTTCACAGCTAACAAATGGAGAGCACAGGCAGGCCCGTGTATGTGTGTGTGTGTGTGTGTAACCTTGCCATGACAGCAGTATAATTGACATAATTACCCACCCTTCCTAAAAATCGCTCACACACCCCGTCAGACACAAGCACACACACACACACACACACACACACACAGACAGCGCTCTACACCTTTCTCTGTGTACGTTCACATGTCTAAACTGATAAATGTACTACGGTCACATGCAGAGGAGTGACCCCATTACACACTGACACACACACACACACACACACACACACACTCACCACAGCTTCATAATGTCACTGTGCATGAATTAACAAGCTAAGAAACATTCGCATATTGGTTTAATACCCAGAACTAAACACTACTATACTATAAACTTTATATAATGGATGTCTTGTATTCAAACTCAGAGGAGTGTCTTCCTTCTCAAGTCAGTAATCTCTTTATAAGACGAGGGCGCCACATGTTTTCAAACAGCAGATAACCAATTTTGGAATGAAAATGAATGGCAAAGTTAAAACGGTTATCTTTGTTGTTCTGGACGTGAAAACATCAAAATGAAATCTGTATCCCATGTGAAAGCTCTCCCTGATGAGTCGGCTTTGATGAGGGCTTTGAAGTGGGGCAGTCGCGGTAATAATGACGATGACGGTAATTGATAACGGTGAGCTGGATGGTAAATGGCTGTTCATCGGGGGATAGGCAGTGCTGAATGGAAGCCAGGGCTGGACGCTGCCGAGCCTCCGGCTGTGTGATAATAAAGGGAGGGGTTGAAACAACGGTGATAAGGAAAAAGTGGCAATTGTTGTGTGTGGTTGTTTTTGCGTCTGTCACTTCGTCTGTCTGTTTGTGTGCTGAAAAAGCAAGTGTACACTTCCTGTACACGACGTGTGTTTCTGTCAGTGTTTTGTGCACCGTGGTGTGTGTGTGTGTGTGTGTGTGTGTGTGTGTGTGTGTTGTAGGGGGATCGGGTGGAGCTCAAAGCCCGTGTGTGATTCGGGGGTCGTGGCAGGTGGTTGAATGGTAGCAAACCAACACACACTGTCACTCTGATTATGAGGGGGGGACGTGGATCAGGGGGGGAGAGGAAAAGGAATAAGAGCAAGATAATAGATCAAAACAAACGTGGAAGAAAATGACATGGATGGTGAAGAAAGTACTGATTAATAAGGTCTCATCATTACTGCCTTTAGATACATGATACAATTAATCAAAATGGGCTTGATTGGCAGAGACAAATGTATTGCTACGGTATTAGATGGATTCATAAAACTCTTTTCAGGCTGTCTCAAGATACTCTCATACTGTTTATGCTTTTTAAAGAATAATCAGGGCTGTTGTGTGTCTAATAAAGGCAAACAATGCCCCATAATTATCTTCAAAATAGTCATGTTTAATCAGCTCTTTTCAATTGACATTTTTGGCAATCAGTAGCACACAGATTACCCTTTGTTGTGCGAGCCTAGCACCTGAGGTTTGGAACACAACAATGGTATTTGTTTGTGTCTTTTGTATCTTTTTATTAAAAGTATTGTCACTATTTGTTTTTCAGAATAAAATGTCAAAGTTAAAAGAAAAGGGAGAAGGGACAACAAATAGAGGGAGAGCTCGTCTAGGCAGCCTTCATCCCACCCTGTGTGTGTGTGTGTGTGTGTGTGTGTGTGTGTGTGTGTGTGTGTGTGTGTGTGTGTGTGTGTGTGTGTGTGTGTGTGTGTGTGTGTGTGTGTGTGTGTGTGTGTGTGTGTGTGTGTGTGAGACTGTGCTGCAAACTAATGGAGCTGGCAGGGCGGAATCAATTACTGACCAGCAAGGATTTTCCCACAAGTTCGAGCTGGTGGGAAAACAGGAGCTCCTCAACATGCATCCGTGTGTGTGTGTGTGTGTGTGTGTGTGTGTGCCTGTGTGTGTGTTTGTTTCTGTGTGTTTCTGTGTGTGTACCTGTGTCTGAGCATGTGGAGGTGCCTTCGTACGTGTGTGCACGCAAGTCTTCTTGGCTGCTCTCAGTGCATGTCTGCATATGCAAATGTGTAGGTGTGTTAACGTTTACTTCTGTGTGTGTGTGTGTGTGTGTGTGTGTGTGTGTGTGTGTGTGTGTTGGTGTGCGTGCGTGTGCGTGTGTGTGTGTGTGAGGGCAGCTGGCATAGAGGAGACACTGGGACCGGAGCCAGCGGGCCTTCAGAAGAGAAACAAGTTGACTTATAAACGAGTGACTCAGTGTTCTGTTCAAACCTTGTTATGTTTTCTGTCTCTTCTGTTGCTCCCAGGGGGAAAAAAACCAACAAACGTGGCTTTTGATTTCACCCAACACTTAACAACACAGATCCTCCTGTCAATACGATTGTCGGGCCGACTGAAACACGTGAAGTTCCACGCTGAGTGGTTTCCAAAACAGCGCATTGCCAACAAAAATGGCTGAATTTGTTTTGCTTTGTTACACTGAGATGCTAATACGTCTTTAACATTGAAGTATCCACTACAAACATGTACATACGTATGTTAAATGTCTCCGTTTTACTATGGTGTAGGATCACAGCGTTCACACTATATACAGGCTAGCGCTGCTTTCAAGTCGCAGTTTCACACATATTCCTTTCATTATTACTCCGCCTTACCTTTTTACATATAGCAGCCTTTCTCCATGGCAACTGATACGAACAATCAGTCACTCAAGTCCATATTTCTATTCGTCTCTGTAGTCCCCCACACTGAGTCAGTTCATAATGCGGAAGGATAGTAGCGGCATTGTAACAAGGGCAAATACCAGAGGGGACTGTGTTGTACATTACAGACGCAGCAAGTTTGGGCAAACAGTCTTCTCAGTCAGAGCCACCCTCTTCTGGAACAGTCTTCCCATTGAGTTAAGAGAGCATTAATTACCTAACCGTTAAACAAAAACTGAAAAGATGGCTTAAAGCAAACCAAACCTGCAATCACGAGTAATCGTACTCTACCTCATCTCTGGCACAGCCATTATATAGTCTCA